>JAGFMF010011390.1:2690481-2735462 GCA_019455555.1 Galemys pyrenaicus
GCTCCCTGCTCTCTGTGGTGAATCCTCTCACCACCCCCACACCTCTGGCCTGTACCCCAGTGCTTGTATGCATAAATAAATAAATCTTAAAAAAAAAATAGAACTACACCACACCACAGTAAGATCACATCCTTCCATGCAGGAGAAACCATAGAACTAACACAACTGCCTCACCTGTGGGCACTCATCTGTCATCCCCTGGGACAGATGTAGCAGTTGTTGCCAGATGTGATTATGGAGGGTTAGGGTAAGGCTTGCTGGCAAGCAGTTTAAGGGTTAATTCTTGTCTGCCGGCTGGCAGAGGTGGTTTTACTTTTTGAGGAGGGGGCATGCTCAGGGAGCCCCTGGGTGATATCCCTTGATGTTGCAGCGGGAGGGGACTGGAATCTATTGCTGATAAGGCAGACTCAGTTTTTCATTCTTTCATCTCTCTTCCCTCTACCTGGGGCATGTTGAAATCCAGCTCCTCCTAGTTTTGCATGAACTGCTGTTACCCCTGGACGGTTTAAATGTCCACAGGTGCCTCTCTGTGCAGAGATTTGGTGATAAGCAAAAGGTGATCAATGAGTGATGATCAGCAAACTCCCCTTGGATGTTTGATGTTTAGCAACGGAAGCAGGCATGTAAAGAGATTGTCACCATCCAGTGGGAAGGTTGTGAGTCTTGTATTTACATCAGATCCAGGTTGCAAGTTTCCCCCATATTTGACTGTTTTTGAAATTGTGACGTGTCTTACAATTACTGCTGGCAGGTGGTGCTGAGCCTGGAGAGGGAACACAGTGGAGAGGGGAAGACCCCTGTTAGGAGGGGAGCACTCTGAGCAGTGCTTTGATGTGGCCAGTGCGCTCATCATGGAGGGTGATGTGTAGAAAAGCATGGCTTTTGATCTCTCTGAGAAGTCGCTTTAGTGTATCTTACCCAATTTATTTTGCTTATATTTTCCTATATGTGCAAGATCGACATGGTTAAAGAAAGTTTCAGTATGTCTAAAATGTGATTTTCCAGTGATATTTTTGTAACAGTATTTCTTAGAAATACAATCATACTGCATCTTTCAATCAGTGGTTTCTTAGAGTTGATGAGATGTTGATGAAACATGTTTGCATCTCCAGAAGGATCTGGGAGATGTTACATTATGGACAGGGGTGGATCCCAGGGAGTGAATGGGAAGGCGGAGATGTTCATTTTGTACACACTAATTTTTAGGAGCATGAATTTCCTTACATTATATGAAAATAGAGGGGAGAGAACAGGTGGGACGAGTGCTCACAGTATACCCACGTTACTGTGTTGCTCAGCGGTAGGGATGAGCCCGGCTTTGCAGGGGAGGTGATGCTGGAATTGGTCCTTGAAGGGAAGGGCCTTTTCCCCAAACTCCCCCTTGACACTTTGGGAAGAGAGTTATTAACAAACCAACAGCCCCCCTAAAACCCTTCCTAGGAAATGAACTCAACACTGAACTAGAGATAAAGAAGGTGTATTGTGAATCGTGAGCTAGTGTAGATCTGGAACTTGCCTATGAACAATTAATTGAAAGGAACCGGGAGGGAGGGAACTGTTTGACATGGGAAGTGGGCATTTCCTGATTCTGCTTTGGGAAAGCACAGGATGATCATGCAGTATTCAAAATAGGTTTACAGTTGGACACACTTTAGTCAGACCCTTGGCTTAGCCACTTACTAATTCTTCTCCCTTGTTTCTCTGTCTCTAAGTCTCATCGTCTCCACCTGTACATTTTATTTTATTGTTTTTTTAAAAAGATTTATTTATGCATACAAAAGACCAGAGGTTTGGGGGTTGAGAGGCTTCAGTGGGGAGCAGCACAGGTGGAGCTACTGAAACACACTGCTGAGGGGATCAGCAGGAGAGACAGGAGAGATCTGCTGTGCTGTGTGGGTCAGCTCCCTGACGGGGGATTGACTTGTGCTGCAGTGGCTGTGGATGCTTCTAGTGCTGTGACTTAACCCCTTGCGACACAAGGGAGGCCCCTCTCCATCTGTAAATTTTAAGTGGATGCTTCCTGTATGCCTGACACGGTAAGTGCTCAGTAAATAACAAGTTCACATGTTATCTTGATGCTAGATCTTCATGGATTTTCTGGACAGGAACTTTGGCCACCATGGCTGGGGCAGAGTTACTTAGAAGAACCAGACTTTTGACATCAGCAAATTGAATTGAAATCTAAGAGAGGCTGAGACATCTTGTAAAGTCCTAGATTATTAATCGCTTTGAATTGCATTCTCCCTCTCGAAGTCGAGGGACTCCATCAGTAAATGCATCATATTTCAGGTCACTCCTTGCCAGATGGTAGTACAAATTAAATGGAAGTGCTTCCAAGGTGGGTAGCATGGTACATTTTTATCCACCCCAAAGCAAGCCTCTTCCTCGGGGACTTCCATGGAAGCCACGCTCCTAAACTTGGGATTAGGGTCTAAAAGTTGTTCTCTAAGGTGATTTTATGAAACATCCTTTTTCCAGAGGAACTATGCTTAGGGTCCTCCTGGCAAAACCACAGAGGAATCTCTGCCTGAGTTTAGGCTTCCAGCGTGAGAGCTGAGAGGTACCCTTCCCATCTTTGTTGCTCCATTGCACCCTCTCGACACCTGCTCAGAACAGACTACCAACTCTCTGTGCCCTCAGTTTCCTCATTTGGAAAATGGAGCGGACTTTAGCTGCTTGGAAGGATTGTTGTATAAGAGCTAGCTCAGAAGGCTAGAGTTACAGTTGTGGCTGCTGCTAAGCCCAGGCCATCCTGTCCCTCCCGTCTTTGCCCCTCTCATCAGACTCCTTTTCCTGGGCTGTGAAAAGAATTCAGATAATAATTCACACTCAGGTGTGAATGACAAGCCATCCTTTCTCACTGTATTTCCATAACGAAGAGGGTGTTTGTTAATCCCAGAGGAGTGTCTTCTTGGGTTAGTCAGTCTCCAACTACTTCTTGGCTGAGTGAGCAAAATTCCTTTTGGAGGTGGTGGGTGGCATCCTGTGTTCAGAGTCAGCTCCTGGAGCTGCTCCTGATCTGCGCAGGTCCCAGCTGCACACGGGGAGTGCGCGGCCCTGTGTTTTTAGAGCGGGGCCTGAGCCGGTGAGATTGTTCTGTGTGAGCCTGGCCTGGGGACCACCTGCGTTATTGACAGTATTGCCTGTTGTCTCTTAACTGTACATTAGTTAATGGCTTTCCCAGTCTTTAAAGTAAAAACTTGAGGGAGATGGATGGCTCTGCTGGGGATGGAGGCTTTTAGAAGCAGGCCGTCTTACAGTGGAGAGGAGAAGAGAAAGGTAGATTTAAAAATCCTGACTCACAGCCTGCGAATTCACTAAATTATTCACTGAATTATTTACTCTAAAAGGGTGAATTTTATGGCATGTGAAGTATGTCCTAGGAAAATAAAGCAGGGTGTTTAGTTATCACACTGAACGACAGCGGGTGCTCACAGGACACCCCTCCCCTTTACCATGCATGAGCATTTGTTTTGCTGGTCGAGTGATTAGGATGGCTCGTTCAGGGCAATGACCTCTTAAGAGTTTATATTTCTGTTAGCGACGGTTATAATGATGGGCCTGAAGGTGTACATTAGAAGTATCTAAAATGGGAGAACTTGTAAAGAGAATCATTTCAGTAATGTGAACTGACTCCCTCCTTAATGTTCCACGTTGACTGTGTTAACCACTTGTGTGGCTTAGACTTTAAACAGTCCAAGAACTAAATCCTCAAGGATAATCTAGGAGATCATGAGGAAGAGAAACCCGGAAGGCACTGGAAGCCACAAGTCAATTACTGAATCTGGTTTGTAAATTGATTTAAGAGTGGAAAAGAGATGAACCCAGAGGCAGGTTAATTTATACCCCGAGTTTCAGGCTCTGCTGTGCCTACTTTTGTCTTAATTTTAACTTGGTCTTTCTTATGCCTGGGAAGCTGACGATCTTCCTCACAATAACTGTTGGTGGCAGTTTTTATCCATTTGTATTTTCTAAAGGATTATTTTTACTGTTCCTTATGACTGCAGCCTGCTTTCTGCTACACTGCTGGTTTATACTGCTTGTCCTGGTGCAGTTCTTAATAGCATCCTCTTCTACTTTCAAAATGGCCTGGTTTACACAATAAACTACATAGTCGTCGTAGTAGGAAACTGTTGAAAGCCACTGACTCTCTTATTTATTTTTTAAAAAAAGATTTATTTATATATGCATACGAGAGCCGGGGTACAGGCCAGAGTTGTGGGAGGTGAGAGGCTTCACCAGAGACAGAGTGGGGAGCAGAACAGGCAGACTGACTGAACCACACTGCTGAGGGGAGCGGTGGGCGAGGCAGGAGAGGTCTGCTGCACCATGTGGGTCCCCTCCCTGACCAGAGGCAGGGATCGAACTCATGCTGCAGTGGCCACAGTTTGCACTGGTTTGCTTCATAGTGCGTTGCTTAACCCACCAGGGAGGCCCACTGACTCTCTTTAATTAAGCAAAGTGAAGCAAAGAGAAGATCCCAGTTAGGATGCCTTCGGAGATGCTCTGGTGTTGAGCAGTGAGTCTGTTCTTTCTGCATTGTCCCAGGCTGTTTCTGAGAGCAGAGCTATAGTAGTAGGCCATTTCAAAATCTGTTAGTTTCAATCAAATGGTTTCAGACTCTCAGTGGACCAATTGATAGCCTATATTTAAAAAGCTCGTCATTCATAGAAATGTCTCAGAATTGGTTCATATCCTTCTCGCTGAGCAAAGTTTAGTTTAGAAAGTTTTTCCCAGTTGAATTCTGAAAGTTTTGTAGTATGTTAAATTTGGGGATTTCAAATTGTATCTTACAGCCTATGGTTGCTGCACACATGATCATCAGCTTTGAAGCTTCTTGCTGATCTTTGTTCATTGGGAGATTGTAGTGCTGTGCTGTGATGTAGCTAAATAGATAAGACAGGGCAAATTGAGTGGGATTTTAGAAATTTATGACATTTTAGTACTTTACCAGAAACAGCTAATTGTAATGACAATATGCCATTCCAGGTGGTTGTCCTAGTCCCATTCATTTGGTTATTTTACTGCATGCTCTAGGTAGTAACCTGAGTCACGTGTTCAATGTAGTATGGTGTCTTTCAAGTCCAGTTGAGGGAATGGCTTTTGGGTTTTGCTGCTGAAGCTTTGGGCACTGTTTCTTTGTTCACAGAGAGAAGGCATTTGAGGATCCTCCAGGGCCTGGGATCTTGGATCTTGGTCCCTCTAGCTCAGCAGTTGGGGAAGGAAGACTTGGTTGGACAGTCCCTGCTGCTGGCTCTCCCTGAGAACCTACTGTTGATCCTGTGTGGACAAGTCACTTGAAAACCATTGGTTTTCCTTTCTGGGATGATAATGCAGGACCACCTGCCCTTCTTACCTACTTTCGTCCTTATCTTTAGATTAAAGAGATAAAACTGAGAGCTTAGGAACCCTTAGGCAGAAGGGCTAGATAACTGCATTATCTGAGTCATCCCATCCACAACCCACGCTGCCCTCCCAAAGACAGGTCTCAAGAGCCAAGTACCTCTTCTTTGTGCTAATTCTGGCCATGATGGGGAGAATTGGATAAGAAAAGCCAGTTCTGTGTTAATCCTTTTCTTCTGCATTATGTCATTTAAACTTAAGAGTTTAAATGTAGCCTGTAGTTGAAGGAAGTTCAGAGAAGTTCAGTAATCAGCCCAGGACCACACAGCCAGTTGATGATAGGGTCCGAACCTGAAGCGGTTTCCTAGTCTGTGCGAACCTGAAGCGGTTTCCTAGTCTGTGCGACCGCTGTGACTCCACAGTCGCCAGGCTAACAAAAGACTCCACATTAAGCCACCTGTTAGGTTTGTTGTCACATTTCAGTAGAGTTAAGATAGAGTGTGATGTTGGCTCTGAAACAAAGGTAGACTCCCTCATTTGGAGCATTTGCCCAGAAAAGTACATACTCCTTTGTTTTGTGTTGTGCACTGGGTGGCCTATTTTACTTTAGCTTCAAAACAAACATGTGATGATGGTCCCAAAATGTTAGGTGTGACCCAGTCAGGTCTTCCAGAGGGGAACTGTTTTACCCTAGTCATTCCCCACCGCCCCGCCCCCCAAGGGGCAAGACTCATCTCTCCCCTATTGTGTTCTGCCCTCAAGGACTGTGGGGCCCCATTACCTCTCACCTCTCAGACTGGTTATACTGGCCAATGAAAACGGGAAGAAAAGACTACTGGGGGCTGGGTCCATCCAGACTGCTCTATAGGTGTGTGTGTGTAAGTGTGTGTTGGGATGGTTGATGTGGTTTGGAAACTTGGAACCGGACCTGCCAGTTTATCTAGTTTTTTTTTGTTGGAATGTGCTCTGTTGGCAGGAAGTCAAAATAAGTTAGCCCTTCCACCACCACCCCAAGGCCTGGATATGGAAATATCCTTACTCCCAGGGTAGGGTTTGGGCAGATGACCTTGACTTCACTGCTCCACAGTGGGAATGCTTAGGAACCTAGGAGATGGTGAATTTCTCCCCTCCACATGCAGGTGACCTGGAAAATACGTCTTAGGCTGTCATGTGGTGGGTAGTGGCAGCAGTAGAGGGGAGGAGCGAGTTAACTGTGCTTGTTCAGAGTCCTAAGTAATTAAGTCTGAAAAAGACCTGAGGGGCTTTTGGATAGCAACTTTGGATGGAGTTGCTGTCCATCTTGGACTTCCTGGTTGGTTTTCAGTGGAGTGGAGGTACTCTGGTTGATACTGTCTCTTCCTTCTGTTCACTTATTTCTGGTGACTGTGGGCTATTTCTAGGAGGTGTTGGTAATATCTGGGACTTGTGCTCTTGTCTCTCACTTCTCCCTCCCCTCGAACTAACTTGCCTCCTTAGAGTCATCTTAAGTTTCCCAGTGCCTTTCTATTTACTTCTGATATTGTGGGGGTTGCCCTAAGTTTGTATAATTCTTTCTAATGCTCAATAGGTAACCTAAAAGCATGGAATCTAGCCTGGTGCCAGTCCCAGTTCTGCATATTTGCTGTGTGATCTTGGGTAAGTTATTTAATCTCTCTGGCCTCTGTTTCCTCATCTGAAAAGTGGAGAAAATTAGACTGCTTCCCTAGGGTGTGAGTTTAGAGTGAACTCTGATGAAATTTGGTGGTGGCGGCCTTCATGGAGCCTCTCGGATTCTCCAGCCCATTCTGAAGTCTCCTGCTTCCTCTGCTGTCCAGTTGTTGTCCAAGATCTGCAGGGTTTTGTCCTAACTAGAATGGTCCAGCCTGACAAGAGTGCATTTATTTGCTTTTCCATTTTCCTCCTCTGGGTTTGGTTTTAAGCTTTCCCCCAGATTCCCATCTTGCTGGATTTCCTGCTCTGCTGTTTTTCTCTTTCTTTAGACATTTCCCTTTTGCTTTCATAGTTTTGGTTCTCTCCCGGGGAGCACACGTGCACACATGAACGGACCTACCCTCTGCTTTTCACCCTTTCTCCTCTTATCACTGTGAGGACTTGGATACTGTGCCCTGCCGTTTAAGTTCACCAAAAATGGTCATCAGAAAAGCACCACTTCTCTATTTCGCTGTTGTTAATACTAGAGAGCATTGACTCTTGGCTTCTGGAATTATCAGCACTTGTAAGAGCTGCTATTACTTTGGAAAAACATAATTCATTTTCATTCTCATTAAGCCTATAAACTTACAGAATTACACACATTTCTTCCACTTACCTGTTTGGCCTTAGGTAGTCTCTTAAATCTTTCCTTTTTTAAAAAAAAATTATTTATGCATACAAAAACTGGGGTACAGGCCAGATGTGTGGGGGTGAGTCACCAGAGACAGAGTGGGGAGCAGAATGGATGGATCTACTGAAATATACTGCTGAGGGGAGCAGCAGAAGAGACAGGAGAGCTCTGTTGTGACATGTGGGTCAGCTCCCTGGCTGGGGATCAAACTCATGCTGCAGTGGCTGCAGATAGCTTCATAGTGCTGTGCTTTAGCCCCTTGTGCCACCAGGGAGTCCCCAGTCTCTTAAATCTTTCTAAGCCCCACTTTCATTCCTGGAAAATGGACATACGCACCTTAAGACGCATAAGTGTCTTCCTTATGACTTATAGTGAGAACTCACGAGTGCTAGCATAATGCCTGGGAGAGAGGCTGTGTCACATAAATGTTAGCTGCTGATTATTATTGTGGTTGTGATTATCCCTCACCCCCCAGTAACCATGAGTTTTAGACTGCCAAGTACCTCTTTCCAAAGCATCTTCCTCTCTCTCTGAAGGAGGAGGAGTAGTGTTTTATTTTTATTTTATAGATTTTCAGGACTTTTATTATAGAGAAATTCAGTGCAGTGCTGAGCTGTGAACCCCCATGTGGCCTCAGCACTTAGCAACAACCGTCTAAACCCCTGGTTCATCTCCCACTAGATTGTTTTGAAGTGATCCCTGATAGCTTACTATTTATACTTCTTCTGTCACATGTACAGTATGTATCTTAAAGTTGTTAGTATGTATCTTGAAGGTTTTTAAAAACCTTTAAAACAATATCATTAGTGCACCAGCATTTATTAATCATTCCTTAATATGCAGTCATTGTTTAAATTTCCTTATTGTCTCATAAATGTTTTCCCACAGTTGGTTTGTTTAAATCAGGGTGTAAACAAGATCAACAGGTTATGTTTGGTTGGTTGTTTCTTAAAACTCTTTAAAGATCTCTCCTCCCTCCCCATGTCCCTTCTCATTGATATGTGATAAGTAACTCATTGTTTCTGTTGCAGCATTTCTCTCATTCTGGATTTTTCATTTGCATTCTCTTGGTGCTGTTTATCATGTTCTACTATCCTCTGTATTTCCTACAAATGGAAATTTACCTCTGAAGTTGGAGCTGATTCAGGTTTAATTTTCTGTTTTTTGTTTTTTTCAAAAGGAATATTTCATAGCTAGTATTCTATCAGCAGGTGCATAACATCTAGTTGTCTTTTTCTTTGTGCTGTTTGCAGCCACTGATTTATGATCTTTACCTGTCCTTTCAGATGATGTTTGTTAGATTATTAACATTTCAGTTCTCTTACGCTTTTTTCATTCATTAACTCAAGTACTTCTTACAGAGAGAAACCTTCCCTCATCAACTATTTGGTTAACTTGGTGTGTAGTTAGTTGGGTGTAGTCAGTACAGGAAAGCAGGTTTCTGGTTTTGATTTTTGTTTGACTATCATTATGCTCAGTCACATAGCAGTCATTTTGTATGTTTTTGAATCCATTGCAGCTGCTCTCTATACTGTCCTTAGCCAGTGTCACGTTGTGTGACACTAACTGCTTTTAATAGCTTCCTTGCTATGCAGTGTCCTGTGTGTTCTTGGACCTAGAATGAATCTTACTGCAGAAAGTTTTGGTTCCTTTTAGTGGGAAATGAGATTTCAGGGCTGCAAGGTAGGTATTAATATCGGCTGCCCCCCACCCCTGCCCCATTCCCTCCGAATTAGATCCACTTATGTAGACAGATGCTTTCCTTGCATGCTGGTTGTGTATTTGGCCCCTGCCATTTCTAGGCATTTATCCATCTTGTCTTTTTCTCCTTTAAGAAAATGGCCAAACTGAAGAATTCCTCACGGACAGTTCACCATTTTGATTCTTCACATTGGAAGTTTAGACTCACATTAACTTAGGCTTCACAGAAAACCTTAATCTTGGCCATCAGTCATGTCTACCTGATAGTTTGCTTTATCCCTTGTTTAAATAACCAGAAGGTGAGAGATTCCTTATCTTATAACCACTCTGCGCCATCAAAAATTATATTTTGATGATATTGAGTCTTTTATGCACGTCTATTTGAATAAATCATTGTTGATTTATTTTATCTCTCTCCTGAAGTGTTTAAAATGAAATATATATTATACTCTCTCAGCTATTTGAACAAACATATCACTGATACATTTATTTTTATAAGTGAAATATTTTTAAAGAAGATTTTTAAGTTTTAAGCAGATTTTGCATTTGAAGTCCAAGCTGAAGCCCAGCTATTGTGCTGTGTGGGAATACAATACTAAGCCTGTAAGTCTAAATGAGTGTTTTTTGTTTAACAGGTCTGCTATTAAACTTATTTTTAGTAATTCCTATCTTTGCTTCTTGTAAATTGTCTTATGCCCATGTTGGTACATCACAGACTCTGCACTTAGGGAAAAAAAAAAACCAACTCATTTTAAAGACAGGCTATACAGCTCTCCTCAGAGGTTCCATTCAGGCCTGGGGTTTCAGCTTCAGTGATACTTTTTGTTTTGTTGCTGAAACAAAGCCATCTGCGTTCACAGTTCAGTCAACACAGCCTCACGACAGAACGAGCAAATAATCTTGAAATGATCATCGTTTGTGGCAACCCTGAGACTTTAGCAACCTGGTCTGTGAAATTTTGGATATTCACTTAACCTCCTCCACCCTCCGTCTTTTATTTATTTATTTTAAAGACAGGGAAAGGACAGTATTGTAGGGCTTCTCTCCTCCCCTTTCCTCCCTGGGCTCAGAGAGAAGGCCACGGAGCTCTGTAATTCACAGGGCGGGCCTCTGTGCCCCTAGGTAAACTCGGTTTCACAAAGGGAATTTCACTGTGTCCTGTGGCTCCCTAACAGAGTGGAGGCTTCAGGAGGCAAGTGGTAAAAGCTACCAAAGAAAAGCTGGACTGGAGCCACTGACGTCATGTCAGTAAATCTGTGGAGGAGCGCAGCGAGCGGCGCCTGCCAGCCGGCCCCTGCACTTGGGCCTTGCCTGGTCAACTGTGCTCACTGCTTCCTTCGTGCACACCCCACCCCCAGCATGTGGTTTTGTTTTCTTCCCCCCTTTTCTTCTGCAGATGAGGTTTGTATTAAAACCTGTAAGCCCTTTGAAAGCCACCCTGAAACTGTCCTGTCTTAAGAGGGCAAGGAACTCCCAGGACCGGTGGGAGAGGGAGGACTGAAAACTTCCCTAGTGGGACTTCTGGGTGATGAAAGGGGTATCACGAGAGCAGCCAGCGGTACCCACACTTGGCGCTATACTTTTAGAGAGCTCTGCTTTTCCTTATGGTGAGGGTGGGGGGAGAGAGAGAGAGAGAGAGTGTGTGTGTGTGTGTGTGTGGTGGGGAAAAAGGAAGAATAGTCAAAGGATGGGTGGAAATACCAAATTGACATCTTCCTGTAGAGGATGATTTAAGAGAGTGAGTTCCACGACAAGCCCTTTATTACTCATTACTCACTGGTCAGCTGACCCTCAACTCTCCCTGGTTTGCTTGTGTAACAGCTAAATCTCGAGCTGCATTCTTCTGTACATCGTGGGTATTTAGAGTCACAACCCCAGGTATTTAGCACAGACTTGCTGTGCTAAGTCTATTTTTACATCCAGAGGAATGACATCTAAAAATAAACCGTATTCCACCTGTTACTCACTTTTGGGAAGTGTAGATGCTGTCAGGTCACAGCCGTGGATTAGGGTCCCAGAGCGTGGCTCTCCTGTTTTTCCTGCCGTTGGTGTGAGGTTCTTTTTGTTCCGCTAACTGTTGTCCTCCTGTTTATTTGATGCCAGTATTCATTGGCAGATAAGAGTGAGACATGTTCAGATTGGTTTTGAAGTTTCTGAGTCTTAGGGTCAGAAACATACTAAAAGCAGTATCTTATCCATGAATCATTAGATGAGTCAGTTCCTGAAACCACTACAAGCCTCATAGTTCTTGGCTACAAGCAAAAGCAGGAAATCCAGGCTTCAATAACTTCCTTTCCCAGTCCTGGCTATGGCCGCATTGGTGGTTAGGTACTGCTGCCTGCCTTTGTAAGCGGTGGGAAGATATATGTCTGAGGAACAAAGGCCCCGAGTCAATTTACTGAAACTGTTTATAATTTGTGGTCTTGATCTGGATGTCAGGCTGCATTGGCATACCCGGCTGTGCCCTGCTCTGCCATGCGGCCGGCCCCTTACCACTCACTTGGGCAGGGGGCAGGCCTGATCTGCTGAAGTGCTCCAAGACATGCGTGGCAAATGTCTCAAGGAGCGTTAGTGTTCCAGCGAATCCTAAAACTTCTGGGCATGCAGCGGACATTAGGCTGAAAGTTCTGGATTCCATATGTATAGCCAAAGTATCAGCTTTTATTTATTTATTTTTTTTTTTGTTCTCCTAGTTGAGAGACAGAGAGGGGGGAGAAAGGAGAACACGTATCTGACCTACTTTTTTTGCTTTTGCTTGCAATTTACTTCCTTGGGCACAGGGTCCTTTTTAGACTTCCTTTTGCAGTGTTTCAGGGCAAACTTACTGCTTTTCAAAACCAATTTAGTAGCTTTTGTTAAATAATACACAAGTGGGGGAGAGGCATGGTGTGGTTGTCTCCCAGCGCGACATGTCTCCTGCCACTTGTATGGCCGGGCAGCTCAACCTGTGTTCCGAAGTCAGACACATGCAGGCTGCTGTGTCTGCCTGTGTGCGGTTGATACTCACTGCTCCTTGAGGCTTTGCTTGTGCATTTATGGACTTCTGTCTTGAAGACAATTAAAATTGAGTGTGATGCGTTTTCATTTATCAGTTCTTCTGTTCTTTTCTACACTAATTGGTGTGGACTAGTTGTGGGAATTGAGAAAATGGGACTGAAACTCGACTTTTTTCTCCCACTATAGATTTACATGGAGTCATTGGAAGTTCTGATAGAAGACTGAAAATAGACTGGGTATAGACAAACCTTGTGAACTGGCAAGGGAAGAGAAGGAACAAAAAAGAAATGATGAGCATCCCATGTTGATGCTGTCTTTTAAGTTGAGCTTGTTTCCAAATTATAGCTGGCAATAGCTCAGAAAGGTCAAATTCTATTTCAGCCTTTGTAAAGGATAAAATAAAAGCAAATGCGAAAGTTTGCCTGCCTTTTTAATGAAGCGTGGCTGATTCAGAGCACAGCCGGGCTGGTGAGTGCCACTTTGTTCTTACTTGTCATTTGTATTTTGTGTTTGGGCGATTCTCCGTTCAACTTCAGTCTAGCCTGAAAGGCTCTGATAAGCTATTGAGAAAGTTGGGTTCATTTGATTTTTGAGGTCTGATGAAGAGTCATAATATCTGACTTTGGTTTCCAGATTTCAGGCTTGTGCAAAAACCCCTCATCCTAAGTAAATTTGTTAGGCAATCATTGAAAGTATATTCCTCTTATTAATGTGAGGAGTCACTGTCTGAAGTTGGGAGAGATTTTTCCTGATGTTGTGAGGGAGATCCAAACCCAATTATTTTTTATTTGTCTTGCATTGATCTGAGTGTTAACTTCTTTTTAATGTAGATTTCAGGCTGGGAATTTGGACTGAATCTTGAATTGCTTACCATTTTTGGACTAAGTTGTTCAAGGCCAGAGATTGATTCATTAATTAAAATCAATGTAAATGGATTTGTAAGCCTCCTGTAACAGATTATCTGATTAGCAACCACACAGAGCAGCCCATGATCTGTCAGGAATGTGTTGGTTGCTCTAGGTGAAATAGACCCCCACTGATGGACTCTTTGGGGCTACATTATGAGAAAGCCAGTACCTTTTGTAAGGAAGAAGAAGCCTTACTTAACCTTCACATTGAACAGATTCTTCCTATGGAAAATTATTTCTAGAATGTCTGCCACAGAAGGCTTTAGCTCTGTGTGTTGTATGTATCAGGACAGGACTGTGTCTCATGCTCAGCCTTGCAGTCAGAATCTCAAAGGCATGTTGGCTTGCCTTTGCCCGTTTCAGGGCAAGAATCTTGCTCGAACACCCTCCTCTAAAAAAAAGAGCCAGAAATAAATTCTATCTGATAACAAAATGCATTTTTTTCTGTGACCCTAGCCAGCCAGCCAGCTACAAAGAAGACATTTATCTGTTGCGATCCAGTTGGACAGCTGTGCTTCTTGAAGTGATTTTAAGAAAACAAATGGTACCTTTGGAACCTTATGCCTCTAACAAAGATCAGAGCTCATTATGCTGTGGTCACTTATATTGCTATTATTTACTTATTTATTTTTGTGCTGGACAGGTACATAATTCTCTAGAGTTAGATCCGCTCATCCACCTTCTCTCTGATGTTTGGAATAAAGGGAGGACGTCTGACTCGTGCATATTTTGAGATTGCGACAGCAAGACTAGTTTATCTTTGAGGCTCACACTGTAGTTCAGAGAAAAACTAATTGGGTTGAAGATGTTTGACTCACACCATTACGGAGAAGCGTGGACTGAAACTGCTTTGCATGGAGAAAAGAGCAGAGCAGTTGTGCGGCAGAAGAGACAAAAGACCTTGGGAATAGCCTCACTTCTGATGGTTTTCCATTTCCTCTGAGGACTGGCTGCAACTCCTAATCCGGGGTCTTCTGACAGATTCTTTGAACTTATCATAACCCTTACTCCCCACCCTCCCACGCCTCCACCCCAGGTCAGTGGGAATGAGCTTCTGTTGTCTCCAAATTATTATCTCTAATAATAATGTCTCCAATAATGTGTTTTGGTCCATTTTGTCTCCAAACCAAATGGTCTCTGGCTAACTAATGTGCTGGGAAGTAAGCCTGTGTGTGGTAGGAGAGATCACACTGAAGGCAGCTCGGAGTGGGATGTGGCTTTTGCTGAGTCTGTCACGCAGTGCTGTGTCCTGGACCCTGTTCTCCAGGTGGGTTTCAGTCTGAGGGAGCATCATCTGAGTGTTTAGCCCACTAGGAAATGCAATAAGTGTTGCCCCTCATCATGCTTCCCAGACTGGAGCATTTCAGTATTTCACTTTCACCTCCCTCTTCCTGGTGTGCTCTGTGGACTCAGGTTGTGCAGTGCTTGGTTCTAATGTAGCAAGTGAGGAATTTTCCCAGTCATGCCCCCGGGTGCTGACGAGTGCTGGTTGACTGAGCACGTGGAAGGAGGTGAGCCAGGTGTGTCATTAGACCTGAGTGTCCTGCCTGGTGGCTCCTCTCCTCACTTCCTCCCCTCCCATCTCTGAGCAATGCAGAAGACATGCGGCCTTTGGCAGATGTTTCCCAGTGATGAAGCCAATCTGTGTATTGTGCACATGCTTAAGCTCCCTCTGTCAGGGAACCTTCCAAATTCAGTGAATTTTATTAGCAAATGTATTAAACAATGAGGGTGCCAGTAAGAATATATCCCTGTGAATATGGTGTTGGAAACAAGATGGTACTTCCGCCACTGCTCCCCAGATGGGGCTGGGGTGTCATGTCAGCATTAACAAGGAGGGAGGAGGACTTCAGTGACACTTAAACTTTAGAAATAACAGTGTAATGTTGCTGAAGAGAATGGACTTTGCTTTGGAAAACCTCACGTGTACGTCAGCAGACATGTCCACAGCACTCATTTGTTGGCATCTTTTACAAGTCTGAAGTCATTTTTAATTTAAGTCATTTTTGGCTTGATATGCCATGTAATGTTCTACAGAAATTCATAAAATTTTATTTGTATATTTAGAAAGTGGAGACCTGGAACTTCTTTTGAGAGAGGAGAGGAAATGGGGACCATGTAGGAAATAGTTGGGACGTGGATATGAGGGGTGTTCATCCTTCTACAGTGTTTCCAAGTGTAACGTATCTAATAAAGAGTAATTTTCTTCTAGTGTCTTATAATTTACATTATTCTTGTGATAAGTTAACTCACTTATTCCTCACCCTGGATTGGTTTTTGTAAATAAGGAAATGGGAGTCTGAGGTTAGGAGCTTGCTTAGGATCACAAAACCAATAAGTGGTTAAACAGTGACCCAGAGAGTAAAATGCCACTTCTCCCAGTTGCGTGGTGGTCCTCGCTGCGCCTTCCTTGTCAGTCCCCATTGTGGGAGGAGCTTGAGCTAGGACCTGGCTGCAGAAAGGTGGGGGAAGGCAGGAGGGCTGGGAAAGGAATTGTTTTAAGCTACCAGTTCAGACAGGTTCCTCTGTTGTATTCAGAGAGCAGGAAGGGTCTCAGAGGATTTTGTCCACTGATTTCGAAACCAGGCTGAATACCTTTGTCACAGAATTAGAACCTGTATTTTAACAAGGTTCCATGTGAATAGCATCATGCACTTTAACATTTGAGAAACACTGCTAAATATCTCAGGGAAACTTGAGGGTATGTGGGGGTAGCTGCTCATACTCTAGGTTTCTCGTTTGCCTTTTGACTTACCTAATTACAAGTTATCCATGCAGAAATTAATTTTAAATCAGATCTATCACTTCTTTTATGGTTTCTAGGTTTTTTCCCTACGGAAAAGGCCATCTTATTCTGAAATTATTGGGCAAAATCTTCCATTAAAATAAATAGTCACAATATACTTTATATAGTTGAATATGTCTGGAGTTTATTTGGTACGGTATAAAGAGAGCGTTAGGGATCAGATCTATAGTAATACCTGGCCACTTGTCCTAACACTGCTCTGTGGCTTTCTCCTTGGATGTTATACACTAACGCAGTTTCCATTTCCTACCCTATTGCTTTAGTTACCGCAGTTCTGCAGGGTCTGTGTGCATGCGGTTTTACGTAGTTGAAATCATGTACGCTTTCTTCACTTCTTTGTCTGCTCTGTAGGTCTTTTTTTTTTTTTTTTAAAGATTTATTTATTTATGCATACAAGTACTGGGGTACAGGCCAGAGGCGCGGGGAGGTGAGAGGACTCACCACAGAAAGCGGGGAGCAGAACAGGCAGATCAACGGAAGCACACCGCTGAGGGGAGCAGCGGGCACAGCAGGAGAGGTCTGCCATGCCATGTGGGGTCCCCTCCCTGGGCGGCAGCAGGGATCGAACTCGTGCTGCAGTGGCTGCGGTCTGCCTCGTAGTGCGTTGCTTAACCCACTGCGCCACCAGGGAGGCCCTCTGTAGGTCTTTTGACGTCTACAATAGATATCCTTTTCTCACTCCTCTCATTTCAAAGATTTTTTTTCTGACTTTCCTCATAGGTTTATTTGCTTAATTTTAGAACACACTTTGTCTGGTTAAAACAAATTTAGAAGCTACTTTTACTGGGGTTCCTTTAGGTTTATAGATTAATGTCATCCTATTAAAATTTCTTTTGTCGCTTCTAAATTACATATACTAATATTTCAGAACATTTTTCTGTAACTGTCATGCCAGTCTTTGTAATGGATATTTTGAAAGTTTTAACAATATATTTTCCATAGGGTTTTATCTTTAACCTGACCACCTAACCCCTCACCTCCCAACCCAGCTGCATGTTATACTTATCATTGTATCCTGCTCCTTTCCCTCAATAAAATTATTTTGTTGATTTCTGACTTAACCTGCCTAGAGTATAAGCCTCACAAGGGAAGGTTCCATGTTTGTTTTATTTGCCAGCGAGATTGCTTAGTATTTAGGACATCCTAGGCAGTGGATCTCAATAAATATTTGTTAAATGAATTGGAATGAACACAATACCAGTTACCAGAGTTTCTGGCCCTCTAGTTGGAGATGAACTTTGCGTAGAATTATCTGGACTTGGATCCCAGTTTGAATTCAGCCCACCATTTGAGAAATTATTAAAACGGATTAAAGTGAATGGATGGTCTTTAGAGGCAGCATTAATTATCTACTGTTGAATCGAGGACAGGCTTGGGAGTGTTTTAATCTGTGAAAGTTGACAAAGTGGTGAGAATTCATTATGAAGAGTGGCGAATGGTGATGATCGATATATATAATGCAACCCGTGTCTCCTGGCAGGTCCTTTTGTAAATAATGCTCTGATGCAAATTCCACCACTTCAGGCTGAGTAGCATCTCCCTTTGAGGTCATTCTGATTATATAAAAATAAATTTACTAGTGAACATACGATATTGTTGCATAGAAATCTGAACCTTTTTTTCTTACTAAAAATCCCTTAGAGAAATATGCTTCACCCAAATTTACTAAGCCCCAACCTGTGAGCTCCCTACCCACAGAACAGACTTTTATTCATTTTTATAACATCCTGGCGCTTGAAAAGTGCTCAAGCAGTGAGCTAACCCAAAGAATAAACAAACTCATCTTTAAAACATTTTTTTAAAGTGATGTTTTATCCGCGGACTGCTACAGAAATGAGTTTTGCATACATTTGAGTTTCTGCAAGCATGCTTAAAAGCTACGCAGATCTTAAAAAACTTTTCTTCCTTTGATGAGAGAATTTCTAGAAATATATTGGAGAGATGGGAAGTGTGGCTTATTTGATGATGTTCAAACATTTAAAACTACTACTTTTGCTCCTTAATTTATGATTTCAGGTCTCTATTTAGAATAAAACAAAAATCCAGTATTATTTGAGGCCTTTGACATATTTGCTACCATGAGACTTGGTTTGGTAGATTATAGCTAGTTCAGCAGTTTCTCTAATTAAGATTCAGTTGTTTCTCTAATTAAGATTATTTTGGAAACAATCACAGTGGCCCCCTGCATGATTCTGTGGTCATCAACTTGAGCTCCATCTGGAGGCTGAAGTCTCCTGTCTTTAGCCCAGGCCCGCCCCAGCGAGGTCAGCTTTTGAGCAAAATCGTCACGGTCCCCTACTGGACGCCCTGCTGTCCACCCCCTTGGAATTTGTTTTTTTCCTTTGTGTGTACAGTGCACACTGTTTGAAGAGAGGGTGTAAGCCCGTTGTGTTTTCTTTAATAAAACTGCATTTATCCTTGTGTGGACAGATTGTGTTCTTAGGGTCTAAATTCTTAGAGAACACTGGGAACTGTTTACTTAGATTTTTTCTCTTTCTTTAAATAAAGGCTTCCTTTGGTTTATCAACTTTAAAACTGTTGAAAGTCAGCCAGAACAGTTGGTTGAAGGGAGAAGGCATTATTCTGGAGTGTTTTGAATTTTAGTAACTATATTTTGGAGTGATAGGGCTTAAACTTTTCTAAAATCTGTAGCAAAGAAAACTGATAACAAAATACAAACTAAGATCTAGATGAGGCCCTCCCCCCCCCCTTTTTTTTTTTTTTTTTTGTTTGCGAAATCAGGGTTTTGGAAAACCAAACAGGATAGGCTTCAATANTGCGGCCCTCCCCCCCCCCTTTTTTTTTTTTTTTTTTGTTTGCGAAATCAGGGTTTTGGAAAACCAAACAGGATAGGCTTCAATAAATGGGGTGTGATGTGAAACAACTTTTTTTGAGTAGGGGGGAAAGTTCAGTACAGTTGACCCTTGAGGGTTTGAAGTGTGTGGATTTTCACTTATACGTGGATTTTTTTTCCCCAGTGTTTGGGATCTGCCTTTGTGGATTAAAAACCTGGTTATGGAGGGTTTACTGTAAGTTATAGCATATTTTCGACTGTCTTGGGGTCGGTGCCCCAAGTCCTGTGTTCAAGAGTCAGATGTAATTGGAGTGGGCCATGCCTGTGGGCTCTCACTGTTTTGGGGTTGCAAAAAAGATGGTGTGAAATTTCACTTTATTATATGCCAGAATCTATGTTGGGGATTCAGAGAACAACAACAACTCCAGACTAGTTCAGGGAACTTCACGAAACTCTAGATGAGTGGGAAAGAGTTGGTTAAGGAGACCATTCCAGTGTACTGTGGTGAGTGATGTGATGGGGAGACGTGGGATATGCCAAAGAAGAGACTTGGGGCTGGAGGTCCTGATTCCCCACTGAAACTAAAATAAAGGAAGTGTACATAGGGAATGTGAGCTGCTGATCTTTATGGTCTCTTGTACTTCATAGAGTACACGCAACATAAAAAACATGAGTTTCTATAAGAAATCCTATCCAGCGCTTGACAAGATAATGCAGGAAATGTAAACAAACATTTAGTTATAGTGGAAGGAGAGCCTTTGGAGGGCTGCCTGCTGCAGCCCTTGAGGGCTGTTTTCTCTCTCCCATCTCTCTAGCTGGCTCCAGATCCGTCTTTTGATTTGCTCACAGGCTTTATAACTGGAGCTGGAGGAGGTAGAGCCAACCGATATTATTTTTCTCTAGACTTCCTTTATCCCTGGTATGCTTGGGAGTGGTGAATTCTGCTGTCAGTGCTGGGGGCTGCTGTCCCATCTGCCCCTCAAACCAAACTCTTTGTGTCTGTGTCTGCTGCATGTGGTGGTGGTCTTGGCTGTTGCCCACCTGCAGCTGGGCGTAGGCAGGGATGTGGAAATTGACCCTGGTTCTTACTGTCTGGGAACATCATGGACAAGGTTAAGTTAGACTTCACCTCTCTCCCTGGGCTCATTCTTCACACTAGTCCCTTGTCCCAGTTCCCTCTTTTGCTTCAGCCTTTCATCTGTCTAGTGCCTTATGTCTGAATGTCCTGAGGTGAAGTTTTCTCTCCTCTTTGATCCTCCCAGCATAGATCGTGTAGGAATTTTAGGGAAGGAAGGCTTAGAGAAGTGCGCCTGGATGTTTAAGGAACAGAGTCCAGCAAGAGCCTCTGAGTCTTTGTCTCATGCTTTAGGACTTAGCCCCCAGCAGCACTGTCTTCTTCTTGGGCTCAAGTCTCAATGACACTTAACTCTTGCCCTTCTGTATTCTCTGAGCTTTGAATCTGTTACTCCTGTTCCATTTTCCCCGAAGCTACTAGCGTATGCTCTTTTGTGGATTGCTGTAGTAGTCTCTGAGATAATCTCCCAACCCCAGTGTGTCTCATGTGGTTAATTAAGTTGGCTATGCATCATCATTCACCAACATTATTCAATAATAGTAATACAGCAGTTCTCAGGGGCTAGCATTATTGTTGCTTTGCAGTTCATTTAATTTTCACAATACCTCTTTGAAGTTGGTGCTATTATCATTCCCATTTAATAGGTGAGGAAGTGGAGGCCCAGAGAAATCAAGGACCTTGTCCAGAGTTATGCAGCTTGAGGGTGTCAGAGCTGGAACACAGATCCAGAATGGCTGACTTCAGGGTTAGTGCTCTTAGCCATGACACCTGGCCCTGAATGTCCATGCTTAAAAACCTCGGCTTCCCTTTCTGCTTCAGCACACAGCCAGCAAGTGCGTTCTCTTCAGCTTCCCACTCAGACCCTGACAGTGTGGTCTCAGAGTATCTTTCTAATCTAGAACCTCTCAAGTTATTCTTACAATTTGGACTCTTGGCATTTGCCAAATATGCCAGTCTTTACCAGGAAGGTTTCCCTTAGAATGAGTTCTTGGCTGTGCCACTGATGATGCTTCTGAATTTGGGGCCACTGGAATTCAGTTATTGCATTCCTTGGAGAGCTTGGTGAGCAATGCCCAGAGTGAGTTAACCTGCAAGAGCAGCCGTCTATTGCATAGGCTCTGGGTTCTGCTTTTTATTAAAATCATTCCCTGTTAGAGTTGAAAATCTCTCTCTTCCTTTTCAATCCAGGCTCACGGGATAGTGCAAATTTATTTGCACAACCATCTTCTAAGCAAATTGGCTAAAACCCCAAGTGCTCTGAAAGCAGAATGGCTCTGGATTTGGTTTTATAAAAACTGCATGGATTTATAGAGCACGTACAGAGTTATGTTAGCAGAACTTTACTTCTGCCAAGTCAGAGACATGTGTTATATTTACCTTTTGTGACAGCGTTGGCATTGTGATTGGTTTTGGGGGTTTCCCTCCATGTACCTAAACCAGAGAATGATGATGTATATATAAGACAAGCCTCCTAGCGAGCAGGGGGAGGACTACTCAGTGTGGTCTATGGAATTTGCTGGAGGAGCCATCCTTTCCTCTCTGAGAAGTTACTGGTGATTGAAGGATCTTTGACCAGGTGACCCAGTTACATTAACTATACCCATGAGAAAGTCTTGGTACTCTCTTCCAACTCCCTGACCAGCTATTTCCACCCAATATTCCTCTATTTCAGCCACTCTTAACTATCTCTTTTGCCTCCCTGCCTTTGCCACCTGCATCTAACTGGGATATCACTCCTGCCTTTGTCCAGTTCTTATATTTCTCTGAAGAGAAGAATGTACATCATTTCATAGAAGGCTTCTCAGCTCCAACCTGATAATATCATAACTTAAGCAAACCCTGTTCCCCATTCTGTTACTCTGCATTAGCAGTGACCACATGGTCTGTTATGTGTTTGGATTTATCCCATTCTTGCCCTCTGAGCCCCTTGAGGACAGGAACTGGCTCTTGTATCCTGCTTGGCACACAGAAGCTCAGAGTGCTTGCGTAAGACAGTATTTGGATGGAATTGTAATAGCTGACATTGACCAAGTGCTGGAACTGTTTTATTAACAGAATTAAGATCTGGTTCTGGTGTGGATCACTCATTTTTGGTATCTCCTGTTACCTTTAAAGGTATTACAGAGCTCTCAAAAATAAAATACAGTAAGGTTTGTGTTAATGAGACATACATCCTGTATATGCCCAGCCTTTTGTCTTGCAAAATATCTAGTGAGTAGCTGTGGCATGATTGGATTAATGAACTCATGAGTGAATGAAGACTGCCTCCATCCACTGGGAAGGAGAGAAGGGTGGGCTGGACTAAACTACACTGCTCTTAAAGCTGAACCTGAACTTGTTGCTTAACTTGAAGGAGGACTGAGACAGGAGCTGAGCTGATGAAACTCTCTGGGAATCCACATTTCTTTCTAGTCCTACAGTTTTGACAGGCTACAGGTCTTCTGTGTCTTTTCATATTTTCCTAGCCTCAAGGCTTTTTAATCCTATTCTGTAGAATCCTAGAATTCTGCCACTAAATTTCAATCTAACATGGAAAGTACACTCATAGATTCAAGCCTTTCATCTCACAGTCCTCTGTGGAAAACAGTGATTGCAGTACAGAGAAGAACCTGGAAGGTTCTTGGTCCCCCCTAATTTATGAAAGTTCGAAGGCTGAGTTACTCGTGCTCTTATGTCTACCCTGATGGAAGTGTGAATGTCGCAGCTGTTAGTATTTTGCTTGTGTTCGTAGTGTTTATCCAGCCACACGACAGGGACCAGTTCTTTCCAACACTTGACACATACAGAAGTGAAGAAAAATGGGAGAACAGTGGCAGCAAAAATTGCCAAATTTTTGGTTTGTAGAACTAGAGCTTACCAAAAATTGTGTTATACACACACATACTCTACATATTAAGATACCATTTTAGGGGCCTCCCTTCCCTGGTGGTGCAGGGGGTTAAGGCACAGCACTGTGAAGCTCACTACAGCATGCCAGGGATGTGGCCCACATGGCACAGCAGACCTCTCTTATCTAACCTTTTGCTCCCCTCAGCAGTTGTATTTTAGTAGATCCACTCGTTCTCCTCCCCACTCTTTCTCTGGTGACTCCTCTCATCCCGTGCACCTCTGGCCTGTACCCCAGTTCTTGTATGCATAAAAAATAAATCTTTTTAAAAAAAGATAACCTATAGAACGGCGCTGTACATGTAGTGTATATATAGCATTCTGTTCTACTGAAATGTTGTCTTTGTACTTTTATGAATTAGTTGTAATTATATGAATAATCTATGTATTTACCTTTCTCATACCACAATTTGTTGGACCCCCTCAAGGAAAGGATGAGCTATACATATTTCAAATGAGGTGATAAATCACTTGTTTTTTACATTGATTGACAACCTCCACTGCCTAAATCTCTTAAATATAATCTGGTTGCTCTGATTTGTGTATCTTGCTGAGGCTATTGAAATAAACTGAATGAGCTCTATTAGGCAATGCAGGCTGGTGTCCTCACCATGCTTATTTACTAAGGCTGGTAGAGTGTCAGTGATGAAATTGAAACTTAGTTTGAACTTAATATGTGAAACACAATAAATTTGACTCTTTTGAAATTTTGGATAACTGTCAGAGCCTGGTACCAAATATCTGGGGATTTTTAGAGCTGACCTCATTGGACATTGAATTATTTTTAAGAGACATTTTAGCACTGTTTTTCTCCAGAAATAAAAGTTACAACTGGCCAGTGAAACCACTTTTTAATTCCCTCCAAATTGAACATTTCCTAATAAGAAATGTTACTCAACTTTAAAGCAAAAATTTCCTACTCTATCTTCATATTTCTGGGTCAGTTTAATCAAATGGGTTCCTGTGACTGCAAAGAAAAGGTTAAATAGATCCTACTTGTGAAGCTGGATTTTCTGTGTGGTGTAGGCAAAATAAATGAAACATATTAGACGATTCACTTGTGATTTAAATTTATATTCATGAGCACAGTTTCAATGTTGTATTTATAATAGGTAGGTCTAACATAAGTGAGATAAATTCTGATGCTACTTTTTATCTGTTTTCTATGTTAAGGTTATAGGTAAGGTTTCCCTCGACCAAGGGTGATTTGCTGTTACAGGCCATTCATTGTCATTGATAATTTCTGAAGCTGACATTTGAGTTTCTGAATTACCATCTGCAGTGGTTGAGCTGGAAACTTCGTTATTAAGCTCTTTTCTTACCCGGCTCCTTCTAGGACTCAAGATGCTAAGGTGTGGTAGGACCAGATGGACGCCCCCCTCACCCCGATGTGTGTGTCCTGCAGTTTGTGGACATGCCACGCTTTTGTGGGAGGGTCAGCCTGGATGGCCCCTCAGCAGTGTGGGCATGGCATCACACTCTCCATGATGGGTCCTTTAGAGAAGTGCAGGTGTTATCCCC
This sequence comes from Galemys pyrenaicus, assembly GCA_019455555.1. Taxonomy (NCBI): domain Eukaryota; kingdom Metazoa; phylum Chordata; class Mammalia; order Eulipotyphla; family Talpidae; genus Galemys; species Galemys pyrenaicus. The sequence continues at coordinate 2,714,836 of JAGFMF010011390.1, forward strand.
ATTTTAGGCAGATGGGAGAACCAAGCTGAGGAAGGGCATGTCATTAGCCCAAGGGCATCTCTTGACCTTGACCCCTGCACTCTTTTCACCATGCGATAGTATCCTTATAGATCTCAGTAGCTGTGCTTAGGAGGAGAGTTTTGGTTTGTAAAACTCCCCAAGTTGACGTCTTGTTGGGGATTCTCCAGGAGGTTGAAGGGAAAGAAAGAACTGTTTGCTGCAATTTTTTTTTTTAGTAGACGCACAATGCCAGCAGGAGACGTGTTTGCTTGTGGTGCTGGGCTCACGGCTGGGTGTCTCTGTGGAGGAAAGCAGTTGGTGTGTTCTTTTGGAAATACTGGACCGAGACCCGGGACCGCGCTGCTGCTCCTCATGCTTTCTGCTTTGCTGGCTGGCCAGCTGCCTGCCTCCATGTGTCAGAAACAAAATCCCTCCCCAAGGACACGACAGAGCTATCTCAAGCCATTTCAAGGCACATGCTCAGAGGCAATGATGGCGTTTGAATTAGTTTTCACAAAGTGTGCTCCAGCGCTTAGCTACTCCACTCACAGGACCTCCTCAAACTCAGTGGCTCATAGTCACGGGTAGATGACCTCCCAGTGCCTTGCCTATGTGTTTGCAATTCTAACTTGTTTAACGTTTGCATCTCACAGCGTAAATGACTGGAGGGGGCCATTTATAGCCCTAAAGTAGAGAGGGGGCATCTCAGCTGTTAGAGAAAGAGGGGGAGAACTGATGGTGTGGGAGGAGATAAGCACCATAGTGGTCATATTTAAAAGCATCTTAAACTGGGGTTTGTCTCAGCCCTCCGACTGCCTCGTTTCAAGTGGTCACACCATCATCGAGCAGAGTGGGGCACTGGCCATGCCTAATGTGACCGTGACCCTTTGGAAACATTATATTTCTTTCTAGTGAACTCTGTTTAGGAAGGCAGGGAACAACTGTAGAAATAGTCTTCAAAATATTAAACAAAAAATGCGGAAGCTTAAGGTGTTGATTAGCACTCACACTGAAAGTGTATTAGTGAGGACGAGCTTCCCCTAAGGATTCTGGAAACATAAAATCGTAAGCTACCTGACTGGTGGCAGTAGTTTTATTTTCAAGAATTTCTTGTTTATTGTTAAAACATGTGCTCTTGGCCTAACTCTGTTCCAGCAGCTCCCGAAGTCCCTTAGAGAACAAGAATGATGAGTGGAGCCGAACCTCTCAGCCTTAGCATCTGCTCATTTGTAAGTGTTGAGTGGGTAGCTTCTCCCCCTGCTGACGAGGGACCCCAGCTGTAATTGCTTTGCTGTATGTGAGAGCTTGGCGCTAAGTCCTCTCTTTGGGATCATCATCTTTACTTAAGGTCTGTGCAATTCTGCATCCTCTGGGGCAGCCCGGAGTTGGCCCTGGCCAGGGGAGGATACCTGGGCAAGGATAGAACTATGCCTGGTTTCTTCTGAAGAAACAGAATTGGTGAGGTGAGTATAGATTAGTGCCAAGGACAGTTTTGTGGATCACAGACTAAACCTGTGGAAGGTATGAACTCCATTGCCCAAATACATACTTGACTGAGGTGGTGCAGGGGCATGTGGGGGTGATTTATTTGCTGCTGGTAGGAGTCTAAATTGTGTAGCTTTTTTGGAGAGCATTTTCACAGGGGGAATTAACATGTTGACGGTGCATACTCTATGGCCAGGCTGTTCAACGTCATAGACTTTATCCTAAGACTGTATGCACATGTGCAAGGATATGCCTCGCTGTTCCGTGGCATACTGGGACCTTAAAACATTCACTGGTAAAGGGATAAATTCCAGTAAATCCAGATAGGGCATATTAAAAAGTGGTTGAAAGTGATACCAACTTACCTGTATTATTATGAGAAAATGACAAATTATGTGTGAAAGTTAGGTCATGCATCTATATATATCTGTATCTATATACACACATGTGTAGTGTAACCCTATTTTCAGCATATGTGAGGGCATAAAATGAATTCAGATTATATAGTGTCTATATGCAGAAAAGAATATTTAGCAAATATTAACAGTGATCATCTAGGATTTAAGCTTATGTAAGAACATTCATTTTCTGCCTCATACATTTCTATTTGAATTGTTTATAAATAGAAAATTATACCAAAAAATACCCAAGTTTTAGAAAGTCAGTCATCGTGGCCGTCCTCTCATTTTTTAAAAGATCTATTTTATTCACTTACTGGAACTTTCCTGGTTTCCTTTTATACAAGAGCGCTTTCCTATCTTTAAAAGCTCAATATTGCAACACATCTATGTTTTTGCTTCCTAAATTTATGCAACTATAATTAGCAAAGAAATAAGGTGTTAATTATTCACTTTTTAAACGGTGGAGCTGTGTATGTATCCTTCATGAAAAGAATGTGACAAACATTTTTGGACACTGTTGGTGTGCCGGGTGTTTGGGATACAGCGTGAATGAGAACTGGCGCCTTGGTGGAGGGTGGTTCAGAGTTGCCAGTGACGTGAGATGTGCAGTTATTATCCTGGTAGGTGGTTCTGTTGGGTGACAGGTGAGGAGAGTGGGCAGAGCGTAGTGTTCTCGGTGGGAATGCGGTGAGTCTAGCAGTTCACTTCTTCAGTAATGAGTAAGTGCCTTATCTGGTCAGCCCTGTTTTTGGCACTGGGAACAGATCAGTGAACAAGGCAGAGAAGATCCTTTTCCCGTGTAGTTTACAAGCAGCAGGAGAAAGCCAGCTCACCAGGAAGTGTGGTCGATGTGGGGTGACTGAAGAGTGAAGGTAATGACAGGTGAGGTGGTGTTTGTACCACCTGAGTTAAGGAGAAGCCTTAGGAGGAATGATGCATAGAGGAGAGGGAGGATGTTAGCACAAGGAAGGGCGAGAAGAGCTGGGTTCACTTTCCAGGCAGATTCTAGCTGGTCCAAAGTCCTTTGGTGACCCCCCCACAGCTGGGGGCTTAGTGATGTGTGGTTTCCTGTCTGCTCTAGCCAGTTCCCTGAGGACTCCAAACAGGCCCTTTGTCCTCTCAGATTTCACTGAGAATCTTGACAAAGTAACTGATAAGGAAGCAAAGGTAACAAAGTAACAAAGGGAGAGTAACAAAGATGACAGAGGTAACAAATTAACAATAGGAACAATGGAGCAAGCAGGGGGTCCCTCTCAGGTTGGGATCTTTTCTTTTTACAGATTCACATCCTTGAGCTGAGGTTGAAAACTCCTGGTTCTGCTCTATCAGATCTGATCACATTTATATTCCCCAAGGTCGAATGTGCCAAACCTTCCGCTCTCAACCTTCCTGCCCTTCTTTGGGTCTTCCTTATCTCATCCTCACTGAAGGCTCCTTAGCACAGTGTTCCACCTAAAGGTGGAATTAAGGTACTTTGGACAGAATATGGAGTGTTCACTTCTGGGTCCACTTGGGTGATTTGCATATTTTGAGGAACACTTAGTGTATCCCACCTGCACCAGTGGAGTCTTTTTTAAAGAAATCACCCTTGTCCTTAAAAATCTTCCACTCTTTCACCCGTTCATCAAGGGACTTAGACCTTGTTGCCTCTGGAGGAGCTGATGCTGGTGTCCCCCCAGCAAACCCACTCACTGTCCTGCACCCTCACAGCGTCTGTTGGTGCTTATGTGTGCCTACTACGTGCTGTATGTTCTCAGGCTTGTTACCTACACTCATTTGGTAAGGTGGAAATAATTATACACTCAGCTCAAAGGTTGCTTTGAGACGAAATTCCAATGTTGCTTGTGAAGTACTTGGTACACTGGCTAGGGTGTCTGAAGTGCCACCCGCTCCTCTTTCACTGCTGCTGGTATTGCTGCTGTCACCTCCATTCTTTCTGCCCGTGGGAGATACAGCAGTCCTGTCTGAGTACTGGTGAAAAAAGTAAAGTGAGGGACCAGGTTTTTTTCTGGGTGAGATAAATCAAATCTAGTGTGCTTGGGGTTGATGAGGTAAGAGCTTCAGAGGGTAATTTTGGATTGACACCATCTGGGAAGACTTCAGTGGGGGAAAGGGAGCCTTAAATAGTATTTGGACATGAACTAAGAGAAGCCTCGAGCTTGGACCCAAAATGAAATGGAAAGGTCTCTGACCTGTCTAGTCAGAGGGTTCTCCGGTCAAGGGCTGGGTAACTCTTAGGAGGAGGAGCAAGGGGGCTGGGTAGTTCATGTGAGCCTCTGAAATCCATATGCACAGGAAGGCTCACCTACAAACTCATTCAATGCAGTGTGTGCTGTTTAAAGTGATGCCTGAGCATGTGCAGATGTAAGTAGTGTCACATGATGGAAATGCACGTTCACTTGAAAACACTAGCGGATGTCACAGCAGTTTGTTGCTCATGGTCGTGGGTGACTGCAGGTAGGACTGCTGTTGGATGGATGGCCTGGAGAGTATCTTCATGCCGAAACAGCTTCCCAAACCTGAAAAATTCCAGAAATGTGGAGACACCTCATAAAACCAGAAAGTTAGTAGTATCACAGCTTTTGGAATGTAGCGGGAAACCTCTATCTGCAAGCAGTAGACCACCTCACACTGACTAGACAGCAAGGAGATCTTTCGTCACCCTTAGGGCTCAAAGTCTGGAGCCGAATGATCCTAGAGTTGGGTAGCAAAGCAACTCAGTGACCTCATCAAGGACCTGATGAGGCCCTGCTCATGGCAGCAAATGACCAGGCATCCCCAAACTAATGCCCAGAAATATTTGTTCCCAGACTCTCTTCTGTCAGTAGGGAAACCTTGCCAGCTGCTGGTCTACTCCCAGACTCTCCTTCACACCTGTGGGCGGAATGGCTTATCATGCTCTTTTGGGATAAGGGCCCAGGGAGGAGTCCTTCCGCACCCAGTCAGGTGGAAGAGGGAGCACAGACTGTCTCAGGGCTGGCCTGTAGGAAAGGAGGGATGGAAGGCTTGTGTGGGCCACCATATCTCAACCTGGGAGTCTGCCAGGCCAACAGAGGCTAGCCAAGGAAGCCAGAGCAGTTGTATCAGCCGTTCTGGTCTGGAGAGCAGACACCTTCTGAGCAGTACCCCAGAGGCCAGCAAGCTCAGAGAAGTGGTCATTCTGGAGAGTGGGGTGGCAGAGACTGCACTCAGAGCTCTGTTCCTGTGGCTTTGGCCAGTGGGCTTCCTCATGGTGGCCGGGGAGAGACTGAGGCTGTTCTTTGGGCCTACTTATTTATTTAAATTTTTAAAAATTGATTTTCTTGATTGAGGTAACAATAAGATCTCCCATCAGGTATCACCACCCACCATTGAATCACCAGTTCTGGCCTTTGAAATGAGAGCCCACCATGCACTGGCGAAAGCAACAAGACAGGTGTGGTCTCATCTCTTTTTCATTCACTCATTTATTTATTCTTGAGAAATACTGTAGACTTCGGGGGGGGGGGTGGGGAGGGTGTTAAACAACAGAAAGTAATTTTTCGTTCCGGAGGCTGAAGGCCACAATCCAGCTGTCAGCAGATGTGCTATCTTCTGGGGTCTGTCTCCTTAGCTTGTAAGTGGCCACCTTCTTGCTGTGGCCTCACATGGTCTTCTTTCCCTGCACACACCTTTGGGATCTCTAGGATTCTAGTCATAGTGGACTAGGGTTCATCTTGTGACCTTATTTTACCTTAATTGCTACTTTATTTTTTTATAAATAAAAATTTATGCATATATGAGCTGAGGTACAGGTCAGAGGCATGGGGTGGGGGGCAGTGAGAGGATTCACCAGAGACAGAGTGGGGAGCAGGACAGGCAGAGCAACTGAAATACACTGCTGAGGGGAGCAATGGGCGAGGCAGGAGAGGCCTGCCACACCATGGAGGAGCTCGGACTCGTGCTGCAGTGGCTGCAGAAACCCCACAGTACGGCGCTCAAACCCTTGCGCCACCAGGGAGGCCCTTAATTGCTACTTTAAAGATCCCATCATGAAATACCATCATAGTCTGAGGTACTAGAGGTTCAGGCTTCAATATATGACTTTCAGCAAGATGCTGTTCAGCCCATAACAATCCTACATTACCTATACATACAGTGCCTGTACTTCCTGGGTACTGTGTGAAGCCCTAGGAATTTCAGCACAAATAAAATGGGAAGTTTGGTTGTCCTCAGTTACTGATTCTAGCTTCTCTTTAGGATCATTTGACATTGCATTACTTGAGCACCTCTCTCCCCACAAATTTATTATTACTTTTAAGTGCCGTGCCCTGGAGTCCTTCCTTCATCAGAGACAAAACCCGGGGTGTCTCTGAACAGGTGTCTGAGAGGAGACAGTCTTTCCAGTTAGAGGAAGGATCTGAGAATGGAATCGCGCCTGGGGGCTAGGGAGGATGAGAGGGTGTTGTCTTAGGTCCATGTGGTGCCTGGGAGGAGGGAGGCCGGGATGCTTCATTCATTTCAGTTGGCTGGTGGGCTCTAGTGCTCTGCATCTTGGGGAGAGCAGACCAGCCCCCACACGGGGGCCACACAGGGCTCCCAGAGATAGGTCCTGCTGCGCAGGGTCTTCACCAGCTGGGACTAAGGATTCACCTCTGAATGGCTTGGGTTCTACACAGAATTGCCCGATAGAGTACAGAATGCCCAGTTAAAATTTGAATCAGAAAAGTCGTCCTTTAAAATATAAGTGTTGGTCTGAATTTGAGAGAAGTAATATTTGGGACAGATAAGTTATTTGTGGTTTATATGACTTTTAAATCTACCTAATGTTATTTAGTTAGATATAAAAATAACATTTAGTTAGATTTGACTACATCTAACTTCAAATCTAAAAAAATATTTTTCATTTGCTAAATCTGCCTCTTGCTTCACAGATTAGCAGAGCTGGCAACAAAGATGGGGAAAGGAAGACAAGGACACCCCTAAATTGTCAGTTGTTTAAAAAATAAGATCTCACCAAAGGAATATTGTGTTCATTTCCTAGTTCACCCCACCCACTCTCCCTCCAAAATGAGACTGTCATTTGCCTCCTTTTCACTATAAAACTCACAAAGAGGTCATAGCCCAGTGACTTAGGAAGAGCTTCCTGTCCTTTCTGGCTTTTTGCCTGTCAGCTTCCTGCTGAGATGGACTGGGAGGAGGGGCGCCTCAACTCTGGGGAGAATCCAGCTTGTTTCCTCTGCCCTCATTTTCTGTTGCTTTGTTGCTGCACGACAAGCAGATTCGTTAGACCTCAGTATAGCCTCATTTTCTTCTCATAGAAATGAGGAGTCTCCCTCTGGGGGTGTGGTGGAGACGGTGGCTAGAAGTGCAAAGGGTTTGCCACAGCCCTTGGACAGCCTGTTTCCTGCCGAGGTCTCTCCTACACTGGAGACCAGCAGTCCTTGCTGCTGAGTGCTTGGGCGTGAGCCGTGCTGCACAGGGCTCCTGCACGCCTGCTAGGTTTTCTTGAGGTCTTACGTCTAGCAGTGCTTTGGTACTTGCTTTTAAGTCATGTACTTGCTTTTTTTCATAAAAGGCCAGATAGTAAATGTTTATGACTTTTGAAAGCCACATGGTCTCAGTGGCTGCTACCCAACACTGCTGTGTGGGTCCATGGACAGTCAACTGTGGACAATCGGATATGGTGTGTGCTAATAAAATTTTCTTTATTGACACCAAGATGTGAATGCTATGTGCAATTGATTATTCTTCTGATTGTTTTCAGCCGTTTAAAAATGTAAAAGCCATTATTAGCTCCAGGGCCATATGAAAGCAGATGATGAACCAGATTGGCCTATAAGCTGTAGTTTGCCAACCCTGTTCTAAGTGCGCAGGAGAGAACGTTACAGATCAGAAGCCTGTCTCTCAGGCCCCACCTAGGGCTCGAATGACTTCTCATCCTGAGGTCACGGCTTCTGCTGGGCTAAGACCTTAAGCAGTGAGTTTAGCCTTTCAGCTTCCTAAATGCAGGAAGATTCCATAGTTTGCTCTGTGGATTCGTAAGTCTTCTTTAGAGAATGAGCCATTATAGGCCAAGTCCGGTTATGGAGTCAGTATTATAATGAATGTAGTTTTTAGTGATCATAGGCTACAATATGAGGAGTAATTTGGGGCCAATAAATAAGTACACCAGCAGAGCTGAATGTGGGGCAGTTGTAAGTCTCTGTTATCCCGCTGCCTTCTCAGACAGCTGCGTGTGTGTTTGGTGTTGTGTTTCTAAATGGAAAGATCAGATTAGGTTTGACTTTCTGTCACCAGATGGAGTCTAGCTGCACCTGAAGCACCGGTTAGGAGACAGGGCCCTTCGTGCCTGGCCACCCTGACTGATGGAGGCTTTGTGGTTTATGGATGTAAGAGGCGCTGGTTGAGGCGGACAATGGAATTACACTTCCTACGGAAATCACTCCTGGCCTGAGAATCAAGTTTGCATGTGTGCCCTGTAGCATTCATTCTTGCTGAATGCTGGGAGACCGGTGGTGATTAGGTTATGTCAAAGCGGTGTTTGCCTTAATACATGCGCCTCCTGCAGTAACCCAATAATGCAGGGGGAGGCAGGGACTGGGAGAAGGTGGTGGTGACCTGCACGTTTCTGAAAGTTGGAAGCATCTGCAAGTCCAGGAAGTTTCACGTGTGCTAGCAGTGAACTGTTAGGGTTCTGCATCCCACCCCTCACCCTTGTCCACAGCAGGTTTGAATCTACTGATAGAGAGATGTCCATCAGTCCCTTCATCAGTCCCTCCATCAGTGTGGCAGTATGGCTTGGTGGTCAAGGAACTTGGCCCAGACCACCTGGCTTGTGGCTCCTGACCAGTATTTTCCAGCTCTTTGCCTCCAGGCAGGTTACCTAATTTTGCTGTTTACTGAATTGTACATTGGAGGTATTAAAAGGGATGTGTACCTCATGGGCTCTTGTCAGAGTAAAGTGAATTAATGTTTATAAAGCGCTTTGAACTGTACTGGCTTGTATGCATCCTTGCTGAGATAACAGAGGACAAAGTGGTTTGCTTTCTGCTTAACTTCATGCTGTGAGGTATAGGGAACTACAGCCCTGATGGTAATAGTGCAAAATATTGGGTTGTCAGAAAACTCATGATGTATTTTTTCTGTGCAAAAATGCATTGTTTTCCCACAACCCAATAGCTCATAACCTAACTTCCTCCTCCTTCTCCCATCTCACCAAGTCTAGTCCGTGTCCCTGGAAGTTTCCCTAGTGTTCTTTGTGAGTGGTAGCTCATGGGTGAAACTTGGCCCTGGTATCATCCAAGGCTTATGTTCTAGACTTGTCATTTGCTGGCTTTGGGAATTATTATCAAAATTCAAATTTCAAGTTGTGTAAGAATTACATTTTTATTTCATCTTAGGGTATTTCTGAGCCCAGTTCTTTTTTCTTTTCCTTTTTAAAATTGCACTGTCTCATTCCTGTAGGGTTCTAACGTCCTTGGACTATAGTTCAAAGCTGATTTATAATCTGATGATTTTCTATGTTTTATTATAGTCCAGGCTTCTTTTAAAAAGGAGGTGCTGGGCCTCGCTGGTGGCACAGTGGGTTAAGCAACACACTATGAGGCAAACCGCAGCCACTGCAGCATGAGTTCAATCCCTGCCACTGGCCAGGGAGGGAACCCACATGGCGCAGCAGACCTCTCCTGCCTCACCGGCTGTTGCCGTCAGCAGTGTGTATTAGTCAGTCTGCTTGTTCTGCTCCCCACTCTGGTGAGTCCTCTCACCTCCCTGGACTCTGGTCTGTACCCCAGCTCTTGTATGCATAAATAAATAAATCTTTAAAAAAAATAAAAAGGAGGTGCATCTTCAAATCCTCATAACGTCCATCCTGATGTTACCGTATTTACGTGACAACCTCTAGCCACACTTTTGGTCAAAAGGCCAGGCTAAGGACAAGGATCCTTTTGCGTTGAAAAAGATAGGAAACGCTGAGATCAATCTTGGCATCTTTTTAAGAATTTGATCTGGGTGGAGGTTCTGTGTGTATGGGGGAGAGTATTGGTTTAAAGTGCAAACACTTGACCGGTAATACTGATCTTGAGCTAAGAGCGCGCTCTGAGGCCGGGTCTTAAAAATTATGCTTTGGGAAATAAATGTGGAGGACACACTCACCCCAGAGAGGGACAGGCAGAGCAAGAGGAACATATGCCAGGCAGTGTAGTCTGCAGTGAAAATTTGAACCTGTCCGCGTTGCCAGCCAGGGGCTGGATGGGACAGGCCGTGTGGTTTCTCTCATCTGTACACTGCCTGAAGCTTGACTGAGGCTTTGCACCCCCAGAGCCTGTTGCTCCACTTACACTTACTGAAATGACTTGAATTACAGATTTCTTTGGAAAGGATCTTTGAAATCTAATTCCTCATTGGAGAGCAGGGTGTTTGGGGTGGAGCAAGGGCGTTTTGGGAGGCTGCCTAAGTCACCTTCCAGATCTCGGCCAGTAATTGGCCAACGTGGCCCTCTCTCCAGCTCCAGCTTCTCCTCTGGTTGAGGGGCATTTCTCATCATATTGGTTTACTCTTCTAATTAAATCATGGGTAATGTCTATGGCAGGCTTAACTTCTAATTAGATGAGTTTATGGATCAATTTGCATTTAATGTTAAATCTAATGTGGAAATCATTAAAAAGTTAGATCCTTGGGGAGAGGAATAGGTACTTATTCTGTGCCTATTTAAAATGACAAGTATATGCCCTGTATGAATACATGATTTTTTTTTTTTTTAATGTGGAATGGGAAAAAATTAGTCTAGAATGCAGGTCATATAGGTAGTCTGTGCTTTTCGAATTGAGGACCCATCTAGTGTTTGGATCAGATTCACATGTGAAGTCACTGTTGCCAGCAGCTCTCATTCTGTGTGCTAGCCCCGTGTCTCACGTCCTGTATGGGCATTGTTTTATGTAATCTGCAGAATAGTTCTGTGTGGTCAACTTTGTTTTCCTCCCTTGTAGATGAGGAAGCCGGGGCTGCAAAGATGAAGGTCTCCCAGTCAGCAAATGGTGAATGCAGAATTTGAATCCAAGCCAGTTTGACTTCAAAGTTCACTCTTGACTAGACTATTAGGTGTTCTCTTGGGGGCTCAGAGAACTCTGTAGTGGTCTGAGTGTGATGGCTACTGGTTTCTAATGTGTTTGCAGCTGATGGTAATTTCTGGTGGTACCACTACTACCGTTATTACTTTAGGAAAGAGAGATGAGCCCCAGGTGACCAGCTAAGACTCTCACTGTCTACAGGCTCAAGGGTCCATGACTTCTCAGCAAGTGTAGTACCCCACCCGCAGGTCAGCCCGAGGCCTCCTCTGGGAAGCACCTCAAGGTTATCTCAGCATGTTAGATCTTGTGTGTGGTTTTCCTTTGGGCTGTATATCTTCTATGGAACTTTATTTTAGACTTACTTTTTTCTCTTATTTTTCATGTTGACTCTCCTGCATTTAGACTACAAAAAATGTGGTTTTGAGTCCAAACTCTTGTGTATTGCCGGGATCTTTGGGCAAACCATTTGGTCCTAGTTTCTAGTTACTAGTCTGCGTGCAGCAGCTGTGGTTTCCTGTAGGGCATGTGAGTGTGGCAGGGAAGGCAGGGGCGATGGTGTGTGTCCCTTCCCCCTGTAGGAACACTGCCAATGAGATGACTGGGCCCAGGAGCACTCACATTTTTTCTGATTCTTGCTAGTCCCTACTCTTCATTTACTCAACCACCACGAGGAGTGCGCAGCGTTCCAGGTCCTGTTTCTGTGTAGTGACACCGTGCCCCTCCCCTGTGCAGAACCAGAAGGGTGCTCCACACCCACCCCCACCCCCACGACAAGAAGCTTATCCAGTAGTGCGGACAGACGAGCAAAGAGACAAAACAAATCATGGTATCGTTGGGTGCAGATACTGGCTATCAGCCTGTCCATTTATTCTTTCACCCTGTAGGGTCAGAAAATGATCAGGTATTTCCACCCGCCCACCACTGATGATGGACACCTGCGGTGCTGCGAGCATTCCAGGGTGGGCATGCGCAAGTGGGCGCACCTGTGTTGGACACGGGCATAAATGGGTGGCATCATGAGGACGCCAGAACTGCGAGGACCGACCGAGAGAACTGATAGGATGAAGGAGCAGCAGCAGCAGTGAGAGAAGGAAGCAGCCGAGAGGATGAGATGCGCCGGGGGCTGGGAGGCCTGCCAGCCTCCCAGCCCTCTGGCACCCATGCCTGCCATGTACCTGGCCACCTCTACTAAATAAAGCATGAAAAGCCACCGAGGGCTCCAAGACTCTCCTTCCCTGACCCGTCTGCCCAGAACCATCCTGAACCTTGCTCCTGTGCTCCCTTCCTGCCGCTACACACCCATTCTTTCCACAAGCATTTTGAACTAACAATATGCGCAGCATGGGGCTTGTGAAATCGGATGCTGTCTGGTAGCCCAGGAATTGTTTCACCAGAGGAATAGTACCAGAGAACCCAGACCACTTTATTGTGTTCTTCCATCTTCAACATTTTAACTTTGGGGAATTCATTTGAGAAAATAAAAGCTTCCAAACATTTTTTTCCCACATCCAGCAGATTTCTGTGTTGCGTATATGGAGGTGGACACAGGAGTTTGGGCGTTCGGATTTGGTAGATGTTCGGTTCTCAAATATTCCTCTACATAAGCATTGCCTGGGAGGATGGTTAAATTAGATTTAGGTGCTTTGTTCCCACATACTTTGATTAGGGATGAGTTGGGTTTAATTTATCTGAGCTTTGACTGTGGGGCGGGTGCATTGAATATAGGTGGTCTATGAACCACATGTGGATCAGATTCACACAGTGGTAGAAGAAAGTTTTTTTCATTTTATTAAGGAAAGCGATTGCTATTTCCCAAAGAAGGAAGGACACTTGGAACTAGAGGCTGCTGTGCACAGGATGGACCAGGGCATCGGAGCAGAAGAGATCTGAACTTTTATCCTGTCTCTGTCACTTAGTAGCCTCATGCAGTGTTCGATAAGTCTGCTGGCTTCTGAGCGCCCCTTTCCTCATCAGCCTGCACCGCTGCTTGGGAAGTGTGTTTGGAGAGACCCAGGCAGTGCAAGCGTAGAGCCTCCTTGCTAGGTGTTGCAGCATGCCACCAACTAGCGTGCTGGTTTCCTGGATCCCTGATTCATCCTGTGAATGTGAGTTGAGCTGCTGCATATACACCCCATGCTTTCTCTTTATTACACAAAATAAAATGCTAGAACCACAGTAAAGGAAACGAAACAAAAGGAAAAAAAAGTTCACCCACAAGCTCACCATCCTAACACAACTGTTTCCATTTTTCCTGTTAGCTCTTTAGTCTGTGTGCAGACTTTTCCCTTTAGTCTCTCGGCAGGCATATTTCTGTATAGCTATAATCACACGTAGACTCAGTTTTGAATTCTGCTCTTTTCAGTAAACCTTAAGCAAATGTCTTCCAAATGGTTACATAGTCTTCAAGATGATTTTTAATGGTTTTACAATCTATCATCCCACACGTTGAATTTATTTAACTATTCATCTATTATTGGATATTCAGATTTTTCCCTTCATTGTTTTGTGCAATTATAAATAATACTGGGGGATATGGCTTCATCCTTATTGTAGATTACTTCCTTCAGGTGAATTCCCAAGAGCAGGATTTCTGGGTTAAAGGGCACAAACATTTTTTTTGGCTCTCCATGGATATTGCTAAATTTCTTTCCTTTTATAAAAGGGTTGTGCCAGCAATGCAGACAGGTACCAGTTTCAACATCTTGGCCTTCATTGGATCCCATCATTTTTATTAAGGTTTGGCTCAGTGGTACCTCATTGTTGGATTGGTAATTCTTTGATTATGGTGGAGTATGACTTTGTAATTTTTTTTAGTTTTATTTATTTTTTTGTTCTTTTTTAAACAGAGCCTAGCCATTTTAAGTCAGATTTTTAACTGTATTTTACAGTTTAAAAAAAACAAACCAGACTCACAGAAACCCACCTAGAGCCCATTTGTATAATAAATACTTTGGACACATCTTGCATTTGGATTAGCTGTTTGTAATCTTAATGCAGGTCACCAGTTAATACAGTGATAGTTTCAGAGTAGAGGGGTTTCCCCTTTCCCTTCCTTAGTTCTCTCTGTTTTCCTTTTATCATCCCCTACATAATTTAAGCAACCTATGATGACTTTTAAGTTGAAGGACAGAACCCTGTCTTGCCTCGGTTCTTTGCGTTCCTTGTTTGTCTCATTCTCTTAGGTGGTTCCTGCAAGAAATTGGGGGATTGCCCTCGTTGCCCCGCAGGCCGGGGGCAATCCCCCAATTTCTTGGGTCCCCCTCCTTTTTTCAGCACTGTTTTTGTTTCTTTGGAGATAAAACTTGAAAGGATCAGTTTTCAGTCATGCTCCTTCAACTTAAAAATCATCACAGGTTGCTTAAATTATGTAGTAAGGACCAAGGATAAAGAAAATCACAGCATTGTAACAAATTGCCTTTAACTGCATTATAAAAGCCAAGGTCTCAGGCAGAAACTTAGAAAGGTGTGTTTGAGGGTGTAATCTTAGCTTGTGGTGAAGGGGAGGCCAACTTGTTTTTCAAGTTGGTCTTGAATAACTTTGTTCTTTCTGGAATGCTTGCCATCCTTAGCATGGCAGAGTTTGCTTGATGACAAACTCTTTTACTCTGCTGTACATACCTCAGCTGCCGAACTAGCTTGTTTATTTACCTGAGGTAAATGGTTGAAATGCTCTCCTATTTTGCAGCAGCACCCAGTGTTTGATGGATGACTCTTAATCCCTGGGTACCCTTAGCCCCCAGGGCCACACCTCTCCTTCCACAAGGACCCTAGAAGGATGGGAGGACTCCCTTGGGCAGGAGACATAGTTGCTCAGCATATGGCTTCTTTCCTGGGTGATTTGCTGCCCCAAATGGGCGACAGTCAGATGTTGGTGGAATTGCTGGGTGTATGTACATAAGAGAATGGTCGTGGCTCTATTTCAGTTTAATTTGTTAATGAAACAAGACGGAGCACATTTTCCCCTCCCGCACACCTCTCGGGCTGTTTGAGATGAGGCACAATTAATTTATTTGTACTGTCTGTGGAGGCGTATGCCAGCTAATGCAGTGCAAGAGCTTTTATCTTTCTGTTTGTAATGAAGAGGGGCAGGCTGCTGGCAAATTGACAAGGATTACTGATGACTCATTCTCGGACTGCAAAGTGCTTTCTTCTGAAATAATAAAGTGCACGCGCGCGCACACGCAAACCTAGTTCCTGTTTGAAATAGGCAGAACCAGTTTGGGAAAGTTCAGGGGCCTCTAAAACACCGTGGGGCAAAGGAAGAAGGCAGGCAGAGCCACCTCCGGCTCACTTCACTGGCTTGGGCAGGACCTCTTGCTCAGTGGGGGGGC
Source organism: Galemys pyrenaicus (assembly GCA_019455555.1). NCBI lineage: Eukaryota > Metazoa > Chordata > Mammalia > Eulipotyphla > Talpidae > Galemys > Galemys pyrenaicus. The sequence goes on from JAGFMF010011390.1 coordinate 2,730,082, forward strand.
CCTGCCCTCTGGGAGAAACTCCCCACCCAGCCTGGGAAGGCGGGCTCCATTGTGCTCCAGTGGGCAGCCTTCCCCCCTGACCACCTCCGCAGGGGCCAGGCAGCTGGATGCCTGGCTTACCTGCTGGAGACTGCTCTCCTGGCTGCTTCCTAGTCGAATCCTGGGCGTCACCACTGGGCTTTGCTTATGAGGCCAGCAACTTGGGGCCCGTTTGGTAGTAGGCTGTGAATGCGCTGGGTTCCTCCCGGCCCTGTCTCGAGTGCTCACGGCCTGGCCTTGGCAGAGGTCGTGTCGGCTGTGGGTTGCTCTGTCGCCGCCACTTTGAACACGCTTCAGAACTAGTCTGCACAGTAGCTGACATTTGTTTGGCCCGTTACAGTTTATAAGACATTCTGGGATTACGGCAATTGTGAGTTCTATTCTTAATCTCCATTTTATGGATGGGGAAGTTGAGGCACAGGTTCATGATCCATCAGCTAGTTGGTAAAACAGTAGTGTCAGTGAACAACAGGGCGTTGAAATTTAAAATCTGACCTTATGATCTTTTATGAACTCATAAAGGTGATAGAATTTAATATGTTCTGTGTGAGAGAAACAAACGCTTGCCTAGGTAAGCAATTCAAGAGTTATGTGAGAGTTCATACACATCTTTATATTTCAGGGACTAGCAGGAGGTTCAGAGATACTTTCTGGAGACCTGAACACAATTTATTTTGCCCTATTTTGCACTGGACCAGAGAAACCAACTCTGTGTATTCTCAGAAATGTCGTTCCTTCCCGTGTCAAGTGACTGGTGAGCTGGTTATGCAGAGAGGGCAAAATATCAGAGTCCCGCTGGGTCCTGTCACCCGGGTGTAAGCAGCAGGAATCACTCTCCTGGTCTTGTTGACTTTCTGAGCTGGAAGGAACCATGGAGATTTTACAGATGAGGAAACTATGGCTAGGGAAAGGGACTTTGTGTTAGCAGGAATTTCATTCCTTTATCCAGCCATCCATCCATCCATGCATCTGGCAAATACTTATTGAGCCTGTGCTGGCCTGGGAGATAAGGCTCGGGCTGTGATTGAAACAGTCCTGTCTTCAAGGAACGTACGCTAGTGGGCCGAATTGGCACTTAGTTTGTGACACGTTAGGCCTACCATGAGTGAACTCAGGGTGTCCTGAGCACTGAGGAGGGCGTGTGACTGTGGGGTGGGGCCAGTCATCGAAGGGTTCCTTGAAGGGGTGGTCCTGTGGTGAGACCTGAACGATGGAGTCGCAGGTCATTTAAGCTTGGAGAACCTATGTCAAGTAAAAACTGGGCCCCCCCCCCAATTCTTGAATCTGGCAAAAGTTGGTGCCACCAAAAAGGCCTTTTTGTGTGGAAACAACAGGTGTCAGGTTCTTTGAGACCCAGGTTTGTGAAAGGGGCTCACTTTGGCGCTCGCTGTGCAGTGTGGCTGCCATCAGCCACATGTGCCACACAGCGACACGTGCGCTGAGGTGGGCCTTGATCTACAGTGAGCACTGGTTTTCCAAGACTTAGTATGAGAAAGAATGTAAACTATTTCACTAACCAGTTTTTTTTGTAAGAATACAGATTGCTGGTTGAGATGATAATAGTTGAATATATTGGTTAATAGATGTTATCGAACTTAATTTTAACCTGTTTCTTTCTACTTTTTTAATGAGTCTTCTAGAAAAATGTGCCAGGACACAGGTATCTCACAGTGTATTCTTGTTGGACACGATGCTAGATGGAGAGAGGGGCCCAGGAGAAGGCACTGGGTTGGTGATGACAGTGCAGGGTTTAGAGCGAAGAGAAGTGAACCAGGCCCAGGGGCATAATGGGGCGCAGACTTTCACATGCCTGGCCATGATGCCCCCCTCTCTTCCATGTCACCAGAAGCCTGACTGACAATTGGGATCAAGGATGAAGTCTGAATGCCTGTGAAAAGCACATCCCACTGTGAGCTCTGGTTCTGTTTGGAATAAAACAGTTTACAATTAAGATGATCTATACCATACAGTATACTATCTTGAAAAACAAGAAATTTGGCCAATTGCAGAATGGGAGCCTGGAGTGTGGGAAATGCATTGACACACATTGATGTACAGACTGGGAGTGGGTCTGTGAGATGCTGTGGATAAGAAAACTCCATTTTGGTTGCACTTGCCTTGCTGCGCTGCAGGAATCACTTCACCCTGCACTGCAGAGCTTGCATCTAGGTTTTTTTAGTCCTTGTTCTTTATTTAGTCTCAAATGGCCAACATCAGTTACGTATTTCTTTTTTGTCTGCAAGTATCTATTATTCCTAAAACTCAGCACTCATTAAATGTCTGATGAACAATTTGTCACTTCACCAGTGTCTACTGAAAACCTAAGTTTGTCAGGTGTCGGTGGACTTCAGGGATGCTGAGCTGGGCATGACCCAGCCCGGCCCTCAAGATGCTGCTGGGAGTAAGACAGCCGGCCGCGGTGGAGGACTGTGAACGCCACAGAGTGGTGTCTAGCTGCTGCATCCTTCACGTCTCAGGCTGACGGAGGGAGTGAAGGGACAGTTGTGACTGACTGGAGCACACTTTCCTATAATTCCTTTTAACAATGAAACCGAGGAGCTGTGTTTGCCTAGAATCCTACTAGTCTCTTGGGAATGTCCAGCACTGTGGCAATTTGATATTCATGTCTGATATTAATGTTGTGCCGAATATTAATTACAACTTTCTGTCAGTTCAGACACCCAGAGGTGATGCAGAACACATGGAGCAGGCAGGTAGCCCTCCCGACTTAGTCTGGGGCTACCTGCCGGGTTCTTAGAGGACGAGGGGAATAGTGGTGTTTTGGCAGGACCAAGGGGTGGGGGTGGGCATTGGAAGAGGATAAAGTAGCTGTGACCTGCTGTGGAGGTGGCAGGCAGGCAGACAGTCATTTCAGCAGGAGATAGCATCTGATACTCATCCCTTTGGGCTAGTCTAGTAATAGCAGCAGATAAATAAGCTGCCTCCAGTGTGTTCCCAGAATATCTCTGTCTGCAAAATGTCTTTGAGGGGTTGTTTGACTTGCAAGCATGTGGTTGATAAAATAAATACATTTTAAAAATGTAAACCTCTCCGTGAGAGGTTTGAACCTCTTCTCTCTCCAGGGAAAATTAAGGCCCTTCTTTAACCTCTTTTCTTCCCTAAGTGTAGAATTCCTGCCATGCTTTATAAGAAATATTTTTGGAATGTAGCACCTGCAGAAATATAAAGGGGCTCTGCCCAAACCATTTGGCTATTGTGGGATGGTTTCTGGGTGGTTTGTAAGGGGCTCTCACCCCTGACACCTGTGAAGCATTTGAGGCGCTGCCCCAGGGTTGGAGGAGCTGGAATCCAGAGACACTTAATTTGTTTTCAGCTGAATTTTATGGGCAGGCAACTGTAATGGGCGATTCTTTAGAAAATTAGAAGTCTCAGCATCCAGTGACACCTGGCTAGGTTAAGTCTTGGTACCTAGAAATGTGCTTGGCACAAGTGGGAAGTTAATGTGTGGTTGGTTGTTGGATGAGTGAATGACTGAATAAGTGAGTAAATGAATGAACAAGTTTCTTTCCTGGACTTTGGAAATCTTGAATAGGAGTCCTCTGGAGACCAGCAGCATCAGCATTGCTCTATTGGCATTTGTCAATCACCTGGGGATCTAAAAGGCAGATTCTGATTCAGTGGATCTGGGACACATCCCAAGAATCTCTCCACGTTTCTAGCTAGTTCCTGGATGATGCCAACAGTGCTGTCCATGCGCTGTACTTTAAGAAGCAGAGTTCTTACTAGGTTAGGTCAAATCATTCATAGGTCTTTAATTATTAAAATTCAGCAGCACTAGGGATTATGGATAAAGATGGAGACCTTGATCCTACTTTCAGAAATTATTTATTCATAGTGGAACTGCAAAATTGATTCTCAGAAGCTGGAGGAAAACTAACTCCTTATTACCCTCTGTGGCCAGAGAAAGGCTGATGAAGCAAAGGGCTGTTTCATGGAGGTGGTGCTTGAACCAGTGTAGAATCACAGCATCTTGGGATTACAGTTGTGTTCTGTTTCCAGTCCAGTGGGATCCCTGTTGCTGCCCTAATGGTTGTCCATCTAACTTAGCTTACATGCTCTCACACCAGAGAATGACCTGGATCCCTGCTTCTCAGGGCAGGTTGCCAGCCCTTGTCTTATGAGATGCCCTGTTAAAAGGACTTCATTGAGTAATGCAGGTATGAGTAAAAAGGACTTCATTGAGTAAATGCAGGGTATGTTGCTTATGACACCCAAACACCACAGCTTCACAGGACGGCCCATCAGAGGCCCTGCACTATCTCACGTGAACCACAATCACCTTAGTACTACTCAAGGTAACTGGGTCCATGTTTGACCATAACCTCCTTCCTTTTTTCATTTGTGCTTTGAATACATGTTAGGGAGATAGTTTATCACACTGAGTCAAAATAGTATTCATTCATCACTCATAAAACATTTATTAAGCAACTGTCTACCAGGCACTGTTCAGGGATGTGCAAAGGAATAAATCATCTTTGCTTACTTAGCGCTTTGTTGTTTGCAGACCTTTTTCACAAGCTTAATCGAATTGTCAGCAGAACCTGATGAGGCTGTATAAACATCATGTCACAGATGTGAAAACTGAGGTTCCTAGAGGTTAAATGACTTGTCCAAGGCTGTATTCTTTCCATTGGTTTGCTGGAATCCAAATCTTTAGATTCCTGGTGGAGTGTTCTTTTAACTGTACTCCTGTTAGCCCTCATTTGATGAGGGGCCTCCTGTTTCTTAGGAAAGTACAGACAGGTAGATATGTAAGGCTTGATTTAGGATCCAAGCTCATGGAAGATAAATAGAGGTACTGTGTATTCTGCTGCTAGGAGGGCACAAACAGTGTTGAAGGAACTGGAGTATCTAGGTTATTGGGAACCTTAAAGATCATTTAGAAGAAACTAACCTTACACTCTGTGGAGGCTTCTCCTACAGTACATTTCATCTCCTACAGTACATTTTGTCTCAACGCATCCTACAGACACGGCTCTCCATACAACAGAGGATTGCTTATTGCACTGATAGACCACTCTCTTATATTGAGGGGTCTCCAAGGATCTTCACACATTAATCCTAAACCCCGCCCTGGAGTCCATTTCGTTCTCCAACTGCCAGTCCATTTAGGTTTTTACTTTTGAAAAATCTGAAGTAAATTTTCTTGCCAGATTTGAAATACATGTTCTTTATGAAACCTTGAGAAATTTAGAAAAGGAAAATACAGAGAAACAAAAGAGAATATTTAAAATACTCCCTAATTTCACCACTGTTAGATAACTGTCTTGTTAGTTTGACACTACATAGTCTTCCAGACCTTTCTCCTCCCCTCCCCTCCC
>JAGFMF010011390.1:2739889-2774375 GCA_019455555.1 Galemys pyrenaicus
CCGCTCTCTGTGGTGAATCCTCTCACCCCCCCCCACACCTCTGGCCTGTGCCCCAGTGCTTGTATGCATAAATAAATAAATCTTTAAAAAAAAAAAAAAGAAATACTATTTGCATTTAGGATTTTAGATATTTTCTTGACTTCAAGTAGTTTTAATTTTTGTGTACACATTTAGTTTTATTGTAACAAAGCAACTTATATAACTTTTAATGTTTAGCACTGAGCATGCTCAAATAGTTTTAAACTGTTATAGACATGATGACCTCATTTCCTTTGAAGATACAATTAATTGTCTAACCAGAAAAAGTGTGTCTATGAATATTCACTGTATTGTTTTAGATGAAGGTGTTGAATGATGCTGAACATATTAATTAAATATAGACTTTTAGTCAAACTTGAAGGTCATAAATGGTGTGATGGCTTCCAAATGGAACCTTAGCTTTTGATTCTTACTCATCACAAAAAAGAAATATAGGTAAGGGAGAGGGGAGAAGCAGGGAATGTTTGTTTGCAATAGATAACAGTGTAAAACTTGCTTCTCTTTATATGAGCCATTCTGACTGAAAATATATTTTCTTTTGAAAATTTACCTGTTCTTGTCATATGAGATCTGCTTTTGGAAAGTATCTTTAAAAAGTCAAACAAAATTATAGTATTATCTTTTCTTTTTTGGTCAGGTTTTTAAGATAAAAAATCCTGCTTGAATATGTGTATGTATAAATTAAATATGGTCAATAGTATTGTATAGGACTTTAAATACGATTTCAGTTTTAGCAGTCCAGCTATGACTGGGCTGGAGGTCTATTTGGGTAGATAGTGGAATGGAGCAGAAAAAGAATTTTATACAAATTGAGAACAACTTACATATTCTTTTTTAATTGTCTTGTTATAGGTGAGGAAACTATCATGTTAGAGGAGAAGAAAAAGGAATTGCTCCATGTTAGATTGTTGTTGTGTCTTATTCATCAGAAATAAGCTTCTCAGGGTCAGACTGTGTGTTTATACATTCCTGTCGATCTCTATAGACTACATAACAAAAGAATAAGAAGAAAAAAAAGTAATCATCTACTTTTAAAAGTGCTCTGTGAGTCTCCCCTCCTATGTCTGAGATCCTGAAACATCCTTTACCTACACTGTTTCTTTGTGAAAGGATAAGGCTTCAAACCTAAGGTTGGAGCAAGTTTTTTGCTTATTGATTAGAGGTGCTTAGACAACCCATAGGCAGGTCTCCCACATTTACAGTCTTTTCCTTCCTTGTCATTTCTTTTTTTATTTTTTAAAAGATGCATTTATTTATGTATACAAGAGCTGAGGTACAGGCCAGAGGTGTGGGGGGTGAGAGGAGTCACCAGAGACAGAGCGGGGAGCAGAACAGGCAGATCAACAGAAGCACACTGCTGAGGGGAGCAGTGGGCGAGGCAGGAGAGGTCTGCTGTGCCATGTGGGTCCTCTCCCTGGCCAGGGATTGAATTTGCGTTGTGCTGCTGTGCTGTGGATGCTTCACAGTGGGGCTCTCAACCCTCTGTGCCACCAGGGAGGCCCCCTTTTCCTTGTCATTTCTGTATTGGGAGCCCTCATGGAGAAGTGCGAATGTTCGAGTTCGCCCTGAAGCTCAACTGAAGTCATATTAGAAGTCTCCTGTGCTCTTCAGTTGGGGTTCTGTGCTCTGGAAGCTTGTGCATTTTGGAGTTCAAGTATAGATGAGCCTAGCTGGTTCTTGCCCTTTAGCGTCACTCTTATAGTTTGCTTTGTAATTGGAGAGAAGAAAAAAGGAACCACACCCTTGCTCATTAGAAAATCTAATGAAAAAACTTGGAGTTGTGTATAGCAGAACACTGGGGGGGGGGGTCGGGGTTTGTTAAGTAATCTACATAGCAGACTCAAGAATAAATACTGTACATGTGTACATGTACCAGCTACCTTAAAGAATGCACAACAGAAAAAGCAAGAGCAGCAGCCACCACCCTGTACCTTTTAAGCTAGTCCCCTAAGTGTTAATAGAGATTCAGCAGCTTTAAAGAATGTTTTCTATAATAATTTTAGCAAAGACTAGGTTTCTGACAAATTGATCAAATACAGTTTAAACTTTCATGCCTGCAAAGAGGAAGATACTGCCTTGATCTCAAGAGAGCTTGAGAGGTGATATACCCCCTGTGCCTGACACCTGGGGTGTCTTGTCCTGCAGTGTGTAAATTCTGGAAATCACCTCCTCCCCCCTCCCCCCCAATTAGAGGAGGCAGTGGGAACCTATCTGGGAATCCTGGGAATTATCTACAATTGGATTCTTTTCCATTCATTTTTAGGTTAGAAAATTTTGGGGTTTCCTGGACTAACATGCCTTGTTAACCACCTTTTAAGACAGTCCTGCCAGTCAACTTTGGAAATCTGCACAGCAAGACCCCCCCCTCCACCTCCTTTCCAGCCTTTAATTAATTGACTCAATACTTATAAAATGATGAGTGTTGAGCCAGGGCCTGAGGACATAGCCAAGGATGCTGGGGTGCTTCTTCCTGGGGTTTTGCACTGGGAGGAGGCGGGGATAGACTTGTTAATAGGTGTTTGCAGAGGTGCTATGGGAACTTGCAGTAGGGTCCCCCAGACTGGACTTCAGTATCAGGAAGGCTGGCTAGAGGAAGTGAATTCCTGCAGAGGGAAGATTGGTCTGATATTTTACTCTGAGGTCCCATTTTGTCTGTCGATTGTGGTGAAATGCATACAACAGGAATTTATTATCTTAACTATTTGTTTTTAAGTATGCAATTCAGTGGCATTAAGTACTTTCACACTGTTTGGCTACTATTATCACTATCTCCAGAACTGTTTTAATCTTGGAAAAATGTAACTGTACCCATTAAACAGTAACTCCCCATTCTCTCCTCCCCCCAGCCCCTGGCAACCGCCTTGCTACTTTCTGTCTCCATGCAGTTGTTTGTTTATTCTTGGGATCTCACATAACTGGAATCTACCATACTTGTCTTTTTCTGAATGACTTACTTTACTTAGTGATGTCTTCTGGGTCCATTAGTGTTGTAGCATGTGTCAAAATTTCCTTCTGTTTTAAGGTTGAATACTCCTCCTTCTGCAGGTCCCATTTTATTTTAATCCTAAGCCTGTGTGAAATATTTACCAACCAGCACATTAATTAGCTCTGTAGTCCTTTTACTGAGAAGTCATTTATGCATTTGTCCCTCTGTTCTCTCCCTCCCTCACTGATTATGTTACTTCCCAAACATGATCTAGTCCCCAGAGATACAGAGAACACCTCCATCTACTCCCGACCCTGAACATGTGGTCTGTCAGGGAGATAGACTCCAACAATTATTTTATTTTAGTTTTTATTTTATTTATTTTTGACGTAGACACATAAGCTAAACTTTCAAGCAAAAGTTACTAAATATTATCAGTGAAACAGTATCTGTGTATCTGAAGTTCTGTGGGACTTGAGAAGGAATACAACAAATGCTGCATACGTGAGTCAGCGTGACTTTGCTGAAGCGGTAGCAGTAGAACTGGCTACTGAAGGGCACTAAGAGGGGGAAAGGCGTTTCAGAGTACAGGACATTAAGGCAGCGGTTGGAGACTTGTCTGCATATCCAGGCAGCCTTGCGGGGCAGTTACCAGTTTAGACTCTGTGTTTGGATTCTGGCTTGTTGCTTCTCTTAGTTCTTAGGGACAATTTATTTTCTCCTACCATGTCTTAGTTTCCTCTAAATGGGAATAACCTCTGAATGGGAGTTATCATGGTACCCTTTTCCTCATCAGAGTCTTAGGAGAGACATATAATGTGCTTCGAACAGGACCAGGCAGAGAATGGACGTGCTGTCTTTTGCTACTTTGATGTTTAAGGGGACATCAAGTCCTAGGTCATTCAGTCAGTCCATCTTTCTTCTTTGCCTTCTCCACTTTCTCACTTGTATGTGTTATGAGTAGACTTAGTTACAGGTTGATTGGGTATCCTGGTAAAGGAAAGAATTTAAATATTCACAGGTGTTTGACCTCGAAGTTTTTTGTTTGTATTTAAGTGTTCTAATATCTTGATTTATATCTGGTGTTTACTTAAATTTCCGTTATAAAAACTTGGAAATCATCTCGTAACATTACAAAAGCAATAGAACAGAAAAATAGGTGTAAGGCACAATCTGTAGTATCACTCTCCTAAAATACTATTTCCTTTATAAACATTATTTCTGTAAATATATACATAAAACTAAAGTTGCAGTTATATCCATCCACATGATTTTATATATACATTTTGTGTGTACACATGCTTTATAATATATACATGTGTATTTAAGTGCACACTTATATGCATATATGTGCTTATATATGTATATAAGTGCACATACTTTTTCATTTTGCTTTTTAAAATTAATGTTCTTTGAGAAAGTATTCTTCAGGTTTCAGTCTGGCTTTTTGCATTATTTTGTAAACGAACACACTTTTCCTTTGCATTCATGAATTGAGTTTCTTAGTCATTCCCCTGCTTATAATACTATAGGTGATTCTGTAATTTATGACTTTGTGCTCCTAATTCTTTTCTTCCATGGGATTTTTTTTTTTCTTTTTGATAAATGTCTAGGAGTAGGATTGCAGGTCAAAGGATTTAAGTCTTTTGAGACCCTTAATAAGTAGAGTTGTTTGTTTGGCTCTTCCTTTCTGCAAAGCCACCAGTATCCTCTCTGTCATCTTCATGACAGATGATATTATTGTTCTTCAAGTTCTGCTGATGAGGCAGTTTAAAATAATACCTCAAACTTTCTTGAATTTGGCAGTTTCTCCCACCTAGTGAAGATGCATATTTTGTCATGCTTCTTCTGCGTGACTCATCTTTTCATCTCCTTTCTGGCCGTGTTCTTCATATTTTCTAATACAAATTGGAATGGTTGATTTATCATAAATGCTAGTTTGGTTCAGAGAAAATTCCAGGTAGGAAATTTTAAAAGAGGGCCGGAAACGCTCTCCAAGCCCTGGAGTAATTAGCTAGGCTCTCACTCTTGCTCTTCCCTGTGGGCAGGGAGAAGGAAGCCCCAGGGCTTGCCACACCGGCTCTGTTCTGAGCACAGTGGCTAAAGTCTGGACTCTAACAACCTGGGTTTTCAGTTGCCTTTTACTGTGAACAGAGAGAAAGCACAATTGTCTGTGGTCTCAGCGCTAACAGTATGATATTTCATTGTGAGGGCCTCTCCTTTTTTTCATGCACCCAGATACCTAGTACAGAAACAACACACCACAGGCAGTTTGTTTTTATCTGTCACAGATGAGTGGTTGGAATGGACCTGCCATCCTTCTCTCCTTTCCAGTCCCCTCGATAGCATTCCTGTAAAGAGGTCTTTCAGCTATTCCTTGATTACCTCCAGTGTTGGGAGGCTCACTGTCTCCCAGAGCTAGACCTTAGGCTCAGATGAGATGGATCTGTATTTGAATTTCAGTTTGAAAAGTAGACAGATGGCTTTATGTTTCTAAAGGTTTTTTTTTTCTTTATCTGAGTAATGGGTGTAGTGATGTTATATCTGTACTTAATATAGTTGTGATGAGGAGTTCATGAGATAATGGAAGCCCTGAACCCTTTGCTCCCACATAGTAGTGCTGAATCAAGTGTTAGCTATGAATAGATTTCCATTGAGTATTATAAGATATTTCCTTAAACTTTTGCCATTGTATTTGATTTTATGAGCCAAAACTATTTTATATCCATCAATTAGTGTCTTGCTGATTTGGCAAAGTGCTGCAGCTTCTCCTCTCACTCCCATAGTAATTGGGATTTGGAGTACACCTTTGGTAATGTAATGAAGATGGGCATGGGCATCTTTGAGCTGCTTCCAGCTTGGGCCACAATCCAGCTGCAGGGCTGGGCAGTGCTGTAATGCATCCAGACTTGCACCTTCTTGGTTTTCAGAGTTTGATTTTATAGGCCCTGTTTGTCCTCCTCCTTTCTTGGCTGGTGTTCCTGCCCTGGCATCCCCAGTAGAAGATGGACAAAAACATGTAGAGGAAGTGGAACACTTCTGTGCACTGGTTTTCCTTTCCCTTCCACAGTTACACTATTTAGTTTAACTTAGTGAAGAGAGCTAAGTGAACTTAGCTCTAACTTAGTTTAGAGCTAACTTTAAACTTTAGTTTAACTTAGTGAAGAGATCACACTTTCAAATGCATAACAATCTACCCAGAGCTAAAATAACTGCTTTTAAAAGTGTTATAGGTAAGCCAGTACCAGACCCTTCTGGGCATAGGTTAGGCTGTACCTGGATTTTTAGCTTTTCAGTATTTTTGTTTTTATTTGTTGAGAATATATTTTGGTGACCTGAGACTCCCTCAAAGTCTCATGTGGTTTAAGCAGGTAGCTTTTATCCTTGAGGAAGCAATATCTTTTTTTTTTTTTTTTTGAGGAAGCAATATCATTGGTATTAGCCATAGCTCTACAAAACCTGTGAGTATGATATTCTTTCTTGTCTAACCCAACTCATCCTGGGTTAGTGGAGAGCAACTCTGTGGAAACTGCCCCCTACTAGACAGCTTGTTGAGTGCTTCCTATTGATTTTCCCATTGCAGTTTTTTATAAAAAAATTAAGGGGACTTAATAGATTTAAGAGACAGGGCTAAAGTGATGGTAATTAAGATTTTAAATAGTGGTTTCAGGGGAGCTGGTTGGAGGGGAGATTAACAAAATTTTAAAAGGAGATTTTGAGTGGTAAATCTTAAGTTACAAGATATTTGTGAACAAGAGTGATACTTAAAATATGTAACAATGGGCACAGAGGACATTGATACAGTGAAAGCCACTGGAGGCCCTCAGCCATGCTGGGTATTCACCCCTTGTTGGCTAATGGGAGCACTGAGAGTGGAGCAGAGGAGAGCTGGGGAAAGCGTGGGGGCGGGTGTTAAGCAGGCTTTGGCAGCACAACACTTTAAACAACGTTGTACAGCACGCTGGTACCAGTATGGACCTGGGGGTGGGTGGGAGGTAGGGGAGCAGCATCTGAATCACCTTGGACAGGTGTTTGGAGGTGTTAGAGCATTTCGTTATCTTTTCCTTTATCTCACTGCTGGGGGGCACTTTTGTGGTTGCCTGATGAGCTCCAGGTTGACTTGAAAGTGTCACATTAGAATTTGGGGATGTCTATGTGGAAAATGCTGAGCCTCGTCCCTTTACATAGAAAGCATTGCAGTGTGACAGGCGCAGCCCCTGTCTTTGTGAGTCTCCGGTGACTTCATGTTTCAGTTACTTCAGATTAGTCCTGCCCTCTGACTTCAGGACTCTCTCCTTAGGTAATGATTATAAGGATATTTGTCCTAACAGTGAAATGTGGGGCAAATCGAAATGTCCAGCTGTAGGGAAATAATCAAATAATAGTATATCCACAATGTGAGATACTCTATTATTTAAAAATTATGAGTCCAATGAATATTTCAGGACTCAGGAATATACTTAATGTGAACTGTGGTGAGTAATAAAAGAACCCTAAACTACAGGGACTATTAAGTTACTAGTTCAGGAAGTTACATCAAAATGCGTTCTTCACACTTAGTGCTATTTGTGTGCACCAGGTAAAGTTTACTATGGGTAAAGGTTATTTTCTCCTATGTGACTTTCTATACATTACACTTTTTGGGGACCATCTATGAGTATTAACTTTAGAAGTGTTTCACAGATACTATTAACGTCTAATTTGAAACTAAAGAAATCATTGTACAGGGACAGTGTATATTGAATCGAAACTTGGAGAAGCACATTTGTAGTTCTGTTTATTGCCTGTAAAGGAAGCTGCTGACTCCGTAGGTTAAAAATAAGAGGCTAAGTCAGCCTCCTCGTGCTGGTGTGCCCGGCTCCATAAGCTTCCAGACTGCAAGGGTTGCGAGAGGCCCTAATGGGCTTGCCGAAGGGCTCTGTTGGCTTCTTACTAATGTCCCTCCCAGAGCGGTGCTGGGCTCTGCTGGCTAACCTTGTCAGAAGGTTACCCGTGGCTCTCTAGGGCTCGGCTAATTTTAAACCCGGCCGGCCAGTGCGGTGGCGGGTTTTGTGCTGCAGACACGAACAGCAACCTGGGAGACACGCTGGGGAAAGATGAGCCGAGCCCCCAGTTTTTTCTTGTCCTGTAAGTGACCAGGGCACACTGAACAAGCAGAGAGAGCTGGGATACTAATGAGAACTTTTATGGTAAAAATCAGGGCTATTAAAGATCTTCTAGCCGGGGCAGTGCTGTTGATGCTTGCACGGTGTGATGGGTCCTGCATGAACTGTGTGGGTTCCGACAGCCCAGGGAGGAGCAAGGGGGTGGAGACCCTCTCTTCCGGGAACGAGACAGTTTTTAAAGAAAGGAATCAAACTGCCATTACTGTCACTATTTCTGTGGTATTCTAAATTTATAGAACTCAAACTCTGCTGGTAATAGGTTCCTTCTCTGGAGTTTTTATTGATTGGGTGGGGAGACGACTATTTCTTAAAAGTTAAAAGGAAAACAAAAACACAGGACCTGCATGTCTACCAGCTGCTGGTCTGCCTGCTGCTAAAATTATCATTTTGAAACCGTTTTTTTTTTTTTTGCAGGGGATGGGGGTGGGGGCACTTGCTACAGAGTTTTGTTCAGAATACCATTGTGCGTTAGAGTACTCATAACTCTGATATTTTAAAATGAAACATTAAATCAATAACATGACACTGGGAAACCTTTCCTCATCAAAATTAACTTTTAAAGAAAAATGTAGAGAATTCATTTTTTTCTGTTTGGAATCTTTTAACCTTCCTCCCTTTCAACACCTTCTGACTGGGAATCTAATGTGCCTGTTAGAGGCCGGGCAGTATCTCCTCTACCCCGCCCGCCAGGCGTTCACAGAGCCCACTAAAGTTGGATCGTTGGATCGGGAACTTAATTGACCCCATGCAGGAGCTGGTCCTGGGACTCACCCCCCCCCAACTGAAGGACGGGCTTCTTTTTTTTGTAGCTGGGTCTCTATACTCATCCTCTTATAAAACAATTGCCAGGAGCAAATTAAAGAAGCATGGTGTGTAGAGCAAACCGAGATGAAAGCACAATGGATGGAGAATCAATAACCAGCTGAATCACTGCTGTGATTAAAGTTAACTTTATTTAAAGTGCCCAGGCTGGGTCAGACCCCATCAAGCCAGCAGCGCTTCTGCGTGAGTGAAGCACAGGCCTGAACTTGGATTTTTGTTTCAGGGAACAAAAAAGGCACAAATACCTTTATTAGCCCTTTCTTTCTTGAAGGTCTCTCCATTAGTAGACCTAATTAGCTCTGTTATGTTTGGATTTAATTTAGAAAAAAAAACTAAAGCTGAGTAATAGCAGGAATTAGTTGACTAGGAATACTTGTTAAAAACCTTCATTGACCCGGATCTGACTTATAAATATTAAATAAGCAAACTAAAAGCCCATCCCCATCTAGCTCTAAAATAAGGTTTTTAAAAGCACCTTCAAAGTAAATAAGTATAAAATGTAAGCTGCTCTGGATTGGACACTAAATGAATGAGTTATTGTAGGGGCGATAGTGGTGACAGTGTGGATTTAAACTACATTTCTTAAAATCGAATTCTTCCATTCAAACTCAAATCTGCTTTCTTTTCTTCTGGGCTTCTCTTTCTCTGCCTCTTCCCTCCTGCTCTTGGCTTACTTGATTGCCTGGTTTAGGGCCACTGTTATTTTTGTGGTAAGCTGACACTTTGGCCCCTGGGGGGTGAGTTGGCTGTGAGCTGCAGAGGCGGCTTGCTGTCTTTCTCCCAGGTAGAGCAGCTGCTGCAGCCAGCTTGGGGGCTGGAGGTCAGGGCCACGATGCCACAGATCCAGGAGGGGCATGCCATCGGCTAAGACCTCAGGTGGTGGCTCAGTAGGTAGCAGGCACCACCTGACGGGGGTGCCCAGCAGAGTTGAGGTTGTGGCCATAGACCCTCTAATGTAGTCAGGCTTTTGGGAGGACTGGGGTGGATTTCGAAGGCACTGATTTTTTTATTTAGCTCTGTGGGTCAGGTGTAGAGTGTGCCTGAGGCTGTCTTTGTGATGCCTTAGACAAGGATAAATCTCCTAATAGTCATAAAAATTGTATTAATATTTTATGTTAAACTAGACAGAGCAAATTATGTGTTGTGCTGGGGTGGGGATGAGGTAAAGAAATGAATGGAACAGAATTGCTGCCTTCTGAAAATTTGCAATAAAACAGGACAAGGTAGATAAACAATCATTATTAATTATAATTATGTATGTTCATTAAATTATTTGCAAAATTAATGTGTCAGACAGTTTTGAGACATATATGTGCACACATACCCACTATAGTAATCTGTAAGCATACAGGTAAGTAATTTACATAATAGCTGTGGCTATTAGTTATCTATACTTTAGATTATCTTTTTTATTCTTTACAATAGGTAGGAAATATCAATTACCATTTTGCACAGGGAAAAAAAACAACCCAAAACCTGAAGACACATTAAGCAGGTGACTCCAAATTCTTTGGGATTCCAAAATCCAGTATACTCTTTATTTATATCAGAACTGCTCTGCCGTATAGACTCTCAAGATACAGCGTGGCTTCTGCAACCTTAAGGGGTGTCCATGAAGGAAAATATTTAGCAGTTTTTTAGTTCTAACAACCAGTGCGGTATTGGGAAATGGATGATCTAGGAATGCCAAGGAGCTTATAGATTCACAGAGAGACAATATGGCAAGAGAAATTATAGTAAAATATATACCAAGTGTGGTGTTGGAAGTGTGTTTGAGGTGGCCAAGAAGAGACTTCTGTGAGTGGAGAAACCTGCTATGATTTCTTCCCAAAGAAAAAGTCTTTGGTCTTGAAATGTCCAATAGGCATTGATTAAACAGTCCTGAGGAAAGCCTCTGAGCAGGGACCCAAGTGACGGAAGGACCGAAGCAGGCAGCCAGCCGTGTCTCGGCACCTGGGAGTGGTCATGGGGCTGGAATGTTGGGGGCCGGCCTGGCTTCAGGAGAAGCAGACTGAGGTCAGGGGGTTAAGACTATGTGCCTTATTAGGTAGTTGGACCCTAGAAGGGATGGGGATCTGCTGCGAGATTTTAAATGAGTGTATGATCAATGTCATATTAGCATTTTGAGGAAGGCTCTTGCTGCAGAATAGAGAAGCTTGCTAAAAACTCACATCCTAGAGGTTCGTGCTCAGCACTTCTGGTGGCAGAGATGGGATGTATATTTTTAAGAAACCACCTTTTGTGAAGGGTGCTTGTGCTACATTCAGGCTTGGGAGTCTGGCAGAGCCAAGTTGGTGGCAGTGGTGGTGGAGCAGGGACCCAGCTCAAAGAGTGGGGCAGATGTTGGGGTCCTGCTTGTGAGACAGCAGTTTTGGTGGTGGAGTGGCATCAAGGGAGGGGTTGTATTTGAGGCAGGAGAAACTGAGTGGACGTTCTTGGTGACAAGTTGCTTTGGAAGAGATGGGTGGCCTTCCTTTGAATGCCACTTCAACCAGCTTCTCTGGGTAGCTGAATCCCTTGGAGGATGCTGTGGAGTTGGCTTCCTTCTCCCCCAACCTGAAAATTCCATGCGTGCTTTTAGAGACAGAACCTTAACATGGAGAAGCTGCTTTGGAGGTGTCAGTCCCAGGTATTTCAGGTCTATGTATACGTGAGCGTTTGGGTTTGTTTTAGGTCTTTTGGCCTCTCAAGTCACATCTATAAAGAGTTTTGTAAGTCATTGTACTGAGAGGAAGGGGGATTGCCCAAGGGGGGGGCTTTTGTGGCATTTTGTAGGTGTAATTAGAATTGGACCACATTTTAGTGACAGGAGCCGAAGGTTCAGTCTTCCTGTTCTCTACCAGCTTAGCGGAATCCTTAAGAGGAAATGTGTCCTAGAAGGAAATAGATTATGCTTTTCCCCAAACTCAATGACCCTTTTTTTCTTTTCTGAAGTTACTTCTCTTATGTGTGCTAGAAACTGTGGAAACTTAGATCACATCAAACTGTGACTCTTGCCTTTCTCATTTGCTACAACTGACTGATTTTTGGGGGGTGTATGGTGTGAGGATGAGGGAGAATGGGATTCTGGGCAGTGGAAGTGAAGGCCCGAGAAGTTAGGCCTGATTGCAGAATCGGGAGACACAGCCTTTCTGGCTGCCCCTCTCTCTGCCTGGTGCCTTTCTGCCACTGTGTGCCCTTGTGGTGTTTGTGTACTGCTCAGAGCTGATGCTGTGCACACAGTAGGTGCTCAAGTAATATTTATTTGAATGAATAATTTATTTTCTCAAGGGAGTGATAAAAAGCACCTGCTTCAGTCATTTTTCAGCCAAAGTGCCAAGATTCTTTCTCCTACTGATTTTTCAACTGAGTATAAACCAAGGACCACATTTGAATTTGTAGGACAGAGATGGGGCAAAGTGATGGTTTTAACTGGCCCCTAAAATTGTGTCCCTCTCAGTGTAAGACCTGTTGTGCAGCTGCCCTGTCACCATGTCAGTATTAGGTGGGAGATTTCTCGTTTGAAAGGTAGGGACTCCGTGTGTCATTAACATTGGGGCTCAGTGGACATTTGTGAACCAGCAGTGCCATGTATTTTTGGTTAGTTTGTACTTCTGCACATCGGCATCAACTGACATTTGCATGTTGGCCTTTTGCAGGTGTGTACGTGTCTCGGTGCGAGCATAGCCTTTCAGTCCCCCCATGCTGGGTGTGACTGTGTTGTCCTCACCCTCCCCTTTTCAGGGAGCAGGGAAATATGTGGAGAGCTTGAACAGAGTCAGATGAGCATTTGCTGGGAGAGCTGAGTGACTGGGCACCAAGCAGAGTTAATCCTGCGGCTCTGGGCTGTTTAAACAAGCACACCTGTATAAACTATCCTTGTGTTGTGATGCATTAAAAGGCCTTTATAGATTTGGAATGTTTCAGGGATGTGTGTGCAGCATTGTAACATTTGAATTTATCTATAGAGCCGTGCTGGCCTTGGATTACACTGAAAATGCTTTTGATTAACAGATTGTGATTTTTACTTTATAAAATTATTTGTTTGTGTTCTTTATTCTCCCAAACACATACCCACACCCACTCCTTTAGGACTTACTTACGCACTTCTGATGTTGCTGATGTTTTCTTATTGCCTTTGTATGAAACAGTTAAAACCCTTTGTCAGATGTGCAAGGCCTCTTGTGAAGGATTGAGCTTGCTTTTTCAGCCTCTGTCTGCTCCAACCTTCTGCTCTCTCACTTCTCCCTTTCCTCATCACATTCTCTTCAGGGTCCTCTTCTCTGACATAGGCCTCCCTGTACTCTTTTCCATAGTCTGCCTTGTAAATAAGTCCTACCCAGGTTCCCAGACCGGCCTGAACAGCACCTGCTGGGAGGCTCTGGTTGACCCAAGAGACAGAATCAGCTCCTTTTCTCTGTGTTGTAGCAGCTTGGTTTGTGCTTCCTTTGACATCCTACCTTCATATTCCTCCAGAGCACACTTGATGCATCCGTTCACTCAACATTCTAAGAGGCCAATTCCTGTGTGCTAGGCATTATGTTAGATGACAAGGGCAGAAGGTGACTAAAGCATGGACCCATGCCTTAAAGGTCTCACAACTTTGTCACCTCACACAGAGGTGAACAAATAACTTCAGAAACCAACGCGGTAACTTCAGTTATCCTGGCATCAAAGGTCCTACCTGTGGAACATGAAGGAGATAGAGAGAAAGTACGTCAGGTCTTCCAGGTTGGGAGGGACAAGAGGGCTTGAAGTACCAAAAAAAATTAAGATATCTGTCTCTCTGCTGGAAGGGTGCTGCTCTTTGAGGGCAGGGGGTCTCTTTCTCTTCTCCAGTGCCTGGCACGTGAGGGGCTAGTTGTTGTCAGTAAATCTCTTAATAACCTCATTCTGTTGAAACAGTTGATTAGAAAATGATTTCTCTTTTGTGTTTTTACCTTGTTTTATTTTAGAATGAATTTAGGGTACTTGTAAGGCTGTAAAAATAACATATATTAAAGGTAGGGGAAAGGAGGAAGAAAAAGAGAAAAAGGGACCTGAACGTGGATTGGGAATGAAACCAAATTTGCTGACCAAAATAACCTCTGTGCTTTCTCTGTGGGCCTGCCTGCCAGCCAGTGTGGCTCAACACACTTTGGCGGCCAGTGGATAAAGCCAAGACCACAAGGTAAAACACAGTGTTTGTTACTGAACTTTCCTTTGGGGTCTTTGTAAAGAGCAGTCAGTGTAATGTGACGAAGGACATCTTCAGTGTTCTTGAAGTAAAACCAGTGACTAATTTGTGGGATGTTTCTTAGCATTATGCTGATGGTATCGCATAATAGCACAATTCAGTAAAATCTATGTACTCACAGGAAGAAGCTTTCTCTAAGGTAGCTGGAATCAGAAAGGTACTGGAACAAATAGGTTCGTTTCACCTCTGTTCTCTCTTGTCTCATTTTATCCAGTGTCCCAATGCTACATGCCACTGTCCTAGGGTTTAGAGGTCACACAATGTTTCTGTTAACAAGGAGAATTATGACTTTGTTTGGGGACTCAAAACATACACTACCTGATTTGGGTAGTGTATCAGAATCTATAAGCTCAGCTCCATTAGAAATGGGCACTTAAAGGCATCTAGAACTCAGACCCAAAGCCCACGCAAAAAAGGTAATAACCTGAATTCTGATGATTGAAAGATGGAAGGGAACACATGGTGTTGTGATGGATTATGTTCTCAGTTACCATAAATTGCAAGCAACGGGGACTTTTTCTCCTTTTATCCCTGCCGGAGCCTTGATTTTGGATCCTCTGATAGGAGTGCTGGTGGCTTCCTTGTGGATAGTAGGTCTTTGGAGAGCCTTTGGATGCCTGTGTGCCTAGCAGACCCAGAGCGGGGCTTGCACGGCGTAGTTCAACATTTTAAGATACGCCATCTTGTTCCCGTGTTGCTTGTTGACCCATTGCCTTTGCCCCCCAGCATGCTGTGTAGATAATCCAGGCTAGGTAGGGGTCTGGCCAGAGTGAGAGAAGCATCTCAAGTCAAAGAAGGTGGAGAAAGTCTGGGGCATTTCTCCAGATCAGGGAGGGCCTTTCCTGTTGAAACAAGATTAGAGTTCCGAATCAGCCACATAAACTGTCTAGGGGCAGGCCAGCTGCTGGGGACTCAGAGTCTCTCGCTAGAGCCAACATATCAGTAAGTTGGCTGGCAACAAACTGTATCGTTGAATGAGCCTCCACTGGCCTTTTGTGAGAGGATGCACCTATAGGCTCACCGCCCAGACAGCTCTACCGATGGTGTAAAACCTGTTTGCGGATCTTCTGTACAGCGTGGGGCTGAGTTGAACCCTCTTGAAAGCTTTTCTTAGTCTGTGACCAATGCAGCGTATGTTTCTGTCTGGCATGTTGCTGCTGTCTTTTAGCTTATCGGTTGTTCTCTTTCGATTTTTGATTTGTATTTGTTGTCTTTGAAACGTTCTTAGACATCTTGTTCATCTGATAGTGAATCTGACCCATGGAGAAAGTGACATTTCTCCTAGTTTAGTGACTGAGGAATATTACTTGCCTGGTTTTATTTTCTGTGTTTTAATAAGCGTTATGATTGGAGAGTCTACCTTAAAAATCTTTTGAAACTGAGGAGTTAATTGTGAGTTTTTCTTTGACTGCTACTCCTAGGGAAGAGTTCTAGAGTTTTCCTTCTGACCTGCTTACTGACAGTTGCCTACTCTGTAGTGTTGTTTTTTTTTTCCCCCTTTCCTCTTTAAGCAGGAAAGAAACTTCTGTTTTCTGCATTTGTAATGTGTTCCCTGAGGTTAAATCGTCTACCTCCAGGGATTCATGACTCAGGCTGTAGGTCATGTCCTTCAGCTCGTGCTTCTCTTGTGACTGTGCCATCTTGTTATCAAGTCTTTGCTTTGGAACGGTCAGGAGGACTAGACTGCTTGAGCCTCAGTCTATGGCTTGTCATTTTGAAGACATCTGCTGATGAAGGAGAGCAGTGATTAGCTTGACTGTGGTGGTGATGGGAAAAAGGAAGGGGCAGCACTTTCCATTCTCAATGGCTAACAGATTCATTAGAGGGATGAGAAAGGCGAGTCCCCTAAAGACTGGTAATACTGAGCTGCATAGCATGAAATCAATCGAAGCCTTTCTTGAGCTGTCACCTGTACAAGTACTTAGGGCTGATGGAGCAGAGTATTAATCAGGAATCTCAGGAGGTAATCCTAAGTCCTCTAATGGGGTGCTCAGCATCGAGGTCTTGGTGAACAGGTTTGCTTTGATGGATCCTGTCGATATGGAAGTGATTTTTGAAAATGAGAATGAGTAATTATCCACTCCTTCTTGCTAAAATTAGAGGGCACCTATTGGCAATTGGACTATATGACACCCAGGCTCACTGACTGCTGCTGACTCCACAGTAGATGTGACCTCAATTCTCAGTGTCAGTGTTCCCTGAAAGTTGCGCTGTTTTTCTGACAGTGGCGTATGCTCTGGAGTTCTTTTCCTCTCTCTCTGGAGACTGCCTTCAAAGCCAGTCGGTCATTCCTCTCCTGTATTTCTCGGGCCACTTGCTAGCAAGTTTGATCAGTGTCTTAAATGGTAGGAAGATAATAACTTGTCCTACTTTACATATGCAAAAGCACTTAACCAACATTAATGCCTGACATTCCTCCCAGCTGCCCAGGGAGGTGAGTCAGTATTGTCAGTGTTCATTAGGAATTAATTGGACTGTGCAAGGCTGTCAGTGGTGGACAGTGCAGAGAATTTAGCACTGCCCACCCGCATTCTCTTCCTTTGCATTCCAGCCTCCAGCTCACTATCTAGTGAGGGTGTAGCTCCAGTCTGATTGTACCAAGGGATATACATCCCATCTTGGGAAATGACTCCTAGTCTCAAATTCTGTATAAGTATATGACTATATGTTAAGTATATGACTTTCTTCAACTGAATTTGGACTGCAGAGACCAATACCCTGTAAAAATACTGCAATGCTCAGATAACATCCTACGGTTGAAAATATTTGGCATTGTGCTTGAAACCTGGTTCATTGGAGTAAGGTTGATTTCGTACCAGTTGTCTTCAGAAGTAAAGCACTTTACCCGCTGGTCTTTTATTGGAAGATAGCTTTTCTCTTATGAGAAAAATATGGTTTTCATGAAGATCACAGTGACATTTGAATGATCATATGCTTGGTGTCTATTCCAGATATTACTCCATGTAAACTGGTGTAGCTTCTATGAAAAATGATGTGGAGATTCCTTTAAAAACTGAAAAGAGAAACATATGCTCTAACAATATCACTTCTAGGTATTGAGCTGAAGAATATAAAAACACTAGTATGAAAAGTCTTATACACCCCTGTATTCAGAGCATTATTCACAATAACCACAATGTGGAATCAACCTAAATGCCCATCAGCAGATTACTGGATACAGAAATAGTGGTACATATATAGAATATTACTCAACTATTTAAAAAAGAGGAAATCACGTCTTTTGTGAAGTGAAACCTGAGGTGATTATCAAAAAGTGGAAGGTAGTTAATTGCTGATAACCAAGGAAGACAAACTATACAACAAAAACACAACAAAAATAAATATTAGACTGAAAAACAGTGATTTGGGGGCAGGGAAGGCGTGTAAAGTGGGTAAAGGTAGATAGAGTACAGGCACTGGAGCTTTGGTGAGTGGGTGAAGCATGTGTACATACCCATGGCAGAATATAGATTTTTAGACAAATGGTTAATCTATAAAATTTGATTCAAACAAACAAAAAATGACACCCCAGATACTATTCCAACCATGAGTTTCTTTTTGTATGCGTCCTAATAGGGCTCCCATCTGCACCTTGCTTCTAAATTCTCCTGAGCTTTAGAAGTCTATCTTAGCTTTCCCCTCAGTGCCACTCCCTGTATGTTGCCATTTTAATTCACCTACTCATTCAAAGTTACTTTGTTGCCAGTTTCAACTCTTTGAATTTCTTCCTTGGCCATCTCTCTGGCTTTTGGTGTTTACACCCTCACCACTTTTCCTCCCTTATAACTTTTGTTAGAGCTCTTGCCCTCTGGTCCTGGTCTTCTCTAGTCAGGGCAATAGCGAAGGCAAAATATGGGGTCTCAAATTATTCCTTCACAGTTGTTCATGACAGTAACAACTTATTTCCTAGAACATCCAAACCATGTTTGTCCCTTTAACACGGGACCACGGTTTGTCAATAGCTATGATTAATAAATGAGAAATTGGATCAGGCAGTCACTCCAGGTTATTCATGCTACCTATTTTAAATCTGTCTTCATGCATTGGTGATTCTTAATAAAAAATATTCTTAATTTGGTGATTTCCTATGAGACACTTATTACTTCTTACTACTCATCAGAACCTTGGCCAGAGTTAGAGTGAGGAAAGGGAAAGGAGCTGAAACTGTTTCCCTTCTCATGAAAGCTTGGGTGCTAAGTTCAACCAACTGTTACCAAAGAATGTTCATGTAATAAAAAATAAAAAAGGTGTCCATGTTATTGAGTTGTTGGCTCATCCTTTCTTTCACTGACTATTTATGATGCCCGATCTGTGCTAGCATGGGGATCCTGTAGTGAGGGGAACAGTCTATGCCCTGAAGACAATGGGGTGTGGAGGGGGGAGGAGTGTGAACAAACCAACTTACTAAGTTCAATTTTTAGTAAAGACTGAGAGCACAAAGAGATGAAATATTAAGTTAGCCTTCTTCCATGATGGAAACTGAGGCACCTGGAAGGGGGGGGGCTACAAGTACCACGTGGTCCTGAGTTACTCAGAAAAGGGACCTATTCCTAATTCTTATTTCTGTGGCTCATAGATACTGGCTAAAACAAGCTATGTGGAATTATTTTTTTGTGACTCCCCCTCCCCCATGTTCAGTGGCATTTCATTACTCATGAGGATTAGTTAAAACTAACTCTTTTATTTAAGAGCTCTTAAATCACCCATATAAATAGGTGAGCTACTTATAGTACAAGAGACCTATAAGAATTAAGGTGAAGGAAGCAACACATTTCCATGTCCTGTGTCATACCCTTCCTTGTTCCTTGAATAGAGTTGGTGTCAGAAGCACCTACATTTGACGCACTCACTTCTTCCCCCAGGCTTTTATATTAAAAGATGTATGTTTGAATGTACATATGATGTCATTCCATTGTACTCATGTGACCTTTCTTGAAGGGTCAGTGGGTAATTATGAAAGAATGGCCCATTTCGGGAGTGTGACTGTTGAAGCAATTAACAGGAATACCTGGTCACTGGTGACATTTCTTGTAGAGTTTATTGGCCTTGTTCAGTGGTGGAAATTGGATCGGGAGGATTTTAGGAAAAGCGCTTTTAGAAAAGTGTTAATGATGGCAACCGAGGCACCCGGGGCTACAGGGTACATAGTATATTTTCAGCCAACAGGGATTCTGTTCTCTCCCCTTTTAGGTATTCATTTAGGTTTAGTTTTATTCCTCTGAATGAGACTTCCAGGAGAATATGAAAACTATTGAACTGGTGAATTTAAATTCAGATTTTAGTTGACTGTTGGAAACAGAATTGCTTGTTGCCAGTTTAACATTTCCACTCAGTCCTTGAAAACCTTAAGTAAGAGCACCCTGTGTAAGTTTACTTCTGAGAAGGGAGTCATTGGAAGCTGCCTCGTTTCTTCACCATCCCGTTATCACAAGTAACATACCGCTGTCCAGAGATGATGGTCTTGAAAACAGCTGAACATCTGTTCTTGGTTTTTCATCTTTATTCACCTTCATCCATTGTGACAACCCTGTAGGGTAGATCCTTCCAACCCTTACTGATTTTTTAAAATTGGGTTTGAATATAATTTTTTATTTTCAATTTACAAATTAAAACCCAAGCTGTGCATTTACCTAATTTAGTCTGGGCTGCGTGGATAGTGACTGAGCCAGGGGAACCAGATCAGTTTGAGTTTTAGTACCATGCCTTCCCCCGCCATCCTCCAATACTGTAGGGTTCTTCATTTATTGAATTGAGAGAGAGGTGACTCCCTTGCTCAAAGCATGGGTAAGAAGGTGAGAATATCAGTCTGTAGGCACAGATTCTGTCCATAATTTACTCAGTTAGCTTCTACTGTTGGCAGTAAGTAGGGGCTTGTTGTTTATATCCAGAAGCCAGGTAGGTTGCGTAGTTAACTGAATCCACACATTTTTAGGATATACCTAGTATGGGTATCCTCAGAGTCACTAGGTAAAAGAAAGGCTTCCACAATGAAGTGGATTTTGAGTTGGCCTTGAAGGGACCTAAGGGATGAGTGGAATGCCAGAGTGGTTATTTTGGTATCTAGTATGAGGAGCTTTTCTCATCCAGCTCCTGTCTTGTGATTGGAAACCCTTTGCCCACACAGGGCCTCATCTTACAATTGGGTTGTAAAACCAAGGGCCCATGTAACTCTGTGGATTATGTATCTGGTAGCCTCTGGAGCTGTGTCTTGGCCTTTGTCCAGGGTAATTCCATCCTGTTGAGCTCCAGTTGACCAAATTGCAAGAGCCTGGACACAGATTTCTCCCCTATGTAGTAAATGAATAAAAACATTTGAGTATTTAGAACAGTGCTTGTACTTAGTACATGAATGGGTCAGTTAATGCTAGCCAATACTGTATTCTTCAAACAACGAAGGACTTGGGACACTTAGTTGGGAAGTAACTTGAAGGGTTTATCTACAAGATTATGCTGCCTATCTTTATATGTTCAACTAGCAGGAGCTTTTTCCTTCTATTGAGGTACAGTCAATTTTGAACTTCTACAAAATAGGTTTATACCCTCTTCATGTGACAGCTTTTCAGCAGAGTGTTGTTCAATGTCTAAGGATGCTAACTTGGCAATCATCCAGAAAGATCTTTACCTACCTTGAACCATAGGCTTAGGCTGAAAATAATGGATGTAGTAGAAATAAGTATAAATTATGATTTTTAACTCTTAAGCCAATTGTATGAGAGGAGTTTGAGGAAGAATACTTAAAGTATGGAAACACAGAGGCTCATAAATCCACCTCTGAGTGCCATTTATGGGACATTCTGGACAAGCTGGGGTGTGTTACAGCAGAGAGATGATGTGAATTTGGTCTAGTCTGGAACACAGTTAGGAGCTTGGGGGACTGCTCCTTTCATACCTCAGGGGGTGTCTTTGGGGGAGATTTGCTTTCTCAAGGGTTGAGTAGACCCTCAAGGGGATGGATGGGGAGCAATTAGCCAGGAGATGAGTTTTAGTCTATTACATGGAAGAAGTTCAGCTTGTCTGTGTGAAGTGTGCTGGGTTTCCTGCCACTGGCTGCTTTCAGACATAAACTGCAAGACCCATGCTAAGTGTCCGAGGGGACTTAACACATCAGATTAAGGGGGTGCTGGTGTGTTTTGATCTGGAGACTCTGAGATGGTCATTTATTTAGTAATATTCCTTTTAGGCAAATAGAGGTCCCTGCTCTCTTCAGCTGGCCTGCCCATCCTGCTGGATTCCTTCCCTCTACCTTAGCAGTTGAGTGCTGAACACTTCCACTGTTTATCTTAAAATGTCGCTCCCTGGAGTGAATTCTTAATGCTGTGAGTCTCCAGAACTGAAGGACAGGCCTGTTTTTTGTGTGTTTTCTTTTTGTTTTGTTTTGAGTAAGGTGGAGAGGGAAAAGGTGAAGGTAGCCACTGCTTGAAGAGTTCTCTGATTCTCCAGTAAACCACGCTGGAGCTAGTACAGACTCCAAAATAGAGTCACAGTTCAGCTTGTGTTTAAGACTGTGAGACCCCAACAACAAGAAATAATAAGAGAATTCGGAAGGCCTGCACTCGCGGCATCATCGTTCATGTGGGGGTCAGTCTCAGACCCCTCTTGTGGCATAATTTATACCTTCACATTCAGCAGATTTTAACATTCTGTGTAAACGTGTGTGTGTGTGTGTGTGTGTGTGTGTTGGTAAGGAGTAGTAAATATTTCCCTGACGGGTTCTGTGAGTGATTGCTCGGGGGCAGCACTTAAAGGCCCCCTACCTGAGGGTGCCTTTCATCCAGGTGCTGCCAAATCTGAAAAGCTGTCTGGGTAAGAAGCCAAAAGCGCCCACTAGTTATGCCCTTAATTGTGTAATAATGTTCGTGTGTTTGAGTTCCTGCACCTGGGATCAGATGCGCTACGCAGTGGGGGAGGGCAGTGGAAAGGAATACAGGTGGGAGAGAGAAGAGAAGCAGGTTGCTTGGCTCTCAGGTGACTGCTCTGGAACATGGAGCGGTGCCTGGGGGCCCCCAGCATCTGCTTCCCTCCCTGGGGGGCTCCTCTGTTGTAATGTTGCAGAGGGCAGAAGGGGTGGGGATTCTGGTCACACTAAACTCTCCCTACTCAGACCCTCTTGCTTCCCTCTTTCGATCAATCCCCAAGGAGCTTTACTCCCCTTTTGGGGGAAGCCTTTGAATTGATGATCTGATGTCTTTTCAACAAAGGAATATTGATATGTTAGTGTGCAGACAGCAGGGGGTACTAGATTAGATCATTTTCACATTGGTGTTTGTGCCAGTTTGACATTTGTTTGGAAAGCTTATCCCTTCATGGCCGTAGGTTATGTCATAATGTAAGGGGAATAAATCTTTGAGAAAGGCTTTTGCCTCTGTAATTTTCAGTGCTACAGAAAAATAAATGAAAGACTCCCTCTCCCTTTTCATGCCATCAGGAATTCTGAGCAGGCTGCCAGGTGAAGAGACCTGTGTAGAAGTAAAATGTCTCTGCAGATTTGCTGGTCACTTGTGGTAGTTGTTGCAGGGAAGGAGAGAATGGGCACAATTTGGTCCCTGCTCAGGGTTATGATCTAGAAGCCTCGAGTAGTAAAATGACCTGACTGTGTGCAGGGTAAAGGTCTGCAGAGAAATGCTATACAGTGGCAGCTACTGGTCAGCTGGTGTAGCAGAATGAGTATTTGTGGTAATGAAACAATCACCCTGCTTCCTTCCTGCCTCCTGCCACCATCTTGCATCTTGCTGATGTCAGTGACAAATACTGGGATGGTTTGACATTTCAGATTTATGCCAGTTGCCACAGTGAGGCAGACATCTTTTGTTTTACTGTATTTTCTTTTAAACAACCTGTTCTGCTATGGAGATTTGATTATGCTTGAGCAAAGCGCTCCTGGTAGATAGGCACTTAGTAAATGTTTTTGCATGATTCACGGTGAACTTGCAACTCAGCGCGAGCACCGTACTCAGATGAAAATTTTCTCTCATCTGCGAAGATTATTCAGCTTCTGCCTGCCCTTGTGCTTCCGTAGGGGTGCCGAACATGGTACATCAAGAACAAAAGCCTCTTGGATCTCAAAATTCCGTATCTTCTGCTAGGAGTTACTCTCCAAGCAAAACTGGTGATTGCAGAAGGTGCCGCGGCACTAGCCACAGCGTTTGTAGGTGGTTACCTCATCCTTATCGCCCTTTTATTTCTCTCTCAGGTTTATTTTCTTGAAAAGACTCCAGGCTTCGGCTTGGAAAATCCAACCGCCAAAATTGAGCCCAGCAGCTGGAGCGGCAGCGAGAGCCCTGCCGAAAATATGGAAAGGATGAGTGACTCTGCAGATAAGCCAATTGACAATGACGCAGAAGGGGTCTGGAGCCCCGACATCGAGCAGAGCTTTCAGGAAGCCTTGGCTATCTATCCACCATGTGGGAGGAGGAAAATCATCTTATCAGATGAAGGCAAGATGTATGGTAAGTGGTCTGGAATGCGCCTTTGAAATGCTTCGCTTTGGTAGTACGGGCTCAGCTGTAGCTAGTCTTTTCCTGAGATCCTTTCGGGTAGTGGGTTAAATGATCTCTGTAGAACTTCAGTTGCCCATCCTTGGGACTCAATCCCAGTTGAAGAGCAGAATCAATAAAGGACCACTGGGACACCATTCTCCGGGGGTTTCTCCTATCGCACACCGAATGGCCGTCTTTCAAATGCTCTTGAAGGTCCCGGGAGGAACAGAGAGCGTTTCACTGGCACTGGCATAAGCGTTGTGGCGATTAGCTCTTTGCATGCACACCCGACCTGAAAGAAGTGCTGCCCGCTAGCTGACTGGTGCCATGTGGAGGTGGTGGCCTGGTGCTACCAGGTGCTGCCAGATCTCTAGGCTTTTATTTTTTTCCTCTAAGAAGAGCTAGCAATCTAGATGTTTATATATGAAATCTGGCTTTTAACAGCCAGTGATTTTTTTTTTTTTTTTTTGAGTGCAACCTTGTACCAGCCAGATAAAACATGCACATGGGCTGGATCAGACCTTTGAATCACCAACTTGCTGTTTGTTGCCAGTTTTCAGCTCAATGGCCAGACAAGGCATTAACCCTCTGCCCAGACTCCCCTTACCAGTCTCTCCCATTTAAGAAGATTCCGATCTATGTGTCCTGAAGCCACCTCCAAGCGTGTCCACAGGACAAGAGTGCTTAAGCAGAAGGCATAGGAGGCCAAAGGTTGCAGCGTGCACCCACCCACCAGTCGGCCTGTGGGCGGGGTTTGGGTTTTCCCTCTTCCATGAATGCTTCCAGCTGTAGACATGTACTTCTGGCTGCTTACCTTTTGGGAAGCAGATGGCAGGTGGTTGCTTGTACACTCTGCTTCTCTAATTGGCTATGTTGCGTTGACAGAGTTTGAGTCTAAGAGAGATGCAAACAAACAGCTTAAACTCAAAGAGAACCAACTTAACCACCTACCTGAGATTTCTAACTTATCACAAGAATGATTTATTCCTAAACAGTCTGAAAGCTTTTCCATAATGGGGTGTTATACCTTTAACACTGGGCCTGCTCTGTCAGGAGCTGTAGGTGGCTGCGGCTCAAAGTAGCACACGCTGCTGAGGAGCAAGCAGATGGTGGTGCAGCTGCCACCAGCTGTGCCCCTGCCCCGCCCTCCTCTCTCCAACTTGCTTGATGTAATGGAAACAAGGGAAATTTTGCTTTCTGCAGTGTTGGAGTCTCAGCCTGCCAGTGTCACACACACAGGAGAGAGAGAACCCAAACCTTCAGTGTGTTTTGTGCTTTCAAGCGATCTTTTGTGGCCAGAGAAGCTTCTTAGCGTCTGGTGAAAGGGACTCAGTGAAATGTCTGAGCTGCTGCTGTCGTTAAAAAGTTTCAGGCCGCCTCCCCCACCCCCTTCTCTATGTGTGTCTCATTCCTACTCTTAGTCTAGCTCATTGCTTTCAGGGTCTTGTCCTCTTCTGTGAAAATGCAGCCTCCCTCTGTGAAAGGCAGAGAGAAGCGCTGATTCGTGATGAGCAGTGAAGGTGGCTTTGGGTCTTCACACAGCTTCCATTTGTTTACAAAGAGATTGTTTTAATCTAGAATATTCGAGGCTTGCCTGTCCTGGTTCGGATAACTGCCCCTCTCACTTCTCATGTGAAATACTGGGGCAGGCACCCCTGTCTTTGAGAACAAACTTTCAGGGCAGAGACCATAATTCATAGCAGAGTTCCAGCTCATTTTAATTTCTTCTCTGTTGATTTTACTTTAGGTAGATGGAGCCATTTTGCCTCTAACTCCATATAAAATAATTATTTTAAAAAGTAATTGCAGTAATTACACCCCAGGGTGACCAGTTCTCAGTCTTCCTGGGAGCACGTGTTCTCGCTTGTATGGATCATTTTTGTCTTGAAGTCAATGTTACTTTTACTGGCTGTGTTTGTAGCCTACCTTGCCTACTTTGCCTTAAACTCCTGAGTGGGCAGCACTAGTGGTCTGTAAATTCCGATTGGAGGTGCAGGAAATGCATTTGCTGCAGTGGCCCTGAGGCCTCCTCCACCTCCAGGCAGCTGCCCTCGGGATAAACATCAACTCTCAACTCTCTCTCTTTCTCTTTTTTTTTAAAATATTTATTTATGCATACAAAATCTGGGGTATAGGCCAGAGGTGTGAGAGAATTCACCAGAGACAGAATGGGAAACAGAACAGGCAGACTTGACTGAAACACACTACCGAGGGGAGCAGCGAACGAGGCAGGAGAGGTCTGCTGCACTGTGTGGGTCAGCTCCCTGGGATTGAACTTGCGGTGTTGCATTGGCTGAGGATGCTTCATAGTGCAGTGCTTAACCCTTGTGCCACCAGGGAGGCCCCTGCTGCTCCCTTTCTGAGGCCAACATAAAGGAGCTTTGCTTTGTCTGTTCCTTTGGAAGGGAAAAGTGATGGTTAGTTAGCAGGGTGATGGAAATGGAGATGGACCCCTTCTGAGAAACTGCCCCAGCTGCTCAGGAGCTGCCTGTGGCCTGCTTGTGACTCTGAGGATGAGAGAAGGTTGATTTGGGAGGCAGGTCACATTGTGTGGCCCTGGCCCCTCAGAGATTGAGTCATGAGAACATTGTGGGGTCAGAGCTACTGTTCTTGGCTTCTGGTCTGTTCACCTCTCAGCACACATGAAACAGGACAAAACTTGACCAGATGTGGAGGTTCCTTAAGGTCTAGAAGCATACTTGTTCCTCTAAGGAACATTGAAAGCATTTTGGATGCTGTGGAGTAAAATCAAAATAATGTAATGCTTTTTAGTGAAATACCAAGTTTTTTTTTTTTTTTTTTTTTAACTTGAGGAGGCTATTTCCATATTCCTGAGCCTTTGTAGAGTGTATTGTGACATCACTAATCTCGAGCCATTGGAGAAGCAAGGTCAAGTGCAGTGCTGATATTTTGGTAATGAAATTTCCTTCGTGGTTGGCATTTGGGCAAATCTTATAGAGGGAGAATTGGAGACCTCTTTTTATGATGAGGTTTTGGCCATTAGAAGAGATGGCTTATTTCTCTCTGCTACCTGGGTCTTGGCGAAGCTGAGACTTTATGGGATCAGTCTCCATGTGAACAGGTTACTTCTGATTTGGATGCCCTACTGTGTGTAGGCAATTGTTCTGAGGGGTAATTAGAAAATGGGTGAGGACTCTTAGACTTTGTTCCTGTGAGCTTGTAAGCTTTCTCTCTCTCTCTCTCTCTTACTGTCTTTTCCTTTTTCTTTCTGTTATTAATTTTCCCCCCTTAAAAACGTAGATGTGTGTCTCTTTTTGGTAGCTAGTGGGGGGGAAATAGCAGGAAAACAAGAGGAGGGGAGAAGTTCTTGATCTACAAACTTGTCTGGAACTGAATTTCATAGGAGCAGGCCACAGTTAGTGAATCCTAGGAATAACTGATGTGTTTTCTGTTGCAACTGAAAATCCTAGTCTGGCCATGTGATCTGATATCTCCAGTAATCAAACCAGGGTTGGAACAAGAGCTAACGTTCATTGACTGCTTGTTTTAGAGACAGAAACATGTAACACTTAAAATTTTGGACTTTGGAATTTTTATGAATCCTGACCTTGCCACATCTAGATATCAGACTCTGGACAAGTTGCTTTCCCTTTTATTGCCTTTATTTCCTCAACTACAAAAGGGACTTAAATAGATCCTACTTCACAGGATTATAAGAATTAAGTGAACTAATTGTGATATAGGAGTGTCTGGCATACAGTGGGAGGTACATGAGTGTTTATGAACTGAAAAACAAAGGAGTCCTTCCCAGCCATGAGTTATACAATTTCCATGTAATGCTGATGACCTTGTTTTGAGGTAGGCAGGATGAGCCTCATTTTGTATAGGGATACAGTGGTTGGCCTTTGATCATTGTAAATGGTATAGCCAGAAGTTTTCAAATTCAGGTCTGTCTGATGCCAAAACTTAGGCTCAAAAATCTGTGATTTTGTTTGCTTCTTGGTAGAGCTCATTATATGTTAATTCAGCAGATCAGGTTTGAGTGCTGCTTGTCCTACAGCACCGGGTGAGGGGTTGTCAGGGATATAGGCAAGTCAGACTGACATGGTCCCTGCCCTCATAGAGCCATCACAAGTTCATTTGCAGGAAGCACTGACCTGGGGTCACGGCTTTGTGCCAGAGCTTTCTGGGAAGTCTGAGGGCCCTTTGAAGATGGTCACCTTCCACTTAGCCTTTTGAAGCCTGTTCTTGGTCACTGATGTCCAGGGCATCTGGCCCAATGCTGGCAGGAAGAACGTTTCTCAAATAACTCAGCAGGGAGGATGCAAGATCACAAGACTGGCCCTGATGGTGGCCAGGAGGATGTCTGGAAGATTCTGGTTTCCTAGGATTTACAGGCAGCCTGGGCAGATCAGCTGTTGGCAATGACTCTCTCCCCTTGTGAGCAGTTATGTTCAGGGTCCTTGTGTAGGAGAGCTCCAGAGAAGCCCCCACTTCTTGCTGAGATGCCAGGTCTACTGGTTAGTTCTAGGGAGCAGAATCGTGAGGATGAGAGACGATGAGAAAGAAGGCATCTGGGTCATTACTATTGGTTGCTGATTTGCACCATGCCAGCCAGGGAAGCATGTAGGATCCTTAGCTTATTTCACAGAAGAAGAAGACAGAAGAGGGAGAGGAGACTTTTAGGGAAGTAGTGGCAAAACAGACAAGGGGAGATCAGAATGAGTGTGCGTTATCAGGTATGAGGGTAGGTACAGAGACTGTAACCTGTGGTCCCCAGGTGTCCCCTGGCCGGGAAAATGCAGGGTTGTCCTTTATGGGAGAGTCAACTACCACAGTGTATCGGTGAGGACCAGGCCCCAGATGCCCTTATGTGTCTCCACACCTTGGGAAAGTGACCCCTGGGCCTGAACTGAACTTCTTGTTCCCAATTCTCCCACCCAGTTCTTCCCATTTGAACATGGTGTGGCGTCGTTGATTTCTTCTGTCTGACCTGTGATTCAGAGTATTACTTTAAGTGAATTGGCTAGAAATGTGAAGCACAAAGAGCTGCATCCTAGAACAAGCTAGAAGCTTCATTAATCAGGAACCCCACCCTGTCTTGTGGAAGGCAGAGTGTGCCAGTGATGTTTGTTGAATATATATGCATACATGAATTGGTTAAAACAAAAAGAGGTGGGTGAGTAATCCTCCAAGCTTAAGGGGCCTCTCTGCTAGAGGAACTAACTAGAAAGAAAGGGAGAAGGAGAGGGAAGGAAGAGAAGGATGTTTGTATTGAATGGCCTTCTTAGGCTGAGAAGAAACCCTGGCTTTTGCTTTGTTTGTTGGCAAGTGTTAGTTCAAGAGGTAGGAAGGATTTCTGCCCAGATGAAAATAGCAGTAGAACAAGGGTTAATTCTGGAAACCTTGAACAGATGAGTCATGGGGGATTTTGAAATAGTTTGGTGAGAATACAAAGCTGGCATCATCAGCATTTTGATTGGGAAGTTTAATGTGGGGGGAGAGGGCTACAAAGGTTTATGCACAAGGTGTGAACGCTTGTGCAATCTGGATAAAAAATAACTAATTAGGAAAGCGCTAAAATTGGTCGTAAGGGAGAAAAATGAAAAGAATGTTAAATTATTACCAAGTTATGTTTTTCAACAGCTTCGCTATGGCAGTGAATGAACTCTGGGATTTGTAAATCATTCATTGAGGGCCTGCACTGTGCTTTGACTGCAACTGGAGGCAGCAGATAAAAAATAATTAAAATAGCTGACCTATTTGACCAGTTGCTATGTGCTGGGCTTGTTCTCATCGCTTTAGTATGTATTATCTTGTTTATTCCTCATAACAACCCAGTCATATAGGTACTGTGAATATCCCCATTTTACAGTTAAGGAAGCCGAGGCCCACCAATGTCAAGTTATTTGCTCAAGGTCACAGTATAAAGTGGTAGAACTGACACTTGAAACCAACCAGTACAATACAGCATTACAGAAGAAAGTATTTTCCACACTAGAAATATACACAAATAAGTAGTCTGGCAGTGTAAAGGGTTATCATTTGTGATGGGGAATGTACAAGTCTGTATTGGAGAAAGCAATAGTGAAACAAGTCAGAGAAACAGATGTATCAGAGCAAATTCTGAATGGGAAAAGACCACTTAGTGTTTTTCTTTTTTAAAAACTTAGTTTGGATTGTAGATCCTTTTGAGAATCTGTAGAAAATTTTAGATCTTCTTTCTAGAAAAGTGCTTGTGTGTGTTTGGTTAGGGGATTGTTGCATATAATGCTAGGGCTTTCTGGAGCCCAGGTTTAGACTTGCTGCTGGGGAGAGATGGCCAGAAAGCACATTGAGGTCGAAAAGAACAGTGCAACGGAGGTGCAGAGTTCCAAGAAGGCACAGCTGTGGTGCCCTTAGAAACGAGGGTGTGTCCTGCAGGGTGGCGTCTGAGGAGCCTGCAAACACAGGCTGGCCCTGCATGGTGGAGGCCTTGAGTGCCACGCTGCGGCGTCTGGCGCTCATTCCGAGGACAGAGGGAAGCCATTGCATTTTTTTCTGGAGATCTGTGGTGACTTAGTCTCTTTCACAAAGCCAGCTTGGAAGGTGTGAAAACGAGTTAGATGGCTGTTGTAGTAGTGCAATGGGGAGTGAGGGGCCTCAGCTCCGGTAGTGACAATGTTGGTGGAGGAGTTTCAGAGACAGAAACAACAGGATTGGCTGACTGGATGTGGTTTGAGGAGGAGGAAGAGCGGAAGATGATTTCAGGTTTCGTCTTCTGGGGAAGGGGGAGGATGTTGGCACTATTCAGTGAAATGGGCAGTACAGACAGGAGAGCAGGTCTGTGGAGAAGAGAGGTATGAGGAGCTGCATAGGGTCATGTGCTTGAGGCACTGGGTGGCCATGCAGATGAGCATGGCCCCTGGGGAGCTGGACACGGTTGCCTAGAGCTCAGGTAGTTGAAGCTAAAAGGGCAGGAGGGGCCCTGCATCCAAGAAGTGCTCCCTAAAGCTGTGAGGGTGGTGCTCATGACCTGTGAAGCAAAGACTCAGTTTGTCAAGAGGAAAACTGGCATGGATTTTAAATGGAAAGTTTGAAGCAGAAGAAAAATTATCCTTTTAAGAAAAAAAAAAAAAAAGGAGCCGCAGGACTGGTCCCCAAGCTTGGACAATGTAGAAACACTTCAAAAACAATGACGTAACACAAACCTACTCAAGCCAGTATAATCAAAATATCTGACCGTATGGCTGGGGATCTATAGATTTAAAAGCTGCCTGAGTAGTTTGGATGAATAGCCAGGTGAGACCATTGATCTATGGTCTAAGCCTGTATCCAAGACAACTACCCCATTTTTAGAGTTGCTAGAAGAAACCAATGAGCCGAGAATGAGACCAACATTTGAACGCGGCCTTAAAAGGTTTGGATGCGGGAAATGAACTGTTCCCCCTCTGTGCCAAGCAGGGAACATTCCCATCACCTAGCCCTTGGAGAGGTTTTGCTGCACCAGAAGGGCACCATGAGACAGTATCTTGAAGGGAGGAAAGTTATTTTTAGGGCAGGGGGGAGATTTGGCCACTGGTTAGTTGGGGAGATAAGTTTATAAATTGAGCCTATGTTCATAAAATCGAGGATACATTTGTTAGACACTTTAAAGGGAGTGGGACTTCTTTTACTCAGGCGCATAAGGAAAGATGATGGCCTGGCAGCAGGAGGGTCTTATGATTGTTCTCTTCAGATGAGGAGTAGGCCCACTGGGCTGAGCTGGGCCATGGGCTTTTTGTAAAGGAGCTCAGTCTGAGTGGAGATATGGGGGAATGGGATGCGGATGGACAGAGATGAATAAAAGAATCTCTGAGCACTGGGCGGACAACCTCAGAGAAGTTAGAGACTCTTACTCTGTTTTTCATTAAACTTTTAATTTTAATTAAAATAAAAACATTAATAAATTAAATTTTGTTTTATTAAAGCATGAAGATTTACAGGCAATTATAAGAAATAATGCAGAGAACCCTTGCATACTTTGCCTATTCCCACCTCACCCCACCCCTATTCCCTGTGGTTACATTTCACAGAAAATGTCAGTGCACTAGCACAGCCAGGATACTGATGTTGAGAGTGGTATTACTCAGATCTCCCCGGTCCCACTGCACTCTGTGAGTATTAAGTTGTGTAGGGTGTTATGACTGGGCAGGCTGTCTGTCCACCGCCACAGCGAGGCTACAGCAGAGTCCCAAGCCACAGCATCCTTGGAGCCTCCCCTTTGTAGCCAACTCTGTCCCTCTCCCCATAACTTACCCCAAATTCCTGGCAACCATTCATGCATCTATTTCTAAAATTCTGTCATTGAAAGTTGCCTATGATGGGGTCACACCGGTGTAACCTTTTGGGGTTGACTTCTTCCCTCTCAGCCTGGTCCCCTGGAGAGCCACCTAAGGTGCGTGCCAACAGTTTGTTCCTTCCCATTGCGGGGCCTCATCAGCCACCTGTGTGATCTGTCCTGGGGCAGTCCGGCCCGCTCCGGTTGTTGGCCAGTACAAGTCAACCAGCTCTGAACGTGGACACAGGCTTTTGTGTTTGTACTTCTGTGAGAGACATGCTTAGGCATACGACCGCTGGGTCTTGGTGGTTGTATCTTTGGTTTTAGCTTGAAACAGCTCAGCTGGTTTCAGAGCCACGGTACCTTTTTATAGTCT
This sequence comes from Galemys pyrenaicus, assembly GCA_019455555.1. Taxonomy (NCBI): domain Eukaryota; kingdom Metazoa; phylum Chordata; class Mammalia; order Eulipotyphla; family Talpidae; genus Galemys; species Galemys pyrenaicus. The sequence continues at coordinate 2,772,169 of JAGFMF010011390.1, forward strand.
CACCTGCTGTCTAGGTTCTCTGCCCCCAGTCAGCATTTGGTGTGGTTACTGGTGTTTTAACCACTCTGCTCCATGTGCGGCGATATCACACGTGGTTTTGATTTGTCGTTCCCTAATGACTAATGATGAACATCTTTTCACGTACTTATTTTGCCATCTGTATATTCTCTTTGATGAAATGTTTGTTCATGTCTTTCATCCATTTTCTAATTCGATTAACAATATTTTTTCTGTTTTATTTTGGGAGTTCTTTTGTGTGTACGTGTGTGTGAGTGCTTTGTCAGACTGTGGCTCACACATTTTTCTCCTTGTCTATAGCTTATGTTTTCCTCTTCACGTGGACTCCCGCATAGTAAGTTTTTAACTTGTTAGTTAGTTTTGTCCTTTGTGGTTTTTATCTTTGGTGTCAAGTTTAAGAACGCACTGCCTAGTCCTGCATCTTGAACGGACATTTCTTCTATGTTTTGTTCTAAAATGTTTATCGTTTGTTTTACATATGAGCCTTTTTTGAATTAATTTTTATAAAAGATGGAGAGTGGTACTTTCTGGGAGGCCTAATGGTATCATTATGTGAGTTTTTTTCCCCCACCAGAGGCTTTCCAGGTTTTTCCAGTATTGTGGTGGTTGTCGAAGGAGGGGACCCGAGACCCCAAGTGCTTGTGAGCACCTGGCTGCACAGCTTGGTTGGGAAAGGGACAGGGTGAAGCTGGTGGGACGGCTAAGCCATGATACCAACGTCAGAGGCTCCCTGAGTTAGGAGAGGTGACAAGCCGGGAGGAGGTCACGCATGGGAGAAAGCAGCACCTCGCTTAGAAGCGGAAAGATTTCAAGTGATGCGTTTCGAGGCGTCACCATAAATGTGGTCCCCTGACATGAAAGTAGATGATGGCCATTGGAGATGAGGAAACAGTCTCGGGAGGCTCATCAACATTAGGTTGATTAAGCACTTGGATGTTGAAGTCTATAATAGTGAAGTGTAAATTTATAAATAAACTTACTAGAATAACCAGGGAAGGGGGTAATTTCTTTGAGGAGGACAGATCCTCATGGATGTGAATGGAGAGTCTGGAAAGTGCATGATCTGGACCCAGGGAAGAGGTGGTGGTGCAGCAGTGGACAGAAGGAACACGCTGACATGCCCTGCTTCTTCCAGAATGCTTTGCTGGTCCCGAGCTGTATCTGTTTGCTGTGTCTTAGGCCAGCTGTGTGTGCTCTTTGTACCTTGTTGCCATCATGTGTAGAATGGGCCAAATAAGTCAATATATTTCTTTTCCTCCTCAACAATGTTGAAAGAAAGTGCAATTATATATGAAAAAGTACTTTAAAGTAAATTCTAAAAATAATGCTTTTGTAAGGTTAATCCTAATCAGGACCTGCTGGAAAAATAGGAAAGAATATTTTGGAACAAGCATTTTGGTATTTAAAGGGTGTTTGGTTATGGGGGACATTGAGTGGCGCTTCCCCCACGCCCTTTTTTAGTGTTCCTGCAAAGTTGGAGAAGGGAGACCCACGATGAACACGTCTGAGTCAGTCACAGATGATCCCATGTCTGGAGGGGACTGATGGGTCCTGTGGGCCTGGAGAGGCTGGGCAGGTCCCAGAGCAGTGGCTGCCCATGGGCAGGAGAGAGCAGATGGATGTGTGTGTCCTCAGCAGCACAGCTCTGGGTTCTAGCACTGTCTCCCTGCTCTTCCTTGCCGGCTTCCACTCCTGGAGCGTCAGTTCTTCGCTTTGCTGTGACTGTGGCTTTCCATTTCATTTGAGAGGGAGTCTCTGATTTTATAGCCACTGTAACTTATTTGTATCACATTCCATTCAGAGGAAGTGCTTCAAGTGACTGATTTGTAAGTTATCATTACTATTGTCATCTTGTCTCTTCTGTAAAGCTGCTTTTTTAGAGACTGTTCTCAATACATTTAAATATATTACTTGTTGCATAATTATGATTCTATAAGAAAATGCAGGAACTTTTAGGTGGCTGTCACAGGGCGGGCAGAGTGATAGGAGACACTGCTTGTCTAGTATCATATGTTTCTATTAATGGAGGAGGTTTTTTTTTAAAGATTTATTTATTTATGCATACAAGCACTGGGGTACAGGCCAGAGGTGTGTGGGGGGGGGGTGAGAGGATTCACCACAGAGAGTGGGGAGCAGAACAGGCAGATCAACGGAAGTACACTGCTGAGGGGAGCAGCGGGCACAGCAGG
>JAGFMF010011390.1:2774425-2792963 GCA_019455555.1 Galemys pyrenaicus
CCTCCCTGGCCGGCAGCAGGGATCGAACTTGTGCTGCAGTGGCTGCGGTTTGCTTCATAGTGCGTTGCTTAACCCACTGCGCCACCAGGGAGGCCCGGAGGTTTTTTTTTATACTGAACATATATTACTTTTGGAATTGGAGGAAAAAGTAATTAATTCCTTTTCTGTTTCTTAGTAAGGAATACTCATTAGAGAAAAGTGTGCAAGGTACTAAGAATTAGAAGCCAGCCATGGCATCCAGGTCCATGTTGGTGTGCTTTTCCCCAGGGGTTCTCTCTGGGGTGGGAAGAGGCTGTTGCAGGGTCATGGTGGGCAAGAGGGAGGCAGGAGCTAGTGCTGGTGAGCTCTCCCTTCCACGTGGGGGTGGCCAGGCCACCAAACTTAGGGGGCAGGTGGTCAGAGAGTGGTGGCGCTGGGGCCAGGAAGCAGGACAGGGTGTTCTTATTATAGCTTTAGGGACATCAGTTTGGGAGTTCAACAGGTGCCCTGGCCAGTTGGCTCTGCCAGTCAGCTCTTCAGAGCAACAGTGGCGTCATTCAGACATACATGTATTATGGCAGAATGGCGATGGGAGAGAGAGAGGAACATGTTCAAATTCATTCTTCCAGTGTCCAGTGCTCACAGCTCACATGTTCACACGTCAGAGTGAACAGGAATTAGCACATCACATCTCTGCCAAGCCAGTATTTATCATTTAACCTTGTGCTTGAGAGCGGGCAGACGATCCCTGGAGGTTAGGAGCCTCTTTTCTCAAGCTGGTGGCTTTTTTTGATGACCATATCATTCTTTGTAACACATTACTAGCAGGTGACCTTGTGCTTGTATTGCCTTTGGATAGAGGTGGGTGGCTTCTAGAATATAAAATACTCTGGGGATTGTGTAGTGTATTACAAATTCTCACTTGATTATAATCATTTGATTTAATCATAGGTATGTTTCATTTGCTTGGTATTTACCTGCTATGCATGCTCTACTGATTATCCCATCTGCCCATCTTCCCTTCTCTCAAATGCTTCAATTCCAGGTAAATAATAAAATGTTTTTCAAAACCTATATGGATATTATTTCTTTATAGCCTCTTCATGTAGCTGTATATGCCCCTCTCCTTTTATTCATTTTAGAACACAGCCTGAAAGGTGTGACAGTGGAGCCCTCCTGCCTGGGACATAAATTTATTTGAAACAATTTTTTATAGCACTGCATCATTTTTTTCCCCCACAGGCAGTGAAATTGGTCTGTACCTGAAGATCTCCATAGACATTGTTCCTTTTGCATTTTAAAGTCTGAGGAACTTTTCAGCTACCTTAAAAGAGAATGCTCCAGGGGAATATAATTGATCACCCCAAAGCTTTGCAGCATCAGAGTAATGCTTAGCATATGTTCACAGCTGAGAGGTTTTTTTCCTCCCAGCAATTTGCAAATATCCCAATTATTCACCCTGTGCCTGCCTTCTTCCCCAGGTCTGCCTCTATGCTCTGTGACTTCTTGCTTGCTATCACGTTGACACCGGGCTTTGGCAGCTGTCTCTTAGATGAATGTTTCTATTACAAACACAGTAGTTTCCGTGACAGCTTAGAAGAGATTGTTGTTTATGACTGCTTTTATTGAGAGAGGTTTGGTGCACGTTAATGTCCTGATAAAGACATTTGTACCTATAAAGTAGCCACAGCCTTAACCATATTTGATTGTGAATAAGGTACCGGGGCTGATGACATGCCAGATGTGAGGTATCGGATTGCATGTTTATTCAACTGTTACTGCAATCTCTGTGCTCGGATGTGCCTTTGTATTTGCCGTCTCACAGCAACACACAGAATGCAATGGTGATCTGATCCTGATTATGGAAGATGCTATTTGGGTTACTTGGATCGTAAACCACGAGTGTTAGGAAGCATTCTCTCAGTCCCATGTGTCCTGAGACAGCCACCATGAACAGTTGTTAGGTGAAGGGAATTGCCAGGTGGGGTGGGGGCCTTTTGAGAGGGCCAAATCTTAGTGAGTCCTGGAGTGACCAGGACAGGTGCTGTGACAGGGCTTCAAAATAATAATAATGAATTTTTAGCCAGTGCTTGGCAGAGTATCAGGTATCTTCCAAGCACTTAATATCAACTCAGTTAATCCTTGTTGTGAATCTTATAAATAACTGCTATTATTCCATACTGCAGATGTGGAAGCCATCTGTGGAGATGAGTAAAGTGCCCAGGGTCACATGGCTGCTAACTCCTGCAACCAGGATGTGAACCCTCATCATTTTGGCCCCAGCACCTGAACTCTTAGCCACTATTTTCAGTTGCCTTTGAGTTGTGACAGAATTGGAACTGAGGGTTCTCTGGACTTGGTGTCCCTACATTTTTGTGGAAGAGAGTTTTGGTTCCAGGTAAACAGCAAAAAGAGAGAAATGGCTTTCCTGGTTTCATCCTGTTTTATGACTGTTAAACTCCTACTGGTCTTTCAAAACCCCATAAAAAATACCCCTCCTCTTTAAAGCCTTCATTAATCTCTCTCTTGTGTTTCCACAGCACTTTATTTAACTGTGTGTCAAAATGCCTTTCAGATTCATTTTTCATATGTGTGATTCTAGCTCTGTCCTGCCAGGGCAGATGCTGTCTCTATTTCCAGCCCATTAGCACAGTGCCTGGCAAAAAATGTTCGAATAAGTCAAAGTTGTTGGTAATACTTCCATCCTTTATTTTATTTTTTAAAACTCACTTTTATTTTTATTTTTTGCATAGAAGAACTGAGGTGTAGGGAATGAGAAGATTGATACACCAGAGACAGGGTAGGGAGCAGAACAGGCAGATCTACTGAGATACACTGCTGGGGGAGCAGCGGGCAAGACAGGAGAGGTCTGCTGCACCTGGTGTGGGTTAGCTCCCCAGCCAGGGATCGAACTGAGGCCATTGCTCTGACAGCACTGAGACTTAATCCCTAGGCCACCAGGGAGGCCATTCTATTCTTTATAAAAGGTGTTTTCCCCCATATTCTTGTTATTAGGCTTATAGCATTCTAATGAAATAATGAAGGCAACAATTAGAATTTCATAGATAAGTGACTGAGACACAGAGCCCAGGATGTTTTCCATTAAAACAGCTTATCTTGAGGGACCTCCTGGTGAAGCAGACCTTAGGCTAGAACCAACAGCCTTCCCTCCTATGTTTAAAATCATATTGATTTATATTGTAATCATATTGAACCTGTGCCTGGGATGTTGTGAACAAGAGCAATTTGTTTACAATTTTATGTCACTATCACAATGATTCTGCCTAATTGTGACATTCAGTGGCTATAAAGGATTGCTAAGCTCAATTTACTTGTTGTGGTAACTGAATCTCCTTCTACCCATGAATGGATTTTTATAGCAGTAGTAAGACATATTTCTAGAAAGCTGGTCTTTGACAATGACTGGGTTCCCCTAGTGTATACCTGATACAATGTATGTGTAAGCTTAGGTAAGATGTCTCTAAATGGTGTGTATGTGTGTACACAAAGTGTGCACATTACTCTTTTCAGGATGACTCTAGGTTTGGTTTTAATGGTCTGAATGTCACTTGCCCAATTGATTATCCTAAGATGACATTGTTGATCCTGAGTGATTCACTTAAGTGGGATAATAAACTAACTTACCAGTGTGGAGGTTAGGAGGATGTATAGTTATGGCAGGTTACCAGATCTCTGTGGCGTGGTCACAAAATCTGGTTAGTATAGATTTAACCTACCACTCATCTGGTTTATATGGGACTTTTCAGTCAACACACAGGAAGAAGCTCAACGTGGTGATTAAGGTGGGAGTGAGGACTTCCTGGGTTTAAATCCTGGTTCTTTCATGTAATTATATGTGTAACCATGTATAAATTAATGTTTCTTAACCTCTTTTGCCTCATCTGATAAATGGGACTAGTATTAGTATCCTTTTCACAACTTCTTATAATGATTAATGAGATAATTCATTAAAATGCTTTATATGGGGCCTCCCTGGTGGTGCAGCGGGTTGAGTACTGCACTGTGAAGCAACCATAGCACAGCAGCGCGAGTTCGACCCCCAGCCAGGGAGGGGACCCACATGGTGCAGCAGACCTCTCCTGCCTTGCCCGCTGCTCCCCTCAGCAGTGGATTTCAGTCGATCTGCCTGTTCTGCTCTCCACTCTGTCTCTGGTGAATCCTCTCACCTCCCACGACTCTGGCCTGTACCCTGGCTCTTGTATGCATAAATAAAAAATCTAAAAAAAAAAAAAATGCTTTATATGCCCGAAAGTAGTAAACCCTCATAGCAAAACCAGAGAAAGACACCAGAAAAAAGGCTACAGATTATAGATGATTATGATGATTATAGATGTCAAAGATGCAAATGTTCTCAACAAAATACAAAGTGAATGCTGTAAAATGTGCAAAGACCCACATGAGCACTTTACTCAGAATGCAAGGTTGGTTTAAAATCTGAAGTTGATTATCAATGCAGTGCATTATGCCAATAGAATAAACACAGAAGTCATATTATTATCTCAATAGAGGCAGAAACAGTATTTGAAAAATAACAGCAGTTCTTTGTGATATAAACACTCAACAAACTAAAAATAGAAATGCATTTCCATACTTGGTGAAGGGCATTTGTCAGAAACCTACAACTGACATAGCAATAGCAAACAATTGAGTGCTTCCCCCTCAAGATCAGGAATAAAACAAAGATCTCTGCTTCACTCCTCCTTTTCAACATTGCATTGAAAGTTATAGCCACAAATAGTCTATAAATAGCCTACAAATTAAATAGAAAGCAATTTGATTGGATAGGAAAAACATGGATCATCTCTGTTGATCTCGTATATGGTAGGAAAAGTTATTAGGATTTCAGCAAGGTTACAGGACATAAGATCAATACATCAATATTAATAACATTTTTATATATTAGCAGTACACAATCTGAAGATGAAATGCAGGAGCAATTCCATTTACAATAGCATCAAAAAAGAATGTAACTAAAGAATAAATGTAACTAAAGAAATACAAAAATTTGATCATCAAAGCTACAGAATGTCATTAAAAGAAAAATTTCAAAGTCCACAATATATTGAAAGGCATTCTATGTTCATGGATTAGAAGATTTAATACTGTTAAGATGGCAACAGTCCTCAAATAGATCCACAGATTCAGCATGATCTCTGTCAAAACTTTGTAGAAGCTGACAAGGTGATCCTAAAATTCATCTGGAAATTCAGGGTATTTAAAACAGTTAAAGCTGTTTTGGAAAAGCACAAAATTGAATGATTCATCTTTACTTATTTCAGAGCTAGCTACTAAACGATAGCCTGAATTTTGACAGTGTGGTCCTTGTATAAAATTAGACATGTACATTAATATAATAGAATTGAGAGTCCAGAAATAAACCTTTACTTTTACCATTAAATGATCTTCAACACATGTGCCAAGGCAATCAAAGCAAGGAGTGATAGTTTTTTCAATAAATTGTGCTAGGACTGTTGGATATCCATATGTAAAGGATAAGTAGAACTCCTTTCTCATACCCTGCCTCATAGTTACTAAACATAATACAGGCATAACAGAAATAATTCTATAAAACTCTAGAAGAAAATAGAGTAAGTCTGACCTTGGGCTAAACAAAGCCTTATTGGATATCACTCCCAAAGCATAAATAATAAAAGTAAAAATAAATTGCCATTTCATCAAAATCACAAACTTTCATGCATCAAGGGAAGCCATTAAGAAAATAAAAAGTATAGAGAATAGGGAAAAAAAAGTTTCAAATCATAAATCCAGTAAGGGAATGGTATCTGTAATACATGAAGAACTCTTATACATCTGTTACAAAGGCAGATAATCCAATTTAAATCTGTGTAGAGGATCTGAATAAACATCCTTCAAATAAGATTTTCGAGTGGCTAGTCAACACGTGCAAAGATGCTCAGCATCATTCAACATTTGGGAAATGCAGATTAAATCCACAGGGAAAATACCCTTCATAACCACTAGGATGACAGCAGTCATAGAGACTGCGTTGTAGTTAGTGTTTTCCAGGATGTGTTGAAATGGGAACCCTTATACATTACTGGCAGGAATATAAAATGACACAACCGCTCTGGGAAACAACCTAGCAAGTACTTCCTCAAAACGTTTCGCATAGAATCATCCTAAGACGCAGTAAATCTATTCATAGCTATAAAACTTAAATGAGCAGATGTTCCTGTAAAAACTTGTACACAAATAGCAATAGCCAAAAATTGGAAGAATCCCAAATGTCCTTCAGCTGATGACTCCATAAATAAAATGTGGTATATTCCGACAGTGGATTATTATTAGGCAATAAACAAGAATGAAATACTAATGCATACCAAAACGTGAATGGCTCGTGAGAACATCAGACTCAGTGAAAGAAAAGAGTCACACGATGATACACTATGTGATGATGTGGAGTGTCCAGGTCAGCCTATAAGGGAAGGAAGTAGGTTAGTAGGTCCTTAGGAACTGAGGACTTGAAAAAAACTGGAGAGTAACTTCTAATGGGCATGGGGCTTCTTTCTGGGATCCTTAATATGTTCTAAAATTGGTTGTGGTGATGCTTACAGAACTCTGTGGCTATACCAGAAGGCATTGAATAATATATTTTAAGTGGACGAATGCTATGATAGAGAAGTTGAATTGCAAATGTTTTTTATAACATATATATATATATATGTGCTTAATAGCATACCTGGCCCTTTGAAAAAGTGGTCAGTAAATCTCAGCTATCACTGCAGTTATAATCCCCCTTTTACTCTTATGGTAATAAAGATAAAAGAGGAAAGAATGTCAGGAAAGTAGGTGGACATACCAGTTAAATCGGATACCAGGTGATAGAAGAAGGAGATGTCTCTATGGCAGCTTTAGGCTAGGAGCCAAATGCTGATTTAGGAGAACCCATACAAAGGTGGAGTTCTGTGGGGTAAGTACATAGAGCAGGTGCCCAAAGACTGAATTGAGTAACCCTTAACATTTGGTTGAACTTGAGTCTCAAATCCAAATGTCACTAAACCAGATGTTTTTCACGGAAAAATAATCCCCATTAGTGTGACAGAGGCCTGGATTTCTGTGTCCAGGATCACTAAACCAGGTATGTGTTTTCTCTTTAAATCACAGTAAGGCCAGAGTTTTTGTTTTTTTTTTTCCTGGTGCTTTTTTTCCTTGGCGATATCTGGGGAAATGCGCTTCCCATGGTCATTCCAAGGTGAGCTGCTTTGCTCTTTGCAGGATGCCTTTGGTCTGAGCATCTGAACCCTCAAGAAGAGATGGCCAGCCAGAAGCTTAGCAGCAGCACTGTAGATACCCCTTGCTGGCTACCTGTGGTTCTCCTTTAGCATTTGGAAAGTGTGTACCAACTAGGCAGTAAAGTTCTTTGCTAAGATGCAGTTAGTTGCTAACGTATCTCATAGTATTTTCCCCAAGCACCTACCAATGGGAGGAATTTCCCGTTTCTATTGGGGCAAACCGAGTGGGCTGCTTTGCTAATGTTTAAGCCACGCCCTAGCTCCCAAGGTCCCATGCCACTGAGTGGTGGATTCAGGATGCAGACTCCTCTCAGGTCTGTCTGCCTGCTAAGTTAGTTTGCGTACTCTTAACTTCTAGGCTGAGTTACCTCGGACAAAGTAGAGGAGGGGGAGGGTTGAAGGCAGAGAGGTGTGAAATCACAGTAGGGAGTTTGAAACAGTAGGGAGTTTGGTAGAGCACTAGTGTGGGGCGCTGAGGAGGATGCATGGACTGGTTTCTACACTGGGGAGAGATTAGAGATTCTGGACTAAGGTGCCAGACTATTGCATTGAACACTAAAGGCCGGCCTTTCCATGTAAGTAGCACTTTCTTAAAATAATGTTTTTAGAATATTCAGCTGGTGGTTAAGGAGAGTTGTTCTGGAGACCTGATGACCTATAAGGAGACTGTGGCACTGCAGTCCTGGCAGGAGAGCAGAGGATGCAGCGGAGGCTAAGAGGCTAAGAGTGACGAGGAGGGGGAGAGCATGGGAAAGTATTTTCACTCAGGTACTGATCTGTAGTAGAGACCCGAAGGCGCAGTAGGGTCTGATGGCGGGAAGAGGTGAATGAGCTTCATCTGCGGGGTGACTGCACTTTACACAGACAAGGAAGGTGGTCCATAAGGAGAATTAGGGGTCGACTTGGAGTCACGAGCTTGGATTATTTGCAGGATTTTGGGGCTCTCAGAGCAGGGGTAGAGTAATGAGTAGACAATTGGAAATTCAGCCTTCTGGACTGAAAACAGTTTGGAAAATAACATCTTAGGGTTTGGAGTTGAGATCTTAGAAAAAGGTAAGATTGTCTAGGAGATTGAGAAAAGGCAATGAGGAGGGAAGAATAAGGAAGGTGGAGGCGGGGGACATTTAAGTCAAACTCATTATTTCAAGCCCCCAACTCATGCTCTGTGAATATAAGCACACCTTGCATGTCACATGAAACTTCACAAATGCTGGAGCAGGGAGCCTGAATTTCTGTATTTTCACTGTATTGAGTTTGCTGACGTATTTAAGTTAGTCTCTCGGCAGTGTATTAAAGGAAGCATGGATACTGTTCTTACTGGCAAATGGGGTGCTGAATGTTTTGGTGTGTTTCATGCTGGGGCTCAAGAGGGTGAGCTAATGAGTCAGAGACCCCAGTCCTTCCTTTTCCTCAAGCCAAATCTGCTCTGGGCCTGAAGTGTGACTTCCTTCCTTCTAGGCTGCCTGGGAGTGTTGCTGAGAAACTTTGGTAGTTTGAGTTGTGAGGGATCAGCCCCTGTTGCCTGCAGTTTGTGCACCTGAGAAGTGCAGACTTGCCACATGTGCCACAGGTGAAGGGAGGAGCTGCCCGCAGCCCTCAGCAGGCGTGTCTAGTGAGGGGGAGCCTGGGAGGTCAGCCCCCTTTTTATAAAGATTTATTTATTTATGCGTAGAAGAACTGGGGTGTAGGCCAGAGGTGTACAGGGTGAGAGAATTTACCAGACACAAAGCAGGGAGCAGAACAGGCAGATTTAGTGAAACACACTGCTGACGGGAGCAGCGGGTGAGACAGGAGAGGTCTGCTGCGCCATGTGGGTCCCCTCCCTGTCTGGGATGGAGCCCAGGCTATAGAAGTGATAGTGCTGAGACTTAACCCCTAGGCCGCTGGGGAGGCCCAGCGCCTCTTTAGAACTTGTTTCAGCGTGTTCTCTAGGGGCCAGCTTGGGTATTGAGAAGACTGTGGAGGAAACCCAGAGAAGGTGGTTGTGACCTGTCAGAAGCAGGGCCTGCCTGCTCTCTGTGTCAGATCAAAGACTGACTTCAGTCATTTGACACCCTAATGCGAGGGTGTTTCTGAGCCAGGGCTGGCGCTCCTGGTGGCCTGTGCCTGGAAACTGTGGGGAACGTGTGGATCTGCATGTGCTCTCTGTGGGCCGGTTGGGGGAGGGGGAGGACTAACACTTCTGCTCTGTTAGATTTCAGAGCTGGGGAGTTCAGCCTGCTCTCCTCACTCTTCATGTTGGAAGCTGCTGCCTTTGGTGCTCTTTCCCCAGTTCCGGTTCTGGGGGGTGAGCTGGCCTAACTTGGTCATGGCTGCTCCTATATGGCTGCTCCCTTCTATCCCACAGATCCTGGATTTTAAGGTGCAGAGGTCAATCCTCGGGGGTGCCTGGGGTGACCATATTATTTAATGTGCACTGTGGAGAATAAAATGGAGTGGTGTTAATAACATGAAGAAGGCAGAAATAAACTAGGACCTTCCCAAGCGAACCAGAATATGTGATCTTCCTCCCTTTGTTTCCACTCAATTCTTATCTCCAACCAGGTGTTCTTGCACAACCCAGGTGATACTCCCTGCATCCTGCGGCCCACAAGACTTTGGGTGCCAGGGACTTACAGCCTAGGTCCTTGGAGACCTGGTCAACAGAATAGAAACTTTGGATCTCCCATGTTGGAAGGCCCTGGAGATAGGAAACTTGGAAATGAGCAGGGTGAGCATATATCTGAAAATCCATGACTAGTCAGAACTTATGTCCAGGAACTTTGATTTTCAGTGGATGGTGCAGGTATATAACTTACTAACTTACTTTTATTAGTAACTTAGTAACTTACTTTTATTCTAAACATTAGATTGTTTCCAGTCTCCTCTCTCATGTGTCATGACCATGTAAATCACGATAGATGCATCGTGCGCTGAGATTGTGATCATGAGTTGGGGGCAGTCATCGCTGCTCACCTGAGCTGGGGCAGGGGGCTCCCAGGCCCTGCACTGACATGAGTGTGAGAGGAACAGGGAAGTAAGTGAGCTATTTTTCCCATGTCTGAGGTTTCCACAGCGGAGGGTGGGAAGAAACATGAGCTTCTGGGCTTCCCTGAGGCCAGACCTAGAGAGGATTTAGGAAAACATACATTCTTCTCTGAGGTTACAGAGGAGATGAGAGCTCTACCTGGTAGTGTTCTCAGTCTTCACGGGCTGGTTTTTCTGTCCAAAGCAGATGGTTTTTCTGTCTCTTTCTATCCAGATTGCCATGGGGCTTTAGTGAATAAGATCTGAGGAGAGGAAATGACATCTCACTTGGTCCTCAGACCTCTGCGTTGCCCTGCTCACCTGGATGGTCCAGATTTGACCATCTTCTCGCTGGAGTTAAGAGTAGGGTTTCTAGATTTATCAAATAAAATAGACAATGCCAGATTAAATTTGAATTGGCAGGTTCAGAATGGTGATTTAGCCTACCCCACACAGTAGTTGGTTTTTTTATGACTATCCGAGCTAGTAGAACTTGGTCAGATGTGCTTACCTCTGGAGCATGGTGTGACCATTCACAGTGCTACCTTCACTCACCAGAAATGTTTTTCAGTGCCTGCTATATGTCAGATGCTGCCTAAGCGCAAGGGACACAGAGTTCTAGACCTCGCCGAGCTTACGCCTGCTGGGAGTGATAGACAGTAAGGAAGAGTACCAAGTCTGTTGGAAGGTGAAAGGGATAGAGGACGAAAAGGCAGGAAAGGGGATAGGGAGGGAAATGGAGAGGGCTCATATCCTCAACAGGCGAGGGCTGGGGGAAACAGGCCCAGCGGATGTTCAGGGAAGAGCTTTCTGGGCAGAGGGCACCAGTGGCAGCAGCTTCCAAAGACCTGGTGTCACCTGAGGTGTGTGAGCAGCCTGGAGGCTCAGTGTGGCTGTTTGGATTGAGCTAGGGGGAGAGCGGAGCAGGGTGGGGTGTCACCCCTGATTAGGTTTCAAAGGAATCACTTGCCGGTTGGAGGGCTGACTGAGCAGGGGAGCCACTTCTCCTGCCCTGCCCTGCTCTGGGGAGAGCCTAGGAGACTTGAGACTTACCTGTCATTTGAAAAGGAGTGATGTCGCTACCTGGACTCAGCAGCACTTTATTGTATCTGTGACTTTTTTTCTCCTAACTTTCTTCCCTATTTGAGAGAAATGTTCCTACTAAAGCAGGGGAGGGACACACCACAATTTTCTAATTTTTTTTCCCCTAACCACTGCATGAGACACCTAGCTTTGGAGAGATGATTCTTTAATGTTTCCTAATTCTTTCCTGGATGTCCATGATTCCATGGATATCACTTATATATCTGGAGCCTCAGAGCTTTCTGAAATGATAATTTAGTAAAAGGAAGTCAGTTTCTCACTGTTACAAGAAGCTGTTTTTCTTTGGATTAATTAAATTGTGGGAATGTTAGAGCTTGAAAGCATGTCTTTGCTTTTCAGTCTTTGGAAAGAAAAAAAGCAGTGAGCTGACTCTATAGTAGAGAATCTGTGTTACATGCATGAGGTAGTCTGATATTAAAATTTCAAAAATAAAAACCCAACATATTCCATGCTTATAATTAAAGAGTCTAAAAATAAAGGAAGGTGTGCAAATTTTTTTTTGATAAAATAACTATGTTCTTTGGAGAAGAATGCTGAGGCTATAAAAATTAGACTTTTAAGTAAACAAGATTATTTTAAAATGTCAGCCAATTTTGATGATGATGAGAGTCATAATTCTAAAAGGGGTGGCAAATATTTTCCAAATATCTTTGACAAGCCTGTTGATTTTAGGTTGATATATTGGTAAATTAGTTTTGATGAGTAAAAATATTAACATTTCCACGTGTAACCAAAACATTCACTTGAGAAAATGTAGAAATGAAACACTTAAAAAATGCAATGTATAATGTAGAAATTCCCAATTGAAAATGGCCTGTTTCAGCACAGTTGTGGGGTTGTGCTGTGCCAGGTCTTGCGTTGGGTACCCAGAACACAGAATTGCAGGGAGACCACTGTTAAAATAAAAATGCAATGTGTGCCAAAGCACAGGTATGTACATTGTGTAATTAAGAAGGAGGGCATTTTAGATTGTCTGTTTTTCCACTCATTTGTTTTCTAAAGCAGGGATTACAACTTTAATGTAATCGATACTCCAGCCATGACAAATTGGGATTTTTTTGCCATGCGAGGTAGAAATTACAGTGTAGAGGCACATTTCCCTTTAGGGTTAGAAAGATCTTGTGTTGCTTCCTGTAGGTATATGACCTGGATCTCTCTAAACTTTAGCTTCTTCTCTGTAAAATGGGGATAATGGAGTTAGCTTGTGGCGAGGTCGTGCCCATGAAATGAGACAGCCCGCTCCTGTCCTCAGTACGCCCTAGTGAGTCACGGCGCTGCCGTTCGCACTGGCATTGCTTTTGCTATTTCCTGACTGCCAATGTACGATCTATAGTCTTGATTTCTGAGACTCCCTCCCCCAACCCCTCCAAACCCCAGTATGAGTTTGTGTGTGCAGCTAGCTTCCTCAGAATGCCTTGAGAGAGGGGAACAGGCAGGAAGAGGGAGGCAGGCACCCGGAATCCTGGTGAATGTGCTGTTACACTTGACATTGCCCTCCAGATGGCCATCCAGCCAGGTTGGTAATTAGCACCAACAGACAAGCTGAGAGTTTCCTGGGCAGCTCTGCTACATGGATATGAGCGAGAAGAGCCTGCTTGGGTCACACAGCGGGCCTGGGCCGGGCCAGTGGAGGCACTGCCCCGAGGCTGGCCCAACCGAGTCTCAGCTGGTACACAGACACTGCTACCCCCTGCCCTGGCCCCTTGCCAGTGAGCTCTGAGGAGCAGGCTCGCCCCAGTGTGGGGCTGCAGCCTCTGTCAGGCCAAGGCTGTTCAGCCCACCACCCGGCTATTTAAATTCATCATCACTGGTGACTTGCTTCCAGCCTAAGTAGTGGCAGTGTGTGTGCTACAGGTTTCAGCTTATTACCTCTGTGGGGGTCTGTCCTGTGGCTGAATGTGGGAAGAGGCCAGCACTGCAGCCCCTGGCACCAGACCTAACCCTTGGGTGGTTACTGAGCTTGGGCCCAGTGTGGGGTCTGGCTGCCAGTACAGTCCATGCCCACTCAGCAACACTCCCCCCCCCCTCCC
Organism: Galemys pyrenaicus; assembly: GCA_019455555.1. Classification (NCBI taxonomy): domain Eukaryota; kingdom Metazoa; phylum Chordata; class Mammalia; order Eulipotyphla; family Talpidae; genus Galemys; species Galemys pyrenaicus. The sequence goes on from JAGFMF010011390.1 coordinate 2,787,819, forward strand.
TGTGTGGACCTTTCTTTTCTGCAGAGCCAGAGCCTGGGGGTTTGTCGTCTCCCTGGATGAGGTGTCTGTGATACTCAGGCTTGGACATGAAGCAGCTGTAGACTGTGCTGTCCAGGTTAAGTGGTCTTGGGCAAGTGAGTTTTTCTCTTGGGTTTTGTTTCCACTGTAATAGGTGGTGAGATTTTTCAGGGCCGTTAATGTCTTCATTCCCACGTCCTTTAAATGGAGTAGGTGCTCCAGGCAATGATAGCTTCAGTTCGCAAAATGGGCACGATGTTGCCATTATTCCTGCAATATGCTGAGGAGGAAAGACAGTGTATGCAATTATATTCCAAGGATGAGGGCACCCTTGTATTTCCCAAATTCTGCTTTTTCTATATCCCTTAAGCAAAGACTCCAGCACCTAGGACTTAAAAGAGACCACTTGTATACCTTCATTTGCTGATTCAAACTTTTACTCACTTTGCCAAAAGTTCTTAATAGACCTTCCTGCAGAGAAGGTATATAAATAGCCAGAAAGCCTAAGAAAAGATGTGTAGCATCATTAGCTATTAAGGAAATGCAAGTTGAAACTACAAAGAGACACCACTTCACACCTGCTGGGGTGGCTGCAGTCAAAAGGACAAGCATTAACAGGTGTTGGGGAGGCTGGGGGACAGTTGGAACCTCACATGCTTGCTTGTGGGAGTATAAAAATAGTGTCGCCTCTTCGGAAAAACAGGCTGCAGTTCTTCAAGAGGTTAAATATACAGTCAGTATACCGTAATAACTCTCCGCGGTATCTACCAAAGAAGAATGAAAACATGTCCGCACAAAGACGTACACGCCAATATTTATGGCCACATTACTCTCACAAGCGGTGTGTAAGTGCTCTGGCGTCCACAGTGGGCTGGGGTTTCCTGAAGGGGAGACTTTCCAGAGATGAGCCCTCTCCTCTTGGGTTTGTCATGTAGAACTCGTGCTTAGGAAATGCCTGGCTTTGACTTCTGTCATTAATAACTTTCAGAGAATGATCTAAGTTTGGTCTGTGTTTTCAGAATACAGATTTGGGGAGTGTCTTGTGGGCTTCTGTAAAACCCTTATCAACTGGAGGTACCCCATATCTCTTGGACCTTGGTCTCCTGCATTCCTTGCAGCCAGTATGGGGGGGACTCTTGTTATAGTGTGAGTTACTCTCAACACTTGAGGCTTTTGAAGATGGATTAAGGATCTGGTGGAAGGTTCTGGCAGTAATAGGAGATCTCTGAAAGGCACTGATAAGGGCCTTGTCAGTTTCAGGAGTGGGCAGGTCCTCCTTATAGAGGTTTCTTGTCACTGAGCTACCTGATAGTCAGGCTTTTTCCCTGGCGTGGACCACTGTGGGCTGCTGGCCGGTGGGTAAGGGAGTGGGTAGAACATTTTAGATGTGTCTGCAATATTTAGGAACCACTGAGTATCAATCAGCCCTGAGGAGCAGACTTCTTGATTGAGATGTGGGGCTAATTTAAGCTGGGTTCCCTAAGCAATTATTTTCTTGCCATTTGAGATATAAATTCTTATAATAAAACTCTAGCAGAGTGGGGGAAAGTACTTCCCTACTAAGGGGCAGAACAAAAGCTAAATGACCATATGGAGAAAATAAAAGGTATAAGGCAATTGACCTTATTTCTTTGTAGAGCATAGGTGAAATATTTTTTATACAAAGCAAGTTAAATTAAAACTGCATGAACCACAGTGTATAATTATAGAAGCCTATAGACACAAGAACAGTGAGACTACCAAAAGAAAAAACGAGCGAGGCATGGGCTCTCAGTTACCTGAAACTAAGGGTGGGGGACACTTGGCAGTACTCCTGTGGCCCTCCGTGGGGGTCAGTGCAGAGTGATGGGCTCTGGGCAGATGCTGGGGACACTCTTCCAGGTGCGTTGGGATGGAAGAGCACCTCGCTGATTAGGAAGCTGTTTGGTGGGTACAGAAATAGGACCTAAGTGAGTAAATGTTTTTTAGGGAGCTTTCCGTCAAGTTTTGCCTGGTAGATAAATATGGTGCATCTGCTCCGGGGTGACTTCTCTTTAGGTAGCTGTCATGGACCTCCCTCACCACAAATGCTTAAAGGGGAACCACCTTTATGGCTTTTAGATGAATCAGCAGGAAAGGAAAATCAGGAGGAAAAGTTAAAGTGGACTATAAAATATTATGAAGAAAGCGTTGGCCTAGATATCAAAATATGGGCAAATATGCCTTTTTCTTCAGTGTGCCTTTGTGATGGCAGTCTGCTTATATTTGTGTTCTTGTGGCGGTCAGTGACAGGTGATATGGAGTTGTTCTCAGTACTCCTGCCGTGCTCGGTTAGAAGTTCTGGTTTAGAACCTCAGGCCTGGATCTGTGCAGTCCAGCATTCAGTGGGCTAACTCTGGGCAGGTACCCCAAACTTGGTCTTTAACATGGGGCTGTTACACTGAACACACATGGTTTGCTGTGAGACTTAAGTGAGGTGTATAGTGAGCTGGCCAGTATAGTGCCCGGGGTATGGTAAATGCTCAAGTGTAAGTTCCGTTAATCATGTATCGTTATCTTACAGTGGAAGTCATCATTGGGTTATCTAGATTCAGAGTATACACGTACTTGTTTTCGTTTCCCCGCATTTATTTATTTATTTACTTCTCTATTTATATATATTTGACATCAATTGTAATCCCTGTGGATTCCCCATCACCATTTCACCAGTGCTTTTCTTTGTTTATGTTAGAAATTATTAAAAAGTATAAAAAATAAAAATTACTATGATCTAGAAATTAATCATTGAGTATTTTGTTACCCATGTGGCCAGTCTTTTTCTATGCCTGTATATATTATTTTAATATATAATTGAACATTGAGACCATTCTTAGGATTTTTGTGTGAAGTAATTCAAAAAGTTTCCTAGATTTGTGTGTGTGCACAAATACTTTATAATTAGTTGCCCTTTTTTGGGCAAAACAGTGTTTCCCTTCTGCAAGTAACTGTAGTGAATACTCTTGAGTCATATGCCTGATTATTTCTTTAGGGCCAACTCCAGAGAATGGAGTGGTATGGTTATAGGGTAAACTATTTTTTTAAAGAGCTTTGATAATATTGCCAAATTACCAGTGTCCACTCCACTAAAAAAAAGGAAAGAAAAAAAATGAGACTTTGCATTTCCCTAGTCCATGATCAAAGGTCTTTAATTCTTAAAATGTCTCTGCCATTTTGATATGTTAAAAAAACTTACTAATTTGATATGTATTTCTATAATTACAGGTGAACATAAATAATTACATGTTTATTATATTTTTATATTTCTTTCAGAAATTATTTAGCATTTTGCTCAATTTGTCCATTAAAGTGTGTTCTTTATTAATTGGTAGGGTCTTTGCCCCTTTTTCACATATGCTGCAGGGGTTGAATTTGGCATTTCACTCCTCTTTTCAAAAAAGTATTTTAAGATACCCACTGACATGATGAATAAGACTGCTAGGCAAGAGAAGATTTGTAGGATGTGGAGCATGCCGTGTCTGTGGCTCTGTCTCTGTATCTGCATTCTCCATAGCAGCTTCTCCATGATCACCTGGTGACGAATGACGGGCTGAACACAGCACATTATATAAGAGCAAGCGCACCCTGAAGAGTGAGAATTGACTTTGCAGTGTTCCCTCTGTGTCACTTTTACATACATTCATAACAGCATAAAAAAGACCTTGTGGTGTTGAGGACCTTCGAGTGATCAAGGTGTACTAAGTTGGGAATGTCCTGTATAATTTGGGGCCTGGCATCCCCACTTTGGGCCTTGTGATAACTCTCTCGGGGTTAGGACCAGGGCTGATGTGATGGTGCTGATTATTCCTCTCCAGGAGGGGCCCTACCTTTGAGTCTCCCCCACTGGTTGCCTGGCAGAAACTATAGGGCCAAAATGGGCTCTGGGGGCTCAGCCAGGCCTGTAATTGTTCCCACTCGTGATGGAGCAGGGCTGCTCCGCAACCCACTGGGAGCTCCCGGGCAGTGTGCAGAATCTTAACGGGACCCGTGTCGGTGCTTAGCCCATGTACGCTCTCTGCGAGCCGGTGCCAGAGCAGGGGTGCGAGCAGCTACATTTCCATGAAAGGGGGTGCTTATTTCCTGGCACTTTCCCCTAGTACTCTTGGTGAGGAGAGATCAGTTCTGTGCTGGCCAGCAGTGTGCGCCGCCTTCCCTACAGCCGGCTTTGGTCTCACAGCCCCGGGTAGGCGAGATGTTAGTGGTGCCTGTGTCGGTTTGCTGGGGCTGCTGTAACAACAGGTCTTGCTTTGCCGAGGGGGTACTATTCCGGAAAGTGCCCTTTGACGTTTTAATCCTTCACCAAAATAGTCTGGAAAGAAGGAAGGTGGGGGATCAAGTTCTGAATTTCTCTCCCCTCTGTTGCTTCAATTCCTGTTCCCTTAATCCTTCTCTTAGCTGATGATCTTTGGGAAGTTCCAGAGTGCGGGAAAGGGCCCATTGAAGCCTGGGGTCTTGGCTTTAGTGCAGTCCTTCCTCAGACTGAGGGTCTCAGATGGCTGGAATCAGTTGTAGATAATTCTAGTGTCCTTTGGGTGGCATTTTTCACTGCAGATGTGCTCTCCACCCCACAACCTCCATCTCCCACCCTTTCCACCCCCCAGTCCTGAAAGCCTCTTCGAATCCATGCCACAGTCCTGCCTCCTTCCCCATGTGTTCCCCTCCCTGGCTGGGGATCAAACTCATGCTGCTGTGCCACAGATGCTTCACAGTGCGGCACTCAACCCACTGTGGCGCTCAACACACTATGCCACCAGGGAGGCCCTGCATGTCCTTTTCTGCAGAAGACTCCATACACTCAAAGTGGAACCCAGAGACTTCCCCTACTATGGCAGTGTGTCCCATCTGCCTTTTCCAAAAGCACCTTAGCTTTGACACCCCCTGGTTAGCCCTTACCATTGCATTAACCATGTGGGGTAGACATGCAGCCCCTGACTTCCTCATTCTTATATGGGACATCTGTCACATGTCCTTTATCCTGACCATTTCTACCGCCCATATCTGAATTAGTGGATATCTGAATGGGCTTTGCTTTCTGTCACACATATACACTGCAATTCTCTCTCTCTCTCTCTCTCTCTCTCTCTCTCTCTCTCTCTCTCTCTCTCTCTCTCT
>JAGFMF010011390.1:2793013-3011131 GCA_019455555.1 Galemys pyrenaicus
TCTCTCTCTCTCTCTCTCTCTCTCTCTCTCTCTCTCTCTCTCTCTCTCTCTCTCTCTCTCTCTCTCTCTCTCTCTGTGTGTGTGTGTGTGTGTGTGTGTGTGTTAGAAGGAGGGAGGGAGGGGAGATACAGTCTTTTGTATCTGTATACAGGTAACTGTATTTCTGCCTTTGTAATATCTTCCACTGTTGCCTTGATGGCCTTATTTCCAGCCACACCATTCTTTTGGATTTCCCCACACTTGCCTTCTCCACCCACACTCTGAGATTGGCGTATCAGAGGCCATGGAAGCATGCTGATGCTGACGGGAGGTGACTGATGCCTGCCCGTCCCCTGGATGCCCGCCTTTCTGCCTAGCCTTGCCCTTCCTGTCCACTTCTACCAGGTTTTTCCAGATCATTCTGCCTTGACTTCTCCCACTTCCCTTCTGACTCAGAGTACTTACCTTCTCTAGCTCCTTTTCATTAACTCTGTTTTGATTTGACTTATATTGATTTTAACGTGTAATATGCTCAGTTAGGTTGAGAGCTCCCTAAGGTCAGGGCTTGAATAGTATTATACTGCTCTCTTCAAGTCTGGGGTTGGATTTCTGTCTCCCCCTCCATCCCTCTCCCCGCTCCACTCAATGCACTGTTCTGTACATAGTAGGAACTCAGTGCCTTATGGTCAAATAAATGCACGAAGAGAATTGGAACTTGTACTGTATATATTTATTTTAGTATGTAAGCTAAGCATGTGCTTGCCAAAAATATAAAGCTTTCATCTGTAATTACTAGTTAAAGAAACACCTTGTATTTACAGTTAAGTTTGGCACCAAATCAGTGCTGGTTTCCCCTTTAGTACAAATGTAAAACCTTGAGTGCTCTGGTTCTGGAAAAGGAACACGGACCCTACGGAGGTGGTGGTTAAATGGTGGATGTCTGCAGGCTGCCGTGCACTGGCTAGGGAGCCATGTGCGGGCAGCAGGTATTGATCTAGTCTGTGAACCAGTTTACTTTTCTCTCCTGCTCCCCCAAATTCCCTACCTGAAAAAAAAATCTGGCCTTCTGCTTCCTGGTACCATGTTAAAATTGGAAGATGAGACTGCTCAATACCTACTTATTTAGTCGCTCATTTGTGTTTGAGCTGTCACACTAGCCCCACCTTGTCTGTGAAAGAGTCAAAATCTGATTGACTAGGTGTTGTGGAAAAGCAAGGACTACATATTTATCTTCTCTTTGTTTGTTTACTTGCCTGCCTGCCTAGCTGTCAATTTAGAAGTGTGTCGCTTTCCACAAATACTAATTCATTTAAATGTCTTAATTCATGGATACCCTACTTATTATCTTCATTTTACAGATAAGGAATCTGGACACAGGATAGTTTGAGGGTTTAATGACAACCTAGTTCAGGGCAATTATTTTAAAAAGACTCTTCAACAATTACTATTTTTCATATTTCTTGACCCCCAGTGGTTGTTCGTAACTTAATGTCTGTTGCTCCTCATCAAGGGTCTATTCTCATAACTTGTTCTGATTCCTTTGTATGCTCATGACTATACTTGTGTTTCTCTCAAAGCCTGGCAGCAGCTGTGTGTGCTTGTGCATGTGTGTACGTGTGTCTACATTTTAACGCTTGCTGAAAAAAAATTCTATGATTCCTTACAATTTGAAAGTGCTTTTTCACATGTTCCTTTAGTTCAACAACTGTGGTAGGAAGAGTTGTTTTAATTTCTATTCATCACATGAGGCAAGTGGCTTCAAGAGGCTGAGCTTTGGGCTCTGGCCTTAATGTGATCACTGCACTGGAATTCGAACTCAAGTCCTCTCCATCCTTCCCCTTTCTCAGACCAGTAGTGCTAGTTGTAGCTTGGGAAGGAAGCACTGTTGTGTCTCTGTTTTTCTTGGCATACTTTATTTTGTAACCTGGATCAAAAATGATGTTTTTCACCCATATATAGAGTAGACTGTGAAGTAGGGAGATTAAGAATATAATCTTTGTGAAAGAGGGGAGCTTATCACATGCCTCAAGGAATTTTTTTTTCTTTGATAACTAAGGAGTGAAAGTTTTCCACAATATCACTGGGATACATGAAGAGCACTAATGCTTCCAGAGAGTTTCTGTTAAGGGGCTGTTTTCTGTTTTGCCTGCATAAGTTTACAGAGTTGGGAGAGAGATTTTATGGAGAGATTTGAGATAGAGAACCATTACCCAGGTCGGAAGATGATGATCTCCTGTACATCCAGCAGCAGATAATTTCCTTCGGGAAAGATCCTGCGGTCAGTCTGGAGCAGGAGAATGTGTGAGTCAGCGCTCCAGCTGGTTGTAGCCCAGCCCTGCTGCTCACTCTGCAGTCTTGCTTAGATCACCCTCAACTGTCGTGCTCACTTCAGTGCTGTGCAGCCAAGGGCTGTGGGGCTCCCAGGTGCCTTGCCCCGATAGAAATAGAAATTAGATAAGGTCTCTGCTCGTGGAGAGGCCTGTGGCTGACAGGAATCACCGTTTGGTTCCTGCTGTGTAGAGATAGACCCAGGGGTCTGTGGTGCTGGGGGGAGTTGGTAAACCCCATGTAGGGCCTGGTGTCAGCCAGGGAATGTTCACTAATATGTTGATTAAAACTTAATTTTCTTCCTCTCCCCACTTCCAATCCACCTTCTTCTTGATCCCTGCACTCAGTTTATAGTTGGGAACAAAGGAATGTGATGAAAGGGAATGGTGACGCGAAAAGGGAGAAGAGACCCAGGAGCCCTGGTCAGTTCCTCTGGAATACTGGGTTTGGGCATCTGAATCCTCCGGCCCCATCTGTGTCCCAAGGACCATGTTGCTTCACCTAGCACTAATCTCATAGATTTGTAAATATCCACTGCCTACCTAGTGCTTCCCACACTGGCCTAAGAACACCCTGCCAGCAGAGTTGGTTACATCTTTGAGTTCTCAGCATCAGTATGGTGTCTGGTAGAAAGCAGGTGGCTAAGAAATTCTGTTGGGTGTGGATGGATGGATGGATGGATGGATGGATGGATGGATGGGCATTGTTGCAGGGAGCAGAGGAAAGAGAAACTGAACTGAGGAGAGGTGAGATGTGCTTGGGCCATGGCTAATGAAATTTAACCCAGGCAGGGAGGAACTTGGGCTGGAAGCCTTAGTAAAAATTCCTTCTGCAAAGCAAGAACTTAATTCCTTGGTTTCACACGAAGAAACTGAGCATATCCAAGAAAGTGTAGCTGGATTTGAGTGTCCTTATACTTGTGTTTGCACTGTCATGAAAGCTTCTGAAGTCTACTGGTAATTGGTGTGATGGATCATTGTGGAGAGAAGAGGTTTCTTGGTAGGGTGGGAAGGGTCCCAACTTGACTGAAAACTCCTCTTTCTTTTCTCTTTTCATGAGTTGAGCTGCTGTGGTAGAAATTTGGAAGTCTAATAGTTCTAGCCCATTTTTAAGAAAAGCAGTGAATTAGTGGAGGCTTTAATCAATAACCATGACTGAGTAGTTAACTATATAGGCTGTGGATTGTTGTAAAATACTTTAACTCACCGAATTTACTTGGTGACTTATGAGATAGCTGTTAGTGTCCTCGTTTTGCAGACACGCTGTACAGATGCTCAGAAAGGTCCCTAATGAACAGCTAGTAGAGTTAGAGCCCCGGTGTGAACCCAGCCCAGTTTGCCTCCAAAGCCGGTGCTCGTAAGTGGATCTCAGTGATGCCAGATCTCTGGACTTTCTTGAAGATGTTGTGTGCATTATTGCCGCAGAGTCAAACTGAGAGGCCATTGTTACATTTCTTTCAGAATCATCACTTGCTTTCATCCAGATTCTGTCTCAGATAATGAAGGTGGGTGACTTATAGGTGGTATCGATCGATGCTGTGTATGAGTTTAAAAAAAAAACCCAATTTTTTCCTGAGGATGCGGAATGTACTACACTGTAGACAGGTTGAGCTTGACATTTACTTAATGTGGGGATATTTAGTGTATTCTGTAAGTGTAAGCAGAATTAGGCACGGGGCTGGCACAGGCCTTCAGGGTGTCCACAGGGTAAGTCGGGGCAGCTGTGCTTAGCCCGCATCACATTTCCGCTTGAGTTTAAATATTTGTGAAGCAAGCACAGTTCTTTGGTTTTCACTGGATGTAGCGCAGAGGTCAGCCCTTGAGAACAGAGCATCTCGGTCTCAGAGCAGCAGGTTTAACTTCCACAGATGAACCCAGGTTTGAGGCAGCCGGGTTAGCCTAGGGTGGGGAAGTCTACTCATGAGTAGTCAGATTACAGTTAAGATTTTTCTTACTCTTTATTGAACATGCACAGTGTGCGGGGCTCAGAAATAGGGAATGATTTTGTGTTTTGTTCCTTGTTTTTGAGAATTGTCCAGTTACTTTTGTCTACGAGAGGAAAGCAGGGAGGATTTATCTTTTCCCTCTGCACGTGTACTTAATTTCCTTTATAAAAGATGTAAGGTAAAAGATTAAAATTGATTGTTTAAAACAGTTATATGTCCTCCCTCTCTCAGACCCCTGACCCTTTATTCAAACATAGTTCAGTTTTGTCTCCAGACAGGGAGGAAGAGAATGTTTATGGAGGTGCCTGGCACGTGATAGGTGGCGAGTTGGTGCCCTCGAATCTTCATTCCCCTGTGCCGCCTGCTTCCCTGCGAGGTAGCCGTGGCCAGGTGCTATTCCTACAGGTCAAGATGAAGAAAATGCACTTTTGTCATTTCTTCAGGCATGTATCAAAGCCAGCCGGGTCTCAGGTATTCCAGATATGAGTGATGTGCCGATTGCGCAAGGCTAGAAGCATTGCTCACTCGGAGATACAGAGGCCTGCCTGCCCGGAGCCCTTTGTTCTCCTGGTTGAAAGCAGTTAATTAGCAACTGTCTCCATAGCAACTACCTCATAGTCCAAAAACATTGTCTAGTTTTTCAGTTTAGCTTATCACACTGTTTACCTGAAGGGCTTTTCACTGCTCTGAGTCTCATTTGAGTTGGCGGCATGCCTGTTGGGGAAGTGAATTGTCAAGATAGAAAAAACACCATGGTAGCCAAAGCCAGCGCCTTCTCCCTAACAGCACCCACCTGGGCTCTAGATTCTGTGAAAACAAAAGTTGCAAGGGTCTAACATTTTCACCTATATATTTTTTGTTTGCCAGAAAGCTGTCATTCTCTCCACCAGACCCTGAATTATGAGCATTTTTTTTTTCATTCCCTGTGAGGCTTTCTAAGCTCTTTAATATTCCCTGTTTACAGTACATTTCCATTATTAGTCATCTTGAAACCCAGGGTGCTCTCTGCCGCTGCACATTCGAGGAAATTTCACTTCCCTGAGGGTCTTGGCATTTCTGAAGGCCCTTGGATGAAGGATTAGGGAGCCACGTGTGAATTAGTCAGAGTGCCTTTGTTTTCAGTCATAATGAGGAAGGTTTCTCTTTCTTACCTGTGGCTCAGATGGTTTAATTCCAACTGGTATAAGAAAGATGACTTCGGGCAGCTTGTTGGTAAATAGGAAGGGGGGCTGTGTCTGTTCAGAAGCCATGCAGCATAGTAAATAAGTGTTCACCATCTCTGTTGACTGAGTGCAGACTTTGTGGGCCAGCATGCTGGGACTTTGAGGTGCTTAGCTCACATTTGCAAAGGGAAGATTGGAGATGGGAAGGAAAGAAGATCTCTCTTCCTGAGTGCCTCCTGTGCCCCAATGCCAGGCAGCAGGCCCCCTATGTTCCTCACAGCAACCCTACCAATTAGGCCCCATCATTCATTCACTGACAGAGAGTCAGTGTTCTAAGGAGTCTGGGGTCATGAGACTCCAGTCCAGATCTGAGGCACAAGCTCTGTCCCCATAGCAGGCAGCATCATGGATTCAGGGTCTTTTGCCATTGAATTTGGGTGTGGGCTTTTCCCTAGACCTGGGAAAGGGCTTGCATAGGGAGGTTTGTCATATGTTATAGTACGCTAGAAAACTTCTGCTGGGAGCTGGTTAGAATTAAGTAGTGTACCTGGGTAATCAGATCCTTAAGTTATATCCAGGAAAATCCTGAAGCCCAGTTATTTTTAAGTTTTCTTGTGTCTATTGATAGAAAGTCTATGCCTTATGATAGTCCTATTTTTTTTTTAAGATTTATTTATTTATGCATATAATCACTGGGGTACAGGCTAGAGGCGTGGGGGGGTGAGAGGATTCACCACAGACAGAGCGGGGAGCAGAACAGACAGATCAACTGAAGTACACTGCTGAGGGGAGCAGCGGGCAAGGCAGGAGAGGTCTGCCTCACCATGTGGGTCCCCTCTCTGGCCGGCAGCAGGGATCGAGCTAGTGCTGCAGCGGCTGCGGTCTGCTTCACAGTGCATTTCTTAACCCACTGCGCCACCAGATAGTCCTATTCTTTAAGCCATTTTAAGGGACCTCCACGGGAGAAAGTACTTTCCAAACTTGCTATGTATGAATTTGAATTCAACAGACCATCATTCTTGGACTCCTCACTGCTGTAACTGTAGGCTCAAAGGAGTGACTTTTCCTTAGTGCTGGTCACTTGGGTCTAGCATGGATTCCCCAAGAGCTGCACATAGCAGTCTTTTCTTTCTTTGAAAAAGTTACTAGCCACATAGAACAGAAAACTGCAGTTCACTTAGAGGATGAATAAGTCATTCGATATTATTTTTAATCACATCTACTTTGTCAAAAATGGAGACACACTCTAGGACCAAATGCAAGGAGTACAATTCTGAATTGTAAGTGGTTTGATGCCTGCGGGTGATGAGCAGCTGGGAGTATGGGAAGAATCATTTCCTGGTGGTTCCCTCACTAGCTGTGCCCTGGCTCACATGGTATTGAGTCCTGGATGAGATGACGTGAAACCAGAGAAAGGTTAGTGTATGTGGTGGGGGCCCAATCCTGAGTCCAAAATCTCTGCCGGAGGGATGAGTTCTTAGCACAAATGGGTTCTCTGAGAGAGGTATAGGTACCCAGGGTCCCCATGTAGACAGTGACATGGAAGCACTGTGTGTATTTTGTTGACTGCAGTTCATAGACGTGGCCTCCACAGAAGTGAATGTCATCTTGGGCTGTGTTGATAGATAGGACAGAAGAGGAAGATGACCTTTATTAGACTATGCTTGGAGCTGGCAGTGGAGGGGGAAATCTGTTTTCTTTCTGTGCCCCATCCCGCCCACCTCCTTCATACACTCTGTGCTTGGTCCCTTTAAGTGTGTTGGGGATACAAAAGTGGGCAAAAGAAAAGCTACTTTTAAGGAGCATGTAGACATTATGGAGCTTGTTCAGAGGAAAACAACACAGGTAATAAAGGGAACAAGAAACTACGTGCTGCACAAAATTACTAAGGGCATTGGGGGATATTTGACCCAGCTTAGACATAAGACTGATGTCATTTTCAAATATGTGAAAGGTGCTCATGGGCTGAGAGGAAACGGGTTTGTCCTATAGGCCCTGGAGCCTATATAATGGAAGCTCTCAAGGGTGGTCTCCATTCTGAAATGATTATTTTCTAATAGTCCTACAGACGGTTAGGATATAGTGAGATGTATTTAAGTAGGGATCAAGTGACCATTTAGTGATTTGCTATGCAGATCAAATGCTACAATGAACCTCTTTAAAAATTTCTAGTCATAAAAGTCCTCTGTGTCATCTGCCTCGAAGAGAAATACTGTTAGCAAATACATGTCCACTTTTAATTATTTATTTTTTGGGGACACAGTTCAAACTGATCAATTTAGAGATGTTAAGACATTTGTCATTTTACTTTGTGAGGTGCGCAGTTTTCTTCATTCTATTGAGAAACAATTGACATACATTACTATACAAAGTGAGGCATACAGCTTGATGGTTTGATTTACATACATTGTGAATTGGTGGCCACAGCAGTTCAGCTAACACGTAGCTTCTCTTATGGATACTGTCAGAAAGAAAGAAGAAACAATTTCTACTCGTGATAAGAACTGTTAGGATTTATTCCCTTAATGACTTTCCTGTTTATCATGCAGGAGTGTTGGTTATCGTCTTCATGTTGTACATCATCTGTAATATTTGTCCTCAACTGGACGTTTGTTCTTTTTGACCAAGAAGGGCAGTTTTTACCACTGGGGATCCTTTTCTGTAGAATAACAGCCCAGGTCCGATTCCCCATAGTTGTAATGTCATAATCATATATTGTGGATATCTAATTCCTTTTTTGAGTCTAAAAATTAGAGTAATGCAACATAGGTGCTAGTTGTTTTCAGAGTTTTATGATTATTATAAAAACTGCCTTTGATACAGAATCACCTGAGTTTGGGTCGTAAGTCTGCCCATATTGACTTTGTCCTTTTGTTGTCAAAATGCTTGATCCTAAAAAAGATACACATTTTCATGAGTTATAGACATAATAGTGATCTTTTGCTTTTGATGGTCATGTCTCATAGTTTTAAGATAACCCATGGAGTTTTACAAATTGAGATGCTTTTCTGCAAAATCAGGTGCTGAGTGATTAAGTAGGTTAGAATTTGTTGAAACATTGATTGATATATCTTGTACCTGCCAAAGAATTGTTGTGTTTAAATCAAGCCATTTTCACAGCTTCATTTGTTGTTTCCCCGGGTTGGTTAAGTAGTTTTATAGAGTTTTTTTAATTCTTTCACTAGGAATTTTGCTGAGTGTTTTTTAATGCCGGAATTGACAGACTGACATAAATTAGAAGGCCTGTCTGAGCTTCTCATGTGACTCTTTACAATGGCGGCATCTTTGCATTTGAATGTGATTAGACCTGCCCCTGATATTTGTGGAGTCTGAGTATTTAGTGGAAGCTCATATACTATACATCTAAATATTTTAAAGTTATAAGTCAAGGTACTAAACTGTTAAATAACATTTTCTAACCTATTTTGATAAATAAATCTTAATAACCTGGAATCAATTCAAACTTGGGAGCCTGCCCCCTTCCTGGCCCATCCCCGCATGCATCTCTTCCAGGTTATAGTAGCAAACCTTCCTCTGTCTTCTGCTGCCCCAAATGGCTGCCCTCTTGACTGCTCCTAGCTTTTGAAGATGCACACACTGGTGACGAAAGTGCCTTTCTGAGCGTAGACTGGGGGAAGTGACTTTTGCAGGCTCTGCATGTGGAATGGGACCCTCGGGCTGGGAATTTAGAATCCTCAGATTCTTGATCCATGGTCTGAAAGCTCAAGGGTCATGAGTGGGCTGTCCTCTTGACCCTCAAAGATTCCTCACCTAGAGGAAAGGGGCTATAACCAAAAGGTAATCTCAATAGGTGCCTCTGGCTGGGTCTAGGGACGGTTGTGAATATGGGTGAAACATAATTTCCAAATCACTTTAAAGCTTCTGAACTTTAAACTGAGTAGTTATAGTTGCCTAAGTAAGTGACTTTGGCCATTTACCCTTGTGTGTGAACTCAGCAACATGGTCAGAGTTGGATAAAAAATATCGGTGATCATTATAGGTCAGGTTTGAATTCTGTAATTTTTTTAGTTTGTAGATGTGCAGACATGTACTATGAAATCCCTGCAACTGTGAAATTGCCTATAAGAATTGCAGGTTGTGCTGAGCAATCAAATAAATTGGTAGGTTGGCTTCCATAGGCAAAATCCTGAAGCTTTTTGGGGGAAAAATTACAAAATATAACTAGTAATAAGTAAGTTGCAGTAAGAATCAAATATAATACAGTTTTCTGGGGAAGCAAATTGCATTGCAGGTTGTGATGTGAAAATACTGAGCATAACAGCGCAGATAGAAATGTTATAAGTTTTCACAATAAAAATCCCCAAATGTGGAACGCTCTCACACTCCCCTTTTTCTCCTTCTCCCCTCTTCTCCCCCTCCCCCCACACACTTATTTTTGTTGTTGTTGTTGTTGGCAAAGGTACATGGAAGTTATAATGTTTGCATACTCAGTTGAGTTGGTAAGCTAGACTAATTCTTGCTCCAGTGGGGGCTTTCAGGGAAAGTGCAGCTGGTCAACCTACAGTGTATTCTTTGCCATGGGATTTAGCTGCATTCTTGTGAGCTCAAAACCATCTTGAAAAGACTGATTTGCCACAGGATCCATTAAAGCATTTTTGTATATAACACTTGTTAGAAGGACACTATAGAATGACAGTTTGATGTGGTGGTTAGGTTCTGAAATCACAGTCCTGAATCTTAAGCCTGACTCTGTTATTTAGTATCTACCTAAGTGACTTTGAGCAGGTTACTGGCTCCAAGTTTCTATTTTCTCATCCTTAAAATGGGTTGAAAAATGACTGTAAGGTTTAAACAGTAGAGGGGTAGAGCTTATCATACAGTAACCATCCAATAACTGGAAATAATCATTATTAGCTCACTTGCAGAAGGAAGGGCTCAGGGTTGAAACATTCATGGTGAAAGACTCATTCCCCAAGAACCTATGAAAACAGGGACTCCCTGGTGGCACAAGGGTTTGAGTGCTTCTCTGTGGAGCTTCCACAGCTACTACAGTGCGAGTTCAATCCTCCACCCAGGGAGGGAACCCACATGGCGCAGCAGACCTCTCCTGCCTCGCCCTCTGCTCCCCTCAGCAGTGTGTTTCTGTCGATCTGCCTGTTCTGCTCCCTACTCTGTCTCTGGTAAATCCTCTTACCCCCCAGCCTCTAGCCTGTAGCTCAGCTCTTGTATGCATAAGTAAATAAAATCTTAAAAAGAACCTATGAAAACACCAAGGGGCTGCAAGGAAAACCCCACTGTGGTTGATTCACCTGCTCTTGGAATTTACCTGTCAATGCAAAGTAGGTAATGCTTTAAGGTGCTGGCATTGACAAATGCTGGACAGGTGGTGAGGGCTGGCTGGGTCTTGTGGTTGCTGTGTCCTCATCTTTGATCCTAGGTACCAGATTTTTATTCTCACCCATACACAAAGAGTAGCCAGAGCCCCAGATGTGCTTTAATGCTTATCGCAAAGTGGTTTTGAAGAATATGGTTTTTCCTCTCTTGAGTATAAAATGGAAGAGGATGAAGGAAAAACTGAAAGTTTTTTTTTCTTCTTCTAAGTGGCTGTAGTGCACAGCCTTTGACTATATGGGGGAAGGAGGAGAAAAAAATGTTTTTGTTTCTAAATGCACTATTCATCCCTCTTTCCAAGTAATTTGTGGCTATTATTACAGTTAGTGATTTATGCTTAAATAGTCTCCCTTGGGAATAATCCAATACTGGCCTCAAATATAGACAGACAAACTCTAGGTATAGTAGGCTTGTAAAATAGTGCTTAGAGTGAGCCTGAGATTGGACATGAAGCTGGGCAGCCAACTTCTATGTGGCTCCATGCCTGTGTCCTTAGCCTACCCTGAGCATCCTCCAGTGGGGTTTAAATCGCTCAGAAGGGGCAACAACCTTCCTCTCTTCAGGATTACAGGATTAGCATTATCTAGCTGATCTTCAGCATCCCCACCAAATGCACCTGCCCTGCTCCTTTCTTGTCTTTTTTTTAAAGATTTACTTAATTATGTGTGCAAGAACTGTGGTGTAGGCCAGAGGTACAGGGGGTAAGAGGAGTCATCAGAGACGGAGTGGGGAGCACAACAGGCAGATCGACTGAAATACACTGTGGAGGGGAGCAGTGGTCGAGACAGAAGAGGTCTGCTGCGCCCTGTGGGCCAGCTCCCTGGGTGGAGATAGAACTGGTACTGCAGTGGCTGCAGATAGTTTTATAGTGGTGAGACTTAACCCCTTGTGCCACCAGGAAGACCCCTCCTTTCTTGTCTTTAAACTTCAGGTCTATCCTTTGTGAGAGACACAGTCATTCCTAATTCACCAGGCAGCTCTGAGAGTGAAATAAGAGGTCCCTCGCATGAGAGGAAGCCTAGGCTGCTGCTTGCTTGTGTGTGTGGAATGGTGGGTGATTTCACTTCTCTTCTTTGAGGCACCAGGGAGAAAGCACTAAGTGCAACTCACGGAATTTCCGAAGTAGGCACAATTTCAAATTTTCCACCCTTATTCATTCTCAATGAACACACTTCAAAACTGTCAACTATACTTTCTTTCGCTTTCTTGGAGTTCAAGAAATGAACTCAAAGTTTCAGTTTCTCATCTGTCAGAGAGAAAAAAGACCAGCTCCCACTCATAATGTGACCGCAAAGATGGGGTAACACAGGTGAGAGACTGTGGAATACCAATCAGTAGTAGTCATGAGTTACAAGAGAAAGGGAGCTGTGGAAATTGATTTTGAACTAGAAGATTTAATTCTGAGTCTATGTTACAAAAAAGGGGCAAGATTAGCTCCAAAGTAGAAACTGACTATGGGAGAAGCCCTGATTTTCTTGAGTGTGGCAATAATTTGAGTTAAAAGCCTTTCAACCAAAAGATGAATGAATCTGTAGACCATGAGATCCCTAGAGGGAACAGGCTTTGAAGGGAGAACAATGGATCCTCAGAGGTGAATCCTCTCCTGTTCAACCCTGGCCCTACCAGGTCTACCCCACAGATCACTTAGGGATTCGCTGGTTTTCAGTTTCCCAGTTCTATACAGCGATAGAACCTTGAATCCCACTCTGCCTGGAGACCTGCCTGCTGTGGCGCATTCAAACCCATTGCTGTTCCCGCAGAGCCAGGGTCTAGGGTGAGGCACTGTTCTCACTCACCACCAGGCATTCAGGAAGTGCGGTGGCAGGAAACTCACAGGGTGGTTGAGGTCCTGCTGTACCAATCCCCAGATCTTCAAAGACCATGTTTCTTGATCTGGCCGCAGGCACCCTCTCCCCAGGCAGCCTTAGACACAGCCTTTCTTCACCTCCACAGACACTGCCCCTCTTTGCTGAGCACAAATGACAGTGCTGTCACTTAAGCCTGAGGAGAAGCTGCCAAAATCCAACTTCCTGTGCTTTACCGCTGGAGGCTGAATGGGCAAACACTAAGATATGTGGAGACTTCTGCAAACAGGAAAGATCAACAAAAACCCTCTGCTCTAGCTCCAGCCACAAGAACCTGCCCCCTTCCCCCCATGTACCCCCAGTCCCTGGAGCCCTGTGCCTGACAAGTTTGCCACGTTGTTATGGAAATGCCCCTGAGGCATGAAGGAGGCTTCTTTAGACCACAAAAAAGAGTAGAAATAAAGAAAACTTTTGTTAATCCTAAATAACTGCCAGCAGGTGAAGGCTTTTTAGGAGTGAAGAAACTTGGGAATTTAGATGGAAACATTGGAAGCTGGAGCATTTTCTCAGTTTAAGCCCGGGAAAATGGCCAGGTTGAACTTACAGATATTTTCTCATCTTTTCAAACTAGGAGTGTGCTGGGGAAACGCTGGGCCTCTTGCTCAGAGGAGGGCTGAGGGAGCTTTATCAGGACCTCCCTGGCTGAGACACGTTTTCCTTCCTTCCCAGTCCTTCTCAGTCTTCCCAGTGTTTTGTTTTAAGATTATTTCTGACCACTGAAGGTCTGTGCTTCCAACTGCACCTCCCTGATCTGGCAGGGTCACGTCAAAGGTTGGTGCTCAGCACGCTATCCTTTGTGCTGGTGTCATTGTCGTGGGCTTCCTCCCGGCGAAGCTCTTACCAGAGCATTTGCCCACAGGGTCTCGGGAATGGTCACTGGTTGGAACTGTAGTTGTCGTAGTCGAAGGCAGATGTATGTCATCTGAGCTGATG
This sequence comes from Galemys pyrenaicus, assembly GCA_019455555.1. Lineage (NCBI taxonomy): Eukaryota > Metazoa > Chordata > Mammalia > Eulipotyphla > Talpidae > Galemys > Galemys pyrenaicus. Next base: position 2,806,579 of record JAGFMF010011390.1, read on the forward strand.
GCCCCAAGACTTCTTAGTTAAATGAGTGACTAAGCCCCCTTCCCGTCCTTTGCTTAAAAGCCTGACTCTTTCTTTGCTTGTTTCTTGGATAAAAGTAACCTGATATGAAGACTTTTCCAAGGAGAATTTGTTGAGGGACTTCCAGCAAGTTCTTCCCAGGTTTGTAGCTTGGAGGGGTGCGAGCCGTCTTGGTAGCACCACGTACTCTTTCTCCCTTAAGCTGTGCAGGAGGGACCCAGAAAGGAGGGAACCAGAAAGGAATAGTAGGTTGCAGAGATCAGTGAGAGGTCTTGGACTGGTGTTGGGGAGTGGCCCCAAATCAACCAACGATTCCAGGACGGGGATCATTATAAATTATAATGTCATAAATTTGTCTAAAGCTGTAAAATGTAAGCACCAACTCTGTGAACCATGAGGTAAATGATGGACTTTGGATAATGATGCCAGTGTTGGTTCATCCGTGGTAGCCACAGTTCCTCTCTGGTGAGGGATGTTGATGAAGAAGTCTTGCATGTGTGGGAGCAGGACATATATGGGAGATCCCTAGACCTTCTGGATAGTATTGCTTGAGAAATAAAACTGCTCTAAAAATCATTTTCTTCAAGGTCTTGAGATGGAGAGTCGGGCCCTCAGTTAACACGGACTGTGTGCGGGAGTGGGAGTGGGGGTGAGCAGACGTGCTGGTTCTCTCATATTTGTGGGTCAGAGGTGGTGTCACTGTCATTTCTCCCAGTGTGGATCTGCAGCCAGGCAGAGGTGACCTTTGCTTATTTCTTTGTGAAGCTCTCGCCTCATCTGAAAAGAGCCCCTCAGAGCTTCTTGTTGGTTGCTGATACTGCTGAAGACCAGGGATTTGCTTGATCACCTCACACCTGGCAGGTTCACACCAGCCATAGCTAACTGCAGTGCCAGTCACGCTCAGAAATACTGTCTGCATGGTGCACATGGCTTTTGAGCTTGTGGCTTTGGGCTTGTGGCTGTGGACTTGAGAAAATTGCTTCCTGGGTTTATGCGCAAGGTAGTGGAAATCACCCTCTTATTCAGTGATGGCTTCCTGGTGTGGGAATTTGGGGACAGATGTGAGCAAGAGACAGGGTTCAGACTTACAGAGAAGTATGGGGGGTGGGGGTGGGCGAGCAGGGTGGACGACACATCCTAGCACGAAGGGCTCTTCCCTAGCTGATGTTCTGTCATTTCTAGAATCCCCAAAAGGTTGCATTTGAAAAGACAGTTATCTGCTGGTCCCTGGAAGTGGGGAATGATTTAGGTATTTGTCTTTATTGTACAGGAGCTTTCAGCTTATATGGACAACAGAGCTGAATTAATTTGGTAAGTGATAACACAGGGACAGATTCACATCTACACATTTTTAAAAAACAAACTTTTAAACAATTCTGCATTACTACTGGTAGCTAATAGTTTTCAAATATAGTGTCTAATCTGAAACTTAGGGAATTTGTGGAGACAACTTGATCTTGAAGTTCTCTGTTGCTAGAAGCCAGCAGATTTTCTCAGTTCCTCTTGGTAAGCATGACTCCTCTAAATTCAAGACCAGAGGGAATCGATCGTGCATCTAAATTGCTGCTTTTGCAGAGGTGGTGGCTAAGCCCATTTTTGTTTTCAGGAACACTGAGCTGGAGAATTACTCTGAATGAGCAGGTCCTCTCTCGATGCAGTGCGATTTCAAATACAGCAATAATATAATAAAAAGATAACTCTGAAGGCATCTGGCCAGCCTGGGAAGAAAGAACTAATGTGGTAGCAGGTGCCTGGTAGGAAGGAAAGGCCAGTGACCGTGGGGTTCTGACCCAGGAATTGCAGGGCGCATGGTTGTCCGAACAGGGTGTTTGTGGGCAGAATTGCTGGTGTCACGGTCTCCTGCTCATCCTGTGGTGGCGGGCTCTGTTGGACAGAGGAGCAGCCGAGGCGACCGTGCTGGCCCGGGGCTGGGAGGGCGGAGCTCCGTCCTGGGGAAGATGTTCTCCGGGCTGAGGTGTAGGGACTGTAGGGGCAGGTGGGCCTGGCTCTCTGGGAGGCCTGGCAGCAGCTTCTGCCACTTTGGGTGCTTGAGAGGTGGAAAGGTGCCAAAGGGAGGCTGTGGGGCACTTCTTTTCTCTGTGAAATTATAGAAATGCCACCTTTCAGTCAGTGAAGGAGCTACTTGAGCTTTGAGTGAGCCAAATTAGGGGCAAAGAAGGAGAAAGTTGCTGAGAGAAGCAGCACCACAGGTCACAGTCTGTCTTCTTGGCCGTGCATATGAACTGTGTTTCTCAATTTTGAGCCTGGAAATGTACATTTCCCTTTTGTGTATGCGCATGCCACTCTTGACAGCAGTGCCTTGGATACACAGGGTAATGTTAAAGCCGAGACCTGTGCCTTTACATTTCTGGAAATGGAACACGAGCACCCAGAATCCTTTCTGTGAGATAAGAACTCTGACTTTGCATGAACTACTTAACTTCTCAGTCTGCACCTCCTTTGTGAGCTTGTGTAAGGGTTCAGTGAGATGATACCCAGTCCATCCCTTCTTCAGGGAGGGCCACGGAACCAGAGGACAGTGCCCTGAGCTGAAAGTTTTCCCCACGTTTGGTTTGTGTCCCCCTCCTCCTGCAAGCAGTTCTACTGTCTTGAATCAGCACCCACAGTGGAGGGGAGAGGGTGGGTTCCATCCTGGGTCCAGCACCCTAGCATGCGGCTGGGAGGTGCTGACCCCAAGCCCAAGCCCAAGCCCGAGGCCCTGGAGAAGGGCTGTCAGTGAGGCTGGTGTTTCTTTCCCCATCGGCACTGCCTCCAGGCTCTCGACTGTTGGCTACAAACAAGCAGACTGTTCCGGTAGCTGTTTCTCATTCCTTTTTGCCTTCTGCTTGCTGCCACCACCCTCACTGGTCACTGGGGCTGTCTTGCAGGGAGGAGTGGAAAGGGCTTCTGTGACAGTGTCTGTCGTTGTGTGACGGAGGCAGGGGAACCACACTCTGGCTTCTGGGGCCTGATTTGAGGCCCCAGAGGGGCCTGGGAGCTTAGAGTGCTGGGATCTTCTGTCTAAAGAATGGTGTTCTGGGCCACCGGACCTGTGTGTGTGTGCTGGTTCTGTTCTTGAGGCGAGTTTGTTCCCTCTTGAAGCAGATATGGGTGTAATTAAGAGGCGCCTGGGAAGGTTACAGGGACCAGCATGAGTGTGAGAGGAGCTCAGGTCAGCTCTGAAGAGGTGGAATGGAAATCCTCACCCCTTCCAGCCGCTGCTGGCTTGACTGGACACCCTGTGTGAAGTGGGGGCCTCTGTGGCCAAATCCGGGGTGCTTGTCCCTGTCAGGGGTGCCAGGGTTCTGCCCCGTGTCCCATTGTCAGAAGTGATTTAGACATTGAATAAATGAACAAAATAACAGCACTTGAGGATCTTGGCACAGGTCACCCCAGTGCATCCCCGGAGGGGGGGCAGGCGTCTAGGTTTAGACAGGCTGGGAAGTTTGTCACATGGCCAGGGAGCTGGGAGTTCTGATCCCAAGTCCAGCCATCTTCTGGTGGTCCCAGAACACTGTGCGTGCGCCTGCCCACCCACCCATTGGTGAATGCTCCCTCCACGTGAGCAGGGGCACATGCTTTTCCTTTTATTACTCTCAGGAACAGGCACCCAGTGCAGACCTGGGCCCCGTAATGGCTGCTGACTAAGTGCTTAATGGAGATGTTGCTGTGATAAGCGGCAGTTGAAAAGGGAAGGAGGCCAGCAAGCTGGCCAACATCAAGGCTGTTTTTGTTTATAGATGAGAGTGGGTTTCACTCTGTGTGCTCCAGAGCCCCTCTCCCCAATTCTCGCAGAGGGTGAGTTTTAAAACGGAAGCTGTGTTTGTCTCCCAGTGACCTGGAAAACAGGCCTGCCAGGAGCCAGGAAACCCCCCTGCCTCCTTCCCAGACGGCCAGGCCACTGCCCCTCATTGTAGCGAGACCCTCAGGGAAGAGGGGGCCGCCCAGCTGCCTCTGCAGTAAACAATACTGTCCCCACCCTAACGGTTTCCATTTGGTGTTTGTTCTTCAGAATTTTTCATTCCTACTTGAACACAACATTTAAAATAATTTAGAAAATATGGAGATTAACTAGAGGAATCCGGAAGAGCAACAGGGTCCCAGAAATGTAATGGACCCCAGCTGCAAATATGTAAAACTGTGACTGGGTGCCAGAAGCTTTCTCCTGAATTAAAACTTAGCAGGAATGTGATGGCCTATTCCTGGTAACAGGTGTTTCAGGTGAAAAAATGGAACTCTAACCTAGTAATTCTAACTAAAGGGTAAAGATTAGACTAAATTGGAATCTAGGCAGACGCGTGAGGGTTGGATGGTTGTGGAGCGTGTTTGCGGGTGTGCGTGTGTGCAGGTGTCTTACGTGTGCTTCACACAGGTGGAGCCACAGGAGAAGTGTGTTTCCAGCACTGGGGTGCACTGGTGGCAGGTGCCACATCAGTACAGAAAAGTTGTTGCCTTAATGGTTGATGAATGCTTTCTGTTACTTCATGGACTCGGGAAAGAAGGAAGGCAACAAGTTAGTATCATAAATATGACATAAACCTAATCCCTTTAAATTACTTTTTCTAGCACCTCCGTTTTGATTTGGTCGTAACTGAAGTCCTTTTAACTTTCCGGAAGGTGGCAGGGTCTTGGGAGCCCAGGCCGGGCCTCCGCTGAGCCTGAGCAGGCTGGTGACGGTCTTGTCTTTACCGCTTGGCAGCCATTGACAGGTTGACGCCTAGTGTCTCGGGAGCCTCCACTTTTGCTCCAAGCCTGTGCTTGGGTGGCTTTTTTATCAGCACGCTGATAAAAAGTGTGCCTGCGCGTCCTGCTTGGGCTGCATGGGCATCAGCTGCCCGCCGAGGCCTTCTTGCATTCTAGCGTGTGACCACATTCCCGCTAGGTCCCATGCAAAGCCCCACAGGGTTTTGGAGAAGCTTTCTAGCCATGGTTGTCTTAGAGTTGACCCAGTTTGCAGGGTACTTAAAAGCCAAGGGTGTCAGAAAGAGAGTTCCCTTGCTTCTGCAAATTTATTTCCAGGGGACTTTAGGGTTGGTTTAACAGTCAAAATCACTGAAATTCTTTTTGCTATCTCATGATTTACAAGTCCGAAATTAATGGAAAGTATTTGTCAGCTTATTAGGGGCATTTCCACATTGGGTCTCTAATTTCAAAGGACAGGGAGATGGCCCTTTGGGTGACTTTTTCTCCTGGCAAGGCTCTAGAGCAGTATGAAAAAGAGGGTAAGTTTCTACACACAGCCAGATGCAAGACTCCCAGAGTGGGAGAGAGAATTTATACCCTGTGGCTGTTCATGACCACATCTTTTGTGTAAATCTCCAGAGCCAGGGACAGAGCTATCAAGGAGAGTAAGCCCTAGCTCTTGCTTTCAGATGCTTCAGTGAGGGAGATGAGAGAGGCAGGTCACTCACCACTGTTAGGACAGCAAAGTATAGAACCAGAAATTGCAGGGGCCTCCCTTGTCTTCATGGTGCCCTCTTGGGGGTGGCCTGGCTAGGGCCTGCACTGCCAGCTTGGAATACTGCTGTTCTCCTTGGGTGTCTCCTGTCTTTGGTGGATAAGCCTAGGTGACTTTTATATACACAGCACTACACACACACACACACACACACACACTGCACAACTCAAGGGAAAAGTCTCTGGTGTTTACCAGCTCCCACATGAGGGTCAACAGACCTTCATGCCGCAATGCATGCACTTGCACATGGCAGAGACTCTTGCAGGCCAGCTGTTACCATTACTGGAGTAAAAGGTACTTCAGAGCAGGGTTAGGTTGGAGTAATTCTCTGTCATCTAGAACTAACAAGTTTTGCTTTTGAGGGATGCAGTGATAAACACAGCCAGAAGGAGTATAAATCGCCAGCATTTGGGATTGTTCTGTTCTTATTTACAGAGACTGCCATTGACTTAATTCCTAACTTATTGATGTATTGTACCCTATTTTAATCATTTTGCTAGATTTAAACGTTTTTCTTCTTTTATGAACCATTCTTTACTCCATTTATCATATTTAATGTATTCTGTGCCTGTGAGTGTCGGCCTCTTCAGAAACTGTCGACTTCATCATCCATGTGTTGTCTCGAACGAGATCTTGATGCCCCCCAAATGAATTATGAAAAGCTTTTCATAGTAATATAATTGATCCACTGTTGGCCACACTTATAAAAAAAATCAGTGTAACGTGTTAATATTTCATGAGTGCCCACGTTGCCAGCTCCTTGCAATGAGACCAAACTATAAAGAATGAGAATTGTTTCACAATAGCCCGGCACATGGACAGAGTGCCAGGAAAGAGAGTTTGGGGTTGACTTTAAAGTTTGAAGTGCAGCAGGGCTATTGAAAAACAATCCTCTGACTCATGTCAGATTGTTACAATTATTTAATGCCCACAATGCAGCCTTGTCCCCACGGATTTATACTGGAGAGGTTTCTTACCCACACATTGTGGTTATTAGCTGCAAAGAAAGCGGCGTTTGTTTATAGTGACATGGGGTATATCTGTATGGCAAAGAAAACACTGCAGATTCTGTCTTCTTATGAAGGAGGCAGGAATTTGGCGACAACCTATAGGAAATTAGGCGACATGCCCTCATTACTTTTCATATATGTGGGTGGTTGCACCTAATAACCACTGAACGCCATTTATTTTTAACCTTTGTTCTGAACTCCTGGAGAATGACATGCGCTTCCTCTTCATCCATATGATATCGTACAGCTGCTATATGCTTCAGAGTGTATCTAGATTTAAAATTGTTTTGCCTCCGTTAGCTTTGGGATCACAGACATGTCTGTGGAACTAGCATTAACATTTGCATAAAGAGTAGATATGTTTTGAACAGTTCTCACATGGCCAGATTTCATTAAGTTCTTTCAAAGGACATGGGATTTTTTTTTTTTTCCAGAGTCAGAAAATAAAAGTTGAGGAAGTAACACTTTGGAAAGGCCTCTCTGGGGACATGTCTGGTTTGGAGATCAGTGGCGGTGCTAATGACCCAGAGTCAGGACTTCCAGCTCCTTGTGAGATGAAAGTCCTCTGAGTCCAAGAGGGTCAGTCAAGTCCAGCTCCTCAAAACTGCCCTTCTGTCTGTGCCTTCCCTAGCCCTCCCTCTTCCCTCGCACAGAACTCTCATAATTGCCTTTGCTGTCAAAGGAGATTCAATATCAGTGGGTTTCTCAAGCTTAGAGGACGACAGGGAGACGTTGAACCAGAGCAGTGTGAAATTGTCCTGAGGCACTCAGACGCTGGGGTGCGCAGATGCAATTTATAATTGCACCGGAAATACTTGTAACCTTTATCACGCTTAGTCGTGGAAATGAGAAAACCTATGTGAGTCAGTGTAGGACTGAATTGGGGCCAGTATGAAGCCACTGAATCCTCTGAGGTTGTGCAAGAGAACTACAACTAGAAAGCAGACACAAATAATAGGCCAGAGTAACAGTAAATATATTTTGAACCCAAATTAGGGCTCATGATATGTCCAAGGTTTTTAATGCTGTTTCCTAGTTCAACAGGAAGTCTGGGAGAACTCCGGGTTTGGGACTTTTTTTTTGGAGATTAGAGTACCTAAGTTGGTAATGAATGAAGTTCAGATTGTTCTGGAAAACCTGAATTATATTTTGACTGAAATATAGACAGGGGGTTATTGAGAGAGATGAAAATGATGAGCCATTTTAGAGAGAGGTTTACACTAAAGCATCTTCCCTTCTGTGGTGACAAGAAATTCCCTGGTTGCTCTATTATCACTTGTAGGAAACCCTGAAGTGCTTATGCATCATTTCTTTTTAATTTAAAAAAAATAGTCACCTATATGAGTACTCACTTTATGATCTTTCATTTTAAACAGTACATTTATGTCTTACACACTTTCATGAGTGTTTTGTATTTATCAGTAGAAAAATGTGTTAATAACTAGCAGTCTTAATTGTTCTGCACATAACAAAATGACTTACTGATTTTTATATGATAAATGTACGCTCAAAACATTTTATTTCTTACCTGACTGTGAGTTCCTTGAGAGCAGAGACGGTTTCTCATGCTTCCTGGTGTTGGAGGAAAAGGGACTGAGTGAGCAAAGGAGTTGGTAGGGTCAGGGGGAGGGTACAGGAACATGGTGGCTGGTAGCGGGTAGCTCTGGCCTATGCAGCAAGGGTAGGAAGTAGACGGCAAAGAGGCTGGTGGGCCAAATCACGGAGGGCATTGTGTACCATTCTGCAGAGCGTGACCTTCTTCCTCAGTGCAGAGTCAGATGCGAAAGTTTGAGTGGGAACGTATGTTGGGGGTATGACATGATCCAGTTTGAATGAAATATACTCAGGACTCGCCCTGCAGTAATTTCCCTCAACCCACAGGACACTACTGTTCTGGGAAGTGGACAGTGGCTTCATCCTTATGGCAGCATCTTGGCTGTATAGCTAAGAGCCACAGGCGCAACCCCTTACCCCCACCCACCCACAGGGGCGCCCAAAACCCTAGTCTCTAATAGCACTTTGTCTCTTGGGAAGAAAGGCACAGTTGTTTTTCCCTTCTTCCTCTCCTCCTGCCCCCAAAGCATTCTCCTTCTCACCCAAACCATGATCTCAGACCTTAGGAGTTACAAGTCAGACATGTCACGGAGCTTCTTTGAGATCAGTTGTCTACATTGGTGATGAAATTGCAACAACCTAAAAGAAGCCTTTAAAGGAGGAACTTGCCAGAGTCATTAGACATGCTTGGGTTGAGAGAGGAAATGGCGATTACATGAAAACAAGTGGAATACAAAGTCGTGCCTATTCCACAATTATGGCTACTGTTTCAGGGGATGAGGACCAGAAGGGAATCCAGACAAATGACAACTGTTGACTTCTTAGGGCTGCAGAATTATGAGTTCTGTTTTCCCAAATTAAAAAAAAAAATTATTATTGTAGTGACTTTGTTGGCCCACTGAGGTATAGAAATCAAATGTGAACCATTGCTATAAAGACATCAAATGTCAGCACTTACAAGATGGCAAGAGTACGTCCAAAAGTCAAGCTGGCACCCCTAAAAAGTATCTCATTTAACACAGTCTGTCCGAGGCTAATGGCAGAGAAAGGGCTTTAAGATAAGTGTTTGCAGCCCTTTGCGGGAGAGTGGGGCACTGTACCTCTCTGCATGCTTTGTTCAGTCTTCGCTCATCCACCAGCCCGTCTGCCCTTAAACTGGGCAAAGTGGACTGTGGTTGCTGCCCAGGGCTGCCCCTGTTCTCCAGTTTTCCTGCTTCTCTTTTGCTAGCCGAAGCCAGATTCCTTGTGCATTGATGTTCTTCAAGGGCCCAACAGGGTGAGTCATGCATAAAAGTGTGTGTGGTAATGCTGGGTGCTTTCAGATCAGTGATTTACTGTTCATTTTGTGACAGCGAGAAGTCCAAATTTTTAAATTCCGGCTCTCGTTCCATCACTTTCTTGACTTCTCACCCTGGTCTAGACCTAAAACTTTTGTGAACTTTCTTTTTTTAAAAGAAAAAAAAGTTAATTGGATCACATTAAAAAAATTAGAAACTGTTGAAGCCTTATCTACTGGTGAGAATGTCTTTATTCATCGTTGCATCATAGCCTAGTGTAACCCTGGAGGAGGTGGCTTCTGTCTGAGTTTAGTTTTGTTTCTTCAGTATAATGGGAATGCAACCGAGGCCCTCAGCATGGAAATGGAAACTTGGAACGTCCTCTCCCTGGCTGTGGGGGCGTTAGAATAACTTCAGGCAGGGTTGCTCTTTCTTGGTGGGAAAACTGAGGCACATGGATTTGGAACAGCCATCCGTGCCCTCCAGTAGGGTGGCTTCTGGGTTTGGCCACATCTTACTTCATTCATAGCTTATCTTTTTGGACTCCTTTTGGCCACGTGAGTTGGAATTAGACTTTTGAGTGAGCTGTTTCTCAGTGATGTGTCAGAGCGGCTCACTAGACAAGAAGTTAGCAAACAGCGTGGGAATCCAGGCACGTGAGCCGGGAGCTCAGGTACCATAGACCTATAGTCAAGGCTGACTTTGACTCAAGAACAGGAAGTCCCTGTTCCACATGAGAGTGGAGCTAAGGGGACATCAGGGAGACCACTGGGGTTCCACGGCCCAGGCATCAGATCTGCCGCATGGGCTGGCTTGCGTGCTATCTCCCCAGTCAGCTGATTTTTTTACTACTCGTATTTTTTGTCCAATAAGTGGAATTACAAAAAAGGAGGATCAAAAGAAACAAGGAAAAATGATAGCAATTACTCCTATGATAGGGAAGATATTTTTGGGCATAAGAATTTTAATGTCTCCATATGTCTTAGTCTGTTTGGGCTGCTGTAACCAAAAATAAATAAATAGGCTAGGTGGCTTATGTACAACTGAAATTCCGTAGTGCTGGAGGCTGTAAGTCCAAGATCAAAGCACTGTCAGATTTGGCCCGGCTCATGGGTGCTGTTTGAGCTATGGCCTCCTGTGGTGGGAAGCGAGTGCTCTGCTCTCTTCAGCCCTTTGTGCGGACACCAGTCTCCTCATGAGGGTTCCACTCTCCTGACCTAGGCTCCCCCAAAGGCCTCACCTCCACAAACCTTACATTAGGAAATAGGGCCCAACATATGAGGTTGGCAGGGGTGATACAAATGCTCACTCTAATAAATGGGGAGATAACATAAATTCTATCATTTTGAGCACAACATTTTTATAACTCTTTATATAGGTGAACTTGTTTCAGTCTTCATTACTATCTTCTGATCCTGTCATGTTCCCATTTAATAGACTGGGGAAACTGAGGCACCTGTGGAGACCAAAATGGAGTAAATGGAAAAGCTGGACTTGAACTCAGACAGTCTGGCTCTTCTTATTAATCTCCACACTAGTGTATTTAACTTCATAAGCCCCAGATAGGCAGGGTGTCATGTTGCCTGTTTGATGGATTCTCATTCCTTTGGCAATGAGCAAAATTCATCTGCCACACTAAGAGGAAAATAGTGTCGGGAAACTGAAACTCAAGTTTAGCACCAAGATAAATTCTGTTTCCGGTAGAATCCCTCAGTGTTCTCACAGCTCTCCTGGGCAATACCCACATTATATGTTGAGCCGCGTGGAGACTGGCTGTTAAGGAGCATCCTGGCACCCTCCTGCTCTCCGGGAACTGATTGTGTATGGCAGGTGCACCTCGCCAGCAGCTCATGCTGCTCCGTCTTGATCCTTCTTTGCTGAGCAACATCTAGATTCTGGCCCCTGGTTCTCCCTCTTTCCCCGGCTCCCTCCCGCTCTGATTCTGTCGGTCACTTGCATACACTCTCCATATCCTTTTCTTGCAAATTATAGCAAATGATCTGGAACCCGGGACTAACCAGCTCTTCTGGAGGATCAGGACATTTCTTTTGACTCCACGTGCTAAGGACATCATAGATGGTTGATTGAAGCTTATTCAAAATGTGAAAAGTGGCTTTAGAGAAAATTCCCACATCATTTTTCATGCATTTTAAAACTGTTGACCAACGTGTGTAGAGCGCTAGCCAGAAACTCATCCACTGGGCGTCAGTGAAGTGTGTCACTGTGCACACCTGTGTGAATCCAGCCCTTCACTTGACCACCCTTCTCTGTACACCACCCTCCCCTTACATCACCTCCTGCCTCTGTTCTTTGTTTGCATTTCCTCCCTTTTCTCTGCTGGGTCTCATCTGAAAAGAAGCCAAAGGTCTATTCTTTCAAACACTGGCCCTCTAGCAATGAAAACAGAGAGTATCCCTCTGACAAGTGTAGGACAATTACTGAAATAATTGCTTGGAGGGAACTGTGACATGCACAGTGCAGATACCTATTGCCTGCCAGGCGTATGTCTCGGGGTCCTCCTGTTGCATCCTCCCCAAGTGAGGGCCCAGGCAATTTATTATAAGCTTCCTGTCCTGTTCCCCCAGAGCAGTCCAATGGCAGGTGGTAGGGTGGAGGCCCTGCCTGTGAAGTGTCTCTCATGGGAGGAGGAAGAGGAGGAAATGCATAGATGAGAAGACCTGTGCTTCTCTCAGAAACTCTTAGAAACTTCCTCCTAGCGAAGCAGAGGCTTCTGAGCCCTGCTGCCCAGCAGGGAGGTGTGCACTGGTGCTTGGTAAGGAACTTCCGTTCAGGAGCACCTCATTCTGCTATCAGTGTGGTTGCACAGATCAAATTAGCAACCATATTAGCAACGCCCAACCCCAAGAACCATGCAATTATCTCATGATTTTATTTAATGACTGCGCTTTTTTCCAAAGCTTGTTGAGGTAATCTTCAGAGCATGTCTTGATTACATGGTGTGCGACTACATAACGAGTGAACTGAAAAGGCAATTCAAAATCTAGCTCCCATTTTAATTTGTAGTTTTTACACTCAGGACAACATTCTTAGCAGGTAATTGTCCAGTTTGGGGTGGGTTTTTTTGGTCTTGGTTTTTTGTTTACATCATTGTTGACTTGTTTTACAGTTTCTGTCCTCTCCCACCTGCCCCCAACATGTTTGATCTTTGATAGTGAAGGTGAAGAAAAGAAAGAAAAGAAAGCAGCTGTCTTGGGTCTCCACCTTCTGATCAGGTCATCTCTCTCAGCGCTTGAGGAAATATTTAATAATTAGACCTGGAATCTCCAGGTCTTTTCTAAGTAGAAAGCCACACTGCAGGCACTTGCTGGCTGTGTGATGTGGGGCAGGTTACTTGACTTCTGAGCTCTGATTTCCTTGCCTGTAAAATGTTCCCACTTTAGAAGTGAGGCCTGCTTCACAGAGTTGTGCCGGTGCTGCATTCTGGAAGCTGAGAAGTCCATTCTGTGAGAAGCCCTGGTCCATACAAGGCATTTGAAAGCCAGTTCCTGGGGCAGGATAGGGCAGGGGCTGAGACTTCAGGCTGTGTCCACGGGGACCTTCTGGAAACCCTGCCCTCTTTAGCTGGCCTCCAAGAGCTGTTTTAGCTAGTTGGAAAGTACAGGAAGGAAGAAAGAACAGGCATTTCAGTGTCAGGTGGCTAAAGCTCGAGCTGTGATATGATATGTTCAGTGTCAGATTTTCTTGTCTAAAATACTACTAGCAGAGGAACGAAGGATCCATTTACTTGGCAACTCTGAAGTAGCAGCACGGGGGCTACGAAAGTAAGAGTGACTGTTGTCGGGTGCAGAGGGTATGACACCTGCGGATGGAAACTAGAGAGTTACTATGCAGGGAGTGTGGTCAACCTCAGTGGAGGGAAGCAAAGGTTTCCAGATGTGCACCCAGTGCTGCCAGGTTTCCCTTCAGCAGGTGGGGGTGCATCCACCCCATCCTGACTGAAGACTCATTTATTCTGGTTCTTGCGGCATCTAAAGTTCAACATTTCATAGAAAGCAAGGTCATAAGAATATGTTCCTTCTTTAAAACAGTGCTGGATGCTGCCTGAATGTTTCTATCCTGGAACTGAGGTGTTTTTTTTAAAAAAATGAAGTCTGGCTGCTTTGTTAAGATAAGAGACTGCTGTGTGAAAATTGCTGAGTGAGGCTCCCACTGGAGAGCCTTCTCTCCCGGACCCCTGCACAATCACTCCCAGCTGGCTCATGGGCTGATGGGGGAGGGCTAGGGCCAGATTGCCGTAGCCCACTTCCCCCAGTCCCTCCAATCCCAGACACCCAACGTAAGTGGCGGTGAAGGGAGGTGGCGGGGCCAGGCTCCTGGCCAGCCGTGTCCACTGGGAAGCTGTGAGGAGCTGGCACAGCCCCTTGGCCCCAACTGTGCTGCTCCATTTGCCCTCCCTTAGGTCACCTTCTTCCAGCTTTACACACTTGTTACATGAGACTCTGCTGCCTTTTTCAGATATTTAGTTTTTGCTAATTTTATGTTTATCTATTAAGTGACTTTGTTGGTTCCCTGTTCTTAATTTAAAACACACGCTGATTTTAAAAAATGTCTGTAAGTATGTTTTTCATTTGTGTGTAATCATGGATCATTAGTATAAGAAAATATTTATTCAGCTCTGCTTTGTAAAGTCTTCAGGAAAGATAATAGTTTGAGTAGACTACTTCATGCAAATTATGACTACAACTTCCTCCTAAGATCTGGAAAGTGCAGGGATGTCTGCTCTTCCCACTTCCAGTCAAAACTGTACTTCATGTTAAGAAAGTATAGTCACCCAGATTATAAAGGAAAAAGTAAAACTGTCTTTATTTGCAGGCAAATTGAGTGTGTATCTAGAAAATCATAAGGAAAACACACAGATGTTACACATACACAGATCATTTCTATATGCTAGCAAAAAAAATCTGATAATGAAATTAAGAAAGTAGTCCTTTCAAAACAGCATCAAAAATAAAATTCTTAGAAATAAATATCAGAAAAGAAGTATAAGATTTATACACTGGATACTATAAAAACATCACTGAGAAAAATTAAAGACCTACTAAATAAATGGAGGATATTCTATATTCATGGATTGAAATATGTGGTATTTCCAGTTCTCCCAAAATTGATTTATAGATTCATGTGCAATCCCTAAAAAAAAAAAAAAAACCAAAAAACCCAGGATGTGTTTTTTTTTTAAGAAATCAACTAGTTGTCCTTAACATTTATACAGAAGTGAAGAGAACTTAAAATAAAGAAAACAGGTTATAAAAAGAAGAAAATAGAGGGATTCACATTTTTTGGTTTCAAATCTTACTATGAAACCTCAGTAATCAAGATAGGGTATGACAGGTGTAAAAATACATTGGTGGTACTGAGTTGAGTCTAGAATAAACCATTATGTTTATCTGTCAGTTGATTTTAATCAAAAGTGCCAAAGTAATTTGATAGAGAAAAAAAGTCTTTTCAACACATTGTTCTAGGACAGTTGCAAAAAGAGATCAATTTAAACCTTTACTCATACCATACATAGAAATTTAACTCAAAGTAGACTGTAGACATAAAATATAAAAGCTAAAACTGAATCTCCAGGAATAAAAATAAAAAAAAAAATCTTAATGACGTTGGGTTTGGCAAGAAGTTCTTGAGAGTGAAGCACAGCATTCCAGACTACTTCTATAAGGCTTGTCAAACATGCATAAGAGACCATCTCAGTGGTTACTTCATGGCTAGCACTGAAGACTGTCTCTTTAAAAATCTTTACTCATTGAGTGAAAAGTGATGGCATTATTTAACTATTTTTTATTGAATTTTTTTTTCTGTATTAACCCATCAAAATTATA
This sequence comes from Galemys pyrenaicus, assembly GCA_019455555.1. Classification (NCBI taxonomy): domain Eukaryota; kingdom Metazoa; phylum Chordata; class Mammalia; order Eulipotyphla; family Talpidae; genus Galemys; species Galemys pyrenaicus. Next base: position 2,821,739 of record JAGFMF010011390.1, read on the forward strand.
AACTTTCTGAGCTGTTTTAGACTTCTGTCCCATCTTTTCCTAACCCACTGAACCAAATTGAATAGGAGAACATATTTCCTTGGAGTATAGCATAAGGTTATGGACTTCATGCCTTGGTTTACAGTTTCCCTTGTCAAAGGTGGTCTAATGGGCCTCAGAGTAGATCTGTAGTTTCTTTTGTCCTTCTGCAAAGAAAATAGTGTGTCGTTAAATGAACAGCAAGTGGGAAATGGACATCAAGCACACTCTAATGCAAAAATCAGATGTGATAGGAAAGAGTGTTGGATTTGATGATCAAGCTGCTTTGAGTTCACATCATGGTGTATGCCTTCTCAGCTGCGCAAACCTTGGCCCAGTTACTTAACCTTAAAAGCACTTAACTCCAGAAAAATGGAGATACGAACATTATTTCTTTTCAGGATTGCTTTAAGTATCAAATGAAATAATACGTGTAAAGGGTTAGCACTGTAGCTGGCATACAGGAACCCATTTTTATTTAATGTTAATATAATTTGGATTTTGCATCCCTGGCCTTGGAACTGTGACCCTGGAGCTTCTTCTTCCAGACATTCCATGAAGCGTCTTCTCTTCATTTTAAAATATAGTTTCTCTTCATTTCTCTTCATTTTAAAATATAGTTGACCTTAACTGTCTCATCCACTGCTCCCCTCAACAGTGTATTTCAGTTTGCTCATCCTCCCCCCAAGACCCTGTTGTACCTCTGGACTATACCCCAGTTCTTGAATGCATAAGTAAATAAATACAGTAAATCTTTAAAAATAAAATAAAATAGGGGGCCGCCCTGGTGGCGCAGTGGGTTGAGCGACGCACTATGAAGCAAAACCGCAGCCACTGCAGCACAAGTTCGATCCCTGCCGCCGGCCAGGGAGGAGACCCACATGGCGTAGCAGACCTCTCCTGCCTCGCCCTCTGCTCCCCTCAGCAGTGTGTTTCTGTCGATCTGCCTGTTCTGCATCCTGCTCTGTCTGTTGGATTCTCTCACCAGCCCCACACCTCTGGCCTGTACCCTGTGCTTGTATGCATAAATAAATAAATCTTTAAAAAAAAATAAAATAAAATATAGTTGAAGTGAACGGTTAGGAGCAGGCTTTTTTGTCACTGCAGACATGATTTCCTTAGGGTCTGCTGTGCTCCCTGTGGTTCGAATTCATAGAGTAACTAAAGGGCATGAGGGAATTCTCCTCAACTCTCTGTCTCTGAGAATACCTCTGGGTGCTGGTGCGATGCCACTCATCACTTCCGTTGTTATTGTTTTGGGGCTGTAAGCCTAGACAGAACCCAGTAGGTATTCTGAGTGCAGAAGAATTAAGTGAGGTGAGGGGAAAGTGTTAGACTTTATTATCTCTAGTGAACTGTGTCTAATCTTACTTTAGCCCTAAACTTAGGTGTATTTTGCCTTTGACGAGCCTGCACCTTTTAATTCTCTTTTACCTTCTAGACTCCTACCTCGGTGCTAAGTACCCAGCAAACATTCGTGAAATGCTGGGATTGTGCCTGGCATTTTGAGTTTCCAAATCAATAAAGCAGTAGAGTCATATTCCTGTCAAGTGACATTCACATGCATAAGCTCATTTCACTCTCTCAACAGCTCCTGGAGGGAGGTTATGAGATGAGAACATTTATTACCCCTATTGCCCCTGTTTATTACCCCTAATAGAAAAATTATGACCCACATATGTTAATGAGAATACGAAAAATGAAATGATAATGCTCTTAAGAGGGAGAGCAGACATTTGAACCCAGATCCAGGTTGTAATACGGCCGTGCTCTTGCCTTTTGTTGCAGATTGCTGGCACCAGGATACCACCAGATCAACAGGTTTTGTCCTACAGACAAGACCAGTCATCCTGCTTGTTTCCAAATTTTCAGGGGGGTAGGGGGAGGATGGAAAATTTGGTTTTTCCATATTCATGTGTGTTTGTTGGAAAATGAGAAAAGATCCTTGGAACAAAGCTATTTATTCCTGGACTCCTTAGCCCCAACTCTCTGGGCCAACATTTATGGACTTGATAAGGTGTTTTGCCCTGTCAGCGCCAGGACAACTCAAATGGATGCTTTTCTCACCAGTCCTCCTTTTTTGGCAGGCGTGGTCCCCCCACCAATAAAAAAATGAGTGAGAGAAAATGACATTTCCTGGTAATGGAAAGTAGCAGTTGGTGAAACTTTAGAAGAGGGGTGGTGTGTGTGTGTGTGTGTGTGTGTTTCAGATAGGGCCGCAGTGGAGCAAATCATTGGTTTATTTGGCTGAAGGATATATTTGCTTGCATCGTGATTGTCAATAAAGATCTTTAAATACCCCAGCTTGACTCTTGAGGGCCGAGGGTGCTGCCATGCCGCCGCTTCGGGATGGAGCTCTCATCCTGGTGGACACTTGATTCACAAGGACACTAATTATTCATCCTTCATCGCTGCAGCCTGCTGAAACAATTCCCCTGCTTGTTTGGTGCACAGTGTGCCTTTGGACAGCAGGCCTTTTTATGTGACTGATGGAGCTGTGTGTTCATATTGTTCTTTATGTACTTATTTTATAGCTTATGCAGCAGAGGTTGGAGTCAATTAGCTTCTTGTCTTGCAAACTGGGCGCTGCTATTCTAGAACCCAGTTAGAAGGGTGTGTCTAGGGCGACCAGGGCAAACCTCTCTGCTTTCTTTTTGTGCTGTGTGGGTTGGTTTCAAGTTACAGCATTTTTATTGGCTCTTCTTTGCTGAACCTTGGTTTCAAAAGCTGGCGTTTGTGAGTTGAATTTCTTAAAGGCACAGCTTGTCATCGAAATTGAAGTCAAGCAGTGCACATAGACCAATGTCTGATATATACATACATATATAATCCATACATATACGCATACATATAACATACACACACTTACATATGTGTGTGTGTTAACTAAAAACAGGACTTTTCCTACTCACAGTTCCTTAGTATCAGCACAGGCTTTCCTGGAATTCTGGTTCCTCTCTTGTTGCACTTTTCTGCATAGTCTTACTCCTGTATTTTTTATGCCTTTGTTCTAATTGGTTTCTACACCCTATATTTTTTTGGAAGCTGCCTCATGCTTTTTGGAGAACAGTTGAAGTAAATTCTATTGTGTGTATCTCACAGATAACTTCTTCAGGGAATGATGTTGATGGACATAGATTCACTGTTCCAAGCTTGTAAGGACTTTAAATATTGGAAAGAAAATTTAGAAAAAGCGAAAACACTTCCTGCTTCCTTTCCTTACTCTTTTCCCTGGTTTTAGCTCTCCGACTGGGTCAACGTGATGATGGATGTGTGGACACTATGTCGGAGGCTCCCTGTAGATCACAGTACAGCAGACAGGATTTTAATTGAGTGCGCTTTGCCCCACTAGACCATGGGAGTCCCAGAGACTCATACTTACCCATGAATCCTCAGAGCTTCCATCCTGCCTGACTCACAGCAAATGTTGTAAACTACACGAGAGAATGAACGAACAAGTGAGTCCACCCTCCAGCCTCTCTCTCCCTCTTCATAAGCATCTCTTAAGCTTCATGACCTTCATTCAGCTGGTTGGACGGTGCGTGTAGCTCTGGTCACCATGGGATTCTGGGTGTGCTTTGGGAAGCAGCTGGGCTCTTTGGGACTGTCAGTGTCGACTGTGACTAAAGCATCAAACACACAGCTTACCCTACTATTTGTCTTTGGAAGGAAACTCTAAACCTAAGAAAAAGTTCCTGAATTTGTTCCTTTTTCTTAGTGATTTTGAACTGTAATGCTCAAACTGATCCTTTAACTGAATGGTTTTCTTCCTTCTTCTGTGCATTTTATTGAGTATCTTCTTTATTTGAGGCACAAGAAATGAAGATGCATAAAGCTGTGGTGTGCTCCTGCTGGTCTGTCAGTGCCCAGCTGGGGAGATTAGGCGTGAACTCGGTGTCTGCAGGTGGACATCGTGAGTGCTACCAAAGTGTGTCGAGCAGTTGTTTATGTGATTCTTGAGACAGGACGTATGTGCGTTGCTATCATGAGACTCTTGATACTGAAGGGCAGGCGTGGGCAGGGGAAGGGCTTCCAGCTGTCTGTCAAAGACAGACTGTCCACTTAAGAGGGGCAGGCGTTTCTAACTGAGATGAGAGAAGTTTGCTGATCGAGACTTGGAATGCATGGTGGGGGGTGGACATGAGAGATCGAGAGAGGACAGGTGCAGGGACACAGAATCTGGGTGGGGAGGTGGGGGGAATCAGAAAGGACCTGGGTGTGGGGAGTGGGAGAGGCCCCTGTATCACTGGAAAAGAAGAGCTTATCCTTGCTGATGTCGGAGAAGGGAATCAAGAGAGTTGAAGTAGTTGAGGGCAACAGTGACCAATAAAGAAACAAACAACCTGGACACTGAGCAGTACCTAAGCCAGCAGGTAAGGTTAGAGATACACAAGCTGCCAGTAGGAGCACACTGATGGACAGAGTGGGGGTGAGCAAAGGACCCAGAGGTGAGAACCTGTGTGTCTTAAGGGACAGGTCACTTGTCCATTCCTCTGCACATCCCAAGATGCTTCATTCTTCTGGTAGGCTTTGTTTTTTTTTTAAAGATTTATTTATTTATGCATACAAGCACTGGGATACAGGCCAGAGGTTTGGGGGGTGAGAGGATTCACCACAGAGAGTGGGGAGCAGAACAGGCAGATCAATGGAAGTACACTGCTGAGGGGAGCAGCGGGCACAACAGGAGAGGTCTGCCGCGCCATGTGGGGCCCCTCCCTGGCCGGCAGCAGGGATCGAACTCATGCTGCAGTGGCTGCTCTTCTGGTAGGCTTTGTAAGCGTGTTTTTAATAGACTTCAGTGTACATACTTCTTTTTAAGATATGACTTTTTTCTGCTACTGTTACTTTAATTTTTGTATCGCTTGGTGAAGCCAACTCTGTCCATCTTGTTATTTCTCTGCTTACATTGAACTTCTCTTGATAGGAAGTGGCAGCTCCTCAGGGTTGGCTTTTCTCATTCATTGGGCCTCCTAGAATCTGCTGTTACCCTCAGCCACTGAGATGAGAGAAGTTTGCTGATCTGAGACTTGGGGTGAATGATGGAGGGTTCTCAGGGGGACTCAACCCAAACCTCGCCACCCGTTGAGCAGCCTGACAATTGACCTCATTTAATTGCAAGCTGCTGAAGAGAAGGCTTCACCCCATTACCTTAGGGCTTGGAGTGCCTCAGACTCAGAGGTGTGCAGGGCGTGGGCTCAGCCTCTCGGGGCGTCATCTCACCTGGGAGAACGCTGCCTCCCGAAACAGTACGACACAACCCGGCCCCATTTGTTTTCTGGTGTCTGCTGCTCATGTGTGTTTAATAAACAAAACCTTGAATGTTTTCATTCTTTAAAAAATCTGTTAGCATGTATGCAAGACATATAAATAAAGATACACATAGTTTTATACATTAATTAAATGAATTATGTGTATGTTATATACAAATAAAATTTATCACTCTATTACCTGCATTTTAGTTCCTATTTGTGGCCACTGTGGAAACAAAAAACAAGCTAAAGGTATAGGGAGAGGGAGCCTTCCCAACTCCATGCACCGAGTCTTCTTGTCTCTACACTCCTTCCTGGGTGAGAGAGTCTGTGACCGTCTCTTGCTCATCTGGTTCAGGAACCCAGTGTTGATGGTAGAAAAGTGGTGGCTTCCCTTCCCCTCCATTCTCTCTGTGGTGAAGGTCAGTTCCATAAATGAAATGTCTTGGGCAGATGTAGTTCTTTCTGCCTGGAATTTCCTTCCTGTTCCTTCCTCGAGTCCCTTTCAGTCACCAAATTTCTAAGATCTCTTCTGCCTACTCTCTTTCTTCTGCCTTCCCCAGCTTGTCCTGCCTTGTCCTTCTTCAGAAAGTGTATCTAACATCATTTCTTTAATGGATTTTTTCCTGCAGTCTGCCCTTCCTCTGGCCCCTTTGCCTCCTAAAGCTTTTCTCTATTTACTGAATTCCCCCAGTACCCTGAGCTGATCTTAGATCTCTACCTTGTTTACCATTAATTGGCCATGTATTCCCCTCAAACTCCTTGAGGACAGATGCCCTTCCTCATTATCTTTGCATCTCAAAAATCTTGCTCTTAGTCAGGAAATATTTGTTTGAATTTTTATAATACATTCTAGAAAAGTTTTTTAAGGCAAAATAAAGATATTTTAGAGTTTTAGTTTGTCTGTACTTTATATATGTAAGTTTCATTATTGTGCTTACTACTTAACTCACTTATTACTTACTGAAATAAGTCACAATATTTTAAATTTGGGAACATTTAAGCTGTCATTGATATGCCAGGTAGATTTACATACATAGCAGGTAGCAACCCTCCCCCAATTTTAGCGTTGGGGGATAAGCTGATCCTGGAGCAGTAGATACACCTCGATCAGAAGGACGTGTGGAGGAAGCCACAGATCTCCCATTTACACTCATCTGTCTTTGATTCCTTCCAGTGAACCACACTGACCCCCAGTAGTGGTTAAGATGGTTACCGTGTCTATACAAAATGGATTAGACTCTAAATGTTATTTGTTTGCAGTCTGTTTGTGTATGATAGATTTGCATGGTTTGGGGAAAGTATCCCTAAATTAATAGCAAGCAAACTTAACAAAAATGAAGATAGACCATTGTCAGAGACAGTCATTCAGTTAAATCTAGACACTCAGCAGCGGTTCTACACACAATATAGAAGACTGGGAGAAAATACAGTTTTGGGAAAGTTGTTTTTCAAAGCTAGACTGTTGCTTAGTAAAACAAGAGGGAAGTAGTGATCTTCCCAAGGCTGTGTTTAATCTGTATGTTCTTGGTAAGACCTTCGTTTCCTCCTCTTTCCATTGAGTTTTAAGGTTTCCTTCTGGTCCTTGCACTAATCATTAATAACTATACTGTGGTCACAGCTCAAAACTTTCCTATTGACACTTCAATCATTTTTAAAGATCTTGAATGTTCAACCTTTATAAAGCTAACCTTTTGCACTCTATTAAAATTTAAGAACCGCTTGATTCTCAGCGAATGCCCCAGCTACTGGATCATGAAAGCGTTACCTTGTGCCAAGGGCATGATGCGGTACACTCATTCCTTTTTAACAAATAATAAGAAGTTTGACTTTTCATTTACACATCCTGCCAATTGCTAACAAGTTTCCATCTCGTTCAAACACCAGATTGATCCTAAGAAATTGAAAATATTGATTTAACCCTCTGTCTGATTTGTACTGCAGGCACCTGCTAGTGCAGTCTTAGCACATTACAATTGCTTGGCTGTAATTCCTCAGGGGACCACTAATAACTACCACATCTGTCTTTTCATCTTCCGAAATTATGCTAGCAGTTGTCCAAGTCAATTGTGATTCATTTGATACTGCTCTCCTTCAAGACATATTGCAACCAAATAGACTTGCTCACCAGTAATATATCTGATGACATAGTTAGTTCTCGTTAATTGACAGAATGATTCAGGCTTTTATGGATGGCATTAATTGGTCCCTTGTGTCCATGCAATAATTGACCAGACAGAAGAAGCGGCATTAGTTTTCACCCAGGCAGGAGAGTTTTGAGATGAGATAAAGGTAGAAAAGATGACAAAATGTCTGTAATTTTAATCAAGACTTTATCAATGAATTGAAAAATAGTGATCTGGAGGGAATGCTGATCATCTTAATTATGAACATTGTATTCCAGCCCACATAGATGTGCTGACACGTAGATCTGCCTCCCCTGGTCTTCTTGTGCTGAAATGTCTGAATGCAGGGCATAACTCGAATCTAATTTACCAAAGCAGCAGAGTGCTTGACCTGAATGGAGATAATAAAAAAAAAGGAAAAATGGCACTTTTTTTTTTTTTTTTTTGACATTGGTCATTAGTAACAGAATAAACTGGCTACGTGAAATCTGAAGATGGAAAATTTTTCTTACCTGTTACTTTGAGCGTCACAATCCCCAGAATGTTCAGATAAACTGTCTCATTTTTCTGAAACTTTTTCATATTCCTGAAAATTAAATTTAATATTGTTGCTATTTTAAATTTAAATTTAATATTGTTGCTCTTGGTGGGGGTAGGAAGCTTTGGCTTCCATTTTCTTGAGGGAATAGAGTTTTTTTTTAATGTATAGTTTTCATATTCTTTCTCAACTGTTTATTTACTTACACAGAATTATTTGATATCTCTAAGGTCCAATACTATTTAACCATTTTACAAGCTCATACTCATTCTTGAAGAACCCTTTCATATCTTTGCCTCCTTTGATTTTTTTTAGGCCACACTGGCTGTCTCTTCCTTGTGCTTGCACATTTAGTCCCTTATTTAGTCGGCTAGGCTTTGAGCTAGCCTCGGACAAGGATTGCATCCATGACACCTGAAACATACAATTATGTAAGAACCTATTAAATGTTTGTAGAATCGAGTTTCAATAATTATATCTCGAGGAATGAGAATTTAAAGTTTCAATTCAAAGATGAGTTGGATAAAAATAGATTTCAAGAAATATGTATTATGGGTCTCCCTGGTGTGAGTGCCGCACTGTGAAGCATCTGCGGCACAGCAGTGCGAGTTCGATCCCCGGCCTGGAAGGGGACCCACATGGCGCAGCAGACCTCTCCTGCCATGCCTGCTGCCCCCCTCAGCAGTGTACTTCATTTGATCTGCCTAATCCGATCTCCATTCTGTTTCTGGTGAATCCTCTCACCTCCCGCAACTCTGGCTTGTACCCCAGCTCTTGTATGCATAAATAAATCAATCTTTAAAAAAAATAAATAAATTTGTATTATGTATAGCCAGTGTCATCGAGTGACTGGATCACCAGCATTGGGGGACAGAGACAATTGGGTGTAGAACAGACCAGTTGAGGTATGAAAAATAACTCATTTCCCAATTGGAGAAAGGAGGGTGAAGTATGACTTATGTAGAATTGACTTGCCTTTGATCAGCTCAGACTGTTATTTTTTGGGCACTCATTACTTAGGCTGGACAGTGACTGGAGCAGATGATCCTGGAACTCTGGACTTGTGGGTATTTGATTCAGCCTTCTTTACGGTAGTACAGTGTGACGCCCTTGGGCTCTACTCCCAGCTCTGCTGTCTATTAGCCGTGTGCTTTTATTAGCAATGTGCTGGTGTAAGGCTCAGCTTCCTCATCTGTAAACTGGGAATAGTAACAGTACCTGCTGTGTGGGACTTCTGTGATAATGAAAGAGGTGTCTGGGAAGTGTATTGCACAGTGGCTGTTACACACTAGCTACTCGATAAATAGCACTAGTTAATGATTGAGGATATATTTTTGATTTTTCCTTGTAAGAATTCAGAAAGGTGGGAGAAGTATAGCTGTATATAGAAAAAATGTTTCGTCTTGTGATTGTTTTTTTTTTTTAAACCCTGCCTTGAATCACACAGGTCATCACTGTCTCTGTGAGGTCATGTGTCACTCAAAGCATAGGACTCAACGCATCACGTGCAGGCTCAGAAGAAGTGGAGGGAGAGTGGGAATGTGCTGATGTACCAGTAGTGAATGTGTGTGATTCCAAACTTCGGTGGACTTTTCCTCCTCCTTCTCCCCCTCCTCTACCACCACTATGAAAAGGCAGTGGCTACACTGTGGTGATAGGCGGTATTTGGTCTTCACTGATTTGGAATGGGTTCTTGGTGATGCCAATAGTTTGAGTCAACACTTTATGCTTTAATGGTCACTTTTTTATTTGTAGGAGAATAATTTTGTTTGGCAGTGAGATTTTTAAAAAATGAAATTTATACATTGATCTTGACTTCTAACTTATGCGTGCCCCAGAAGCGTGTACAGATCTTCCTCGACTTAGGATGGTGTTCTGCACTATGGAACCATCTTACATTAAAAATACTGTAAGTCAAAAATACATTTAAACTATCAAACATCATAGGTTGGCCTCGCCTACCATAAACATACCCAGAATATTTATATTAACTCCAGTTGGGCAAAATCATCTAATTTGTAGTAGACTTTGATGGCACGTGTACAGTATCTGTTGTTTATCCTGCCAACTGCTTGCCCACCGAGAGCTGTGGCATGTTGCTGCCCCCCAGCATCACAAGCCTGGGAACAGATGAAATATCAAAAACTGAAATTCAGTGTCTACTCAAGGATCACCTTTACACACAGAAAAATCCTAAGTTGAACCATTAAAAGTTTAAGCCTGTCTGTTCTTTTCTGGAACCTGTATGTTTAGAAATGGAAGGAGAGATCTATGTAGAGAGGCAAACCCATGGCCCTCAACCCTTGGAAACCGAGGCTGGAACTTACATGTGAACTTGAAAGACCTGAAATCTTTCCACATGAAAAGGGTTGGCTGAATAGTACTTGGTAGGTGGATGGTGGATGGAGGATGGATGGATGGATGGACGGATGGATGGATGGATGGATGGATGGGTGGGTGGATGGATGGATGGGTGGATGGATGGATGGATGGATGGATGGATGGATGAATAGACAGATGGATAAATGGTTGGATAAATGCCTTAATGCTGCAATCAAAGTTGTATTGAAATTACATTTGAAATAATAATCTTAAAAATGTTACTTTTCCTGCAGCAACAAAGGCCCCCGAGCATAGTGTAAACGAGTCTCATCAGATCAGTTCCTCCTAATTCCTGATTGAGATCTTTATATTGAGGGGATGGCAATTGAACTTGAAGCGAGAGGGGCCTTAGTAATTTTGAAACCCAGCTGACTTGAGGGGTTGAAGACCTTGGGATTTAGAAAAGAAGTAATAGATTCAGAAAAGAAATAAAGTTAGGAAAAGAGGAGAAAAATCATTCTTACTAGGTTGGAAAGAAAATCTTTTCCAACAGGATGAAGTCTTCCTTTTCCTGTTAATGCTTCTGAACATAGATAGATACTGCTAGTGGATACTGTTAGTAGACTCACTCATATGGGTCAGATAGGCCTTTGTGCATGGGCCTTTCACTGAAAACCTCACCAAGATTTTGTAGAATAGCTGGGGCTCTTCTTTGAACATTGTATTTTCGGGAGAAGTTTAAACCATCTTTCAATTTCTAATTTCAAGACATAGAAAACCAACCATCTTATGTTGGTTACTCCCCCTACTAATATTTTCTATGCCTTAAAGGTTCTTTTGATTAACTTTGTACCATGTTGAAGATGTCATAGGGTAAAAACTAGAAAGCAATAGGAAAGTAATAAGAAAAAGTGGGCCTATTTTTCTTTGGCAAAGATCACCTCTGAAAAGTGTTTTATTATGAAATACAATTTCCCTAAATACAGGTAAATCGGCCTTAATGTGTGCTTTTTTTTTATGTTCAGCAACTATGTGCTAGTTAATTAAGGCTACTCATCCCATAGTGGTTTTTTTTTTCAAGCCAGACACACTTGCATATACCCTAGTGCATAAAGGCAAACAAGTTAATTAACTTACTCTCCATCCATAATTATCTTGAAATTAACTATTTATAATGTTCAACAGTTTACACCACAAACATATTTTAAAGTCAGTGTGGAATAATAAAGGGACGGGCATGCTTGGTTTCTTTCTTTGCCTCCATAGCTGTTAATGTCAAAAGTAGCCACTCCCTTCATACTCCAGGGATGTGTGCTTGAAATTATTAATTTCTGCAAGCTTTCAAGTTTTGTTATTTCTTATTTCAATTTGTGTTGCGGGCCTCCCTGGTGGCACAAGGGGTTGAGCGCCACACTGTGGGGCTTCTGCAGCCACTGCAGCGCAAGTTTGATCCCCAGTCAGGGAGGGGACCCACATGGTGTAGCAGACCTCTCCTGCCCCATCTGCTGCTCCCCTCAGCCATGTCCTTCAGTAGATCTGCCTGCTCTGCTCCCCACTCTGTCTCTGGTGAATCTCTTACCCCCTCCCCGAGTCTCTGGCCTATACCCAGTTCTTGTAAATATAAATAAATAAAATCTTAAAAAAAAATTGTTGATACTTCATTGAGCCTCTCCCTGTGTCAGGTACTAACCCCTAGTTGTGGACAGGGCAGATGAAGCTGCTGTCCTTGATGAATTTTGAGTCTCTTTGGAAGCTATATCTATATTGTTAGTTTACTGGGACTGCTATAACAAAAGACACTGAGGGGCTTAAATAACACATTTATTTTCTCACTCTATGGAGGCTGAAGTCCCAGATCAAGGTGTCAGCATGCTTGCTTTGTCCTGAGGCCTCTCTTTTTGACTTGTAGATGACTGGGGGCTCCTGTGTCCTTTCAAGGCCTCCCCTGCAGTGCATGTGCATTCCTAGTGGTTCCTCCTCTTCTAACCTGTCCCCTGGTCCTGTTGAGTGAAGGCCCACCCTTAAGATCTCCCTTAACCTTAATTACCTCTTTAAAGGCCTTATGACCAAATATACTCACACTGGGGGATTAGGGCTTCAACTTATTAGGGGAGATTTAGTGCATGCCTGCACCCTTAAGGCAGATGTACTAGAGTCTAGAACTGACTAAGATGGGACTAGAAGAATGAGCCGACCAGGAAGAGATGGAGGGGTGGGAATCTTAGGCTACATATTTGAAAGTCCTGAGGACTCAAGATAGAATGTAGATAATTAAGTCTGAGCAGATTTAAAAACAGCTGGAGTATTTTTCAGTATTGAATTTGAATCCATGTATGTACAAAGTATTTTATTGCATCAACTCTGTAGAACTCAGTGTATCTTGTACTTTTGTGAGGTGATTTGTGAGAAGTGTTCAGTGTGAAAACAGGATGAAACAGTCAACTTTTCCCTGTGGAGAATAACAAATGGGTATGAAATTGTTAGTGTGTGACTGAAGGCAGCACTCAAGGGCCCCAAACTGTTAAGGGATACGTGCTCTGAAAGGGCTTCAGCTGTTCTGCTCACAAAGGCAAAGAAAGTATATTCTTAGTGAGAAAGATTTTTAATGGACTTTGTGTGCATAGAGAAAGAATATTCCTTACAATAACTCCCAAAACTACCCATTCCCTTGTGGGAACATGCCCAATTAAAAAGGCTCAGCCTGAAGCAGAGCTGCTAAGGCCCAAAAACTTGCCATAACTCCAAGACACTCTCTAGCAGAGAACTACAAGAAAGAGGTTAGGCAGGTCTGGGACAGAAGCAGAGAGAGAAAATGCAAAATCAAAGTATAAATCAAGATAACAGCCGTCACTGTGCCTGCCAAGGATAGCCTCCCATGTATTTCTCACCCACAAGTCTCTTCCAAGTGTGCCTGCATGTGTCCTCCGTGTGTCTCCTCCCAATTTCCTTCCCAGCAGTACCAGGGTGCTAGTGGGGATGCAGAAGTAAGAGCGAGCTAGGCCACTGTCTTTAGTGTTACATATTCCTCTCAGCTCTACCTCTAATTCCCAGTATTTATCTAATCCTCCCGGGTCAGGAAGTCCAGTTCATGGCATATTGGGACTTGTAATCCAAGGGGACGGCATGAGAGTGGGGATGGGGAAAATGGTGCCTCCCCTTCGTGCAGGAGAGCATGTAGCAAAATGGGGTCGGCAAATTAACCTCTACCCCATACACCTGTGCTGCTCTGGTTGTTTCCCGACTACCCTTTCACCCACCACCTACAGGAGCTGCCTCTAAGGTAATTTTTTTTCTACAGGTGGGTACAGGTGTGAGTTGGATTGCCAAACAAGAAGTAGGGGGATAAAAAAGGCAAAAAATCCAACATACCTACACCCAGAGTCAACCACTATCAACAATATATGACTTTGTTTATTTAAGAGTTGTGATCATCCTAATATGTGTGTATTATCTTGCTTTTGTTTAAGATAAACCTCTTTTAATATTTTTAGGCAGATCTTCCCCTAAGACTACCTGTCTGCAGCTATGCAGGAATCTTTTTCTTAATAAACCTGTCCATTTTATGCAAAAAACAAACAAACAAATTAATGCCTGTTTATTTTCCACCCAGAGGGAGTTTGTTTAACACTTCCTTATTCTGAGATGTTTGTTTCTTCTCCAGTGTCCCCACCGAGATAGCTGTGGCATTCATCCTTTAGCAAAACTCCTCAATATTTTCATATAATATCCCTTAATTAGAGTATGAGCAAAGGTATTTTTAAGGCTTTTGATACAGTTAATCAAATTGCAATCTAAGAGGGTTGAATCAGTGTATCAGTATGTCCTCCTAATAGCATTATTTGCTCTTGGGAGCATCAAGGACTAGTATAGGCAAAAAGTAGCTATTTTTATTTTTTTTTAAATGGAAACTGTAGTTCTTGTGGTGAGCCTAATGTATAGACAGATGTTGGTTTAGTAGTTCATAAACCTGCCTGAAACCTATGTTATAAGCCAATATTTCTTAATTTTTTTTTAAACATTGACTTGACTACATGTGAGGATGTGAGGATGGACGTCTTCTCATTTTATGAAATGTTTCTTCTCGTGAGTCTGCCTCAGTGTCCTTTGACCAATCCTTTGCTGCAGGACTCCGTTTTCCAGGGAAACGCAGTTTCTTTTAAGCTGCAGTGGTGACTGGAGGATTGGGCCCCTGTTTCTGTTTGACCAAAGGATGATTGCATTCAGATCATGTTTAAAATAATGTAAATGAGAAATGAAAAGGAATGAATTTCTACCTAATATAAATTGGTACAGTGTTTTTGCTAGGTGCCAGATGGCTCACTGGCTGATTTCGTAGAAATGTTCCTTGCTGACCTTGTGATAGTTTTCTATGGGAGGCTTAAGATCCTTTTTACATATAAGAAAACCAAGGTTCAAACTGGATTTTGAATCGGGTCTCCCAATATCCAGGCAGGGTCCTGGGTATCCTCCTTTTAACCCATTGAACCTCCCTTTTATGAAAAATTCAGTATCTATGGTTTTATACGATGATAAAATGCAGCTGTTTTGTGCTGGCTCCATGCAACTCTGTTATGTGACTCCTGCAGTAGAATAGAGACAAGCACAATTACCCCCAGTGAAAGTGATCCTGGAAATCACCTGAGGCTGGTACGGGTGGACTGAAGACCTTAGTGAAGTCCCTTCCGTCTGGAAAGAAGAGACTTGATAAGGAAACAAAGAGGTTTAAATCACTAAAGGGTAGGGGCATCCCTGGTGCACATCCCTGGTGGCACAAGGGGTAAAACACTGCACTGCGAGGCATCTGCAGCCACTGCAGCACGAGTTCGATCCCCGGCCAGGGAGGGGACCCACATGGCGTGGCAGACCTCTCCTGCCTCGCCCGCTGCTCCCCTCAGCAGTGTACCTCAGTCTATCTGTCTGTGCTACTCCCCACTCTGTCTCTGGTGACTTCTCACCCCCCACGCCTCTGTCCTGTACAGTCCTTGTATGGATAAATAAAAATAAATCTTTTTTAAAAATCATTAAAGGGTAAAAGTAGATTTATCCAGTGTTTTCCTGAAAGCTTTAGTAGAATTAGAAAGAAGGATTTTTAGGACAGAAAGGTGCATAGTTTATTTCACATTTTGTTACTGCGTAACGGCCGAGAGAGCTATCCGTAGAGAATGGCTCAGAGAATGATCATTCAAAGAAAAAATGTAGCTGGGGAGAGACTGACTTTTTTTAAAAAAAGATTTATTTATGCAAACAAGGACTGGGGTACAGGCCAGAGGTGTGGGGGGTGAGAGGATTCACCAGAGACAGAGTGGGGAACAGAACAGGCAGACTGACTGAAACACACTGCTGAGGGGAGCAGCGGGCACAGCAGGAGAGGTCTGCTGCGCCAAGTGGGTCGCCCCCCTGGCCCGCGACAGGGATTGAGCTTGTGCTTCAGTGGCTGTGGTTTGCTTCATAGTGCGCCGCTTAACCCACGGTGCCACCCTAACATCTTAAGGTGAGAATGATGAATGGAGGTGCAGATGACGCCCCAGCCGTTGTGGTAGGTGCCGCCTGGGGCTGGTGTGCGTTGAGAGAGCCAGGAGGTCTGAGATGTCACTGCCCTCATGGCTGATGACTGCAGGGGTGAAGCAGGGGCTCCCAAAGATAGTGTCAGTCTCCCTTCACTCTGATGGTGCACTGTATATTTGCTCAGAATTAGTTTCTTCACCTCCTCTCTGCCGTATCATCCCTCTCCTCTGGTTAAGAGAGAAGCTGTTCTCTTCAGTGAAATTTTGAATCTATGGGATTTTGAAAGAAATTCTGACACCTCAGCTGTATCCCTATGAATCCTAACAAAGTTTTGGATTGTGAATTTATATAGAACTCCCTCTTGTGAAAGTTAGTGTGTTCAGGAGGATCGTGAGACAGGATTTCATTGTTGAGGGGCACTGAGACCACCATGTTGTCCTTTATAATACTGAATGTGGACAGTGCTTTGGGGCTCCAAGAATGTCCCAGAGTTTCTGATGCTTGGTGGGGGGTGGGGAGGGAGGCAGGGACTGGCCTTTACTTTTTGATTATGTCATTGTGATCAGAACAGACATCTGGATTAGCCTTATTTGGTCTAATTAAGAAGAATTTTGGATTTAAATCCTGTTGAAAGAAAAATTAAAGGCCTGTTTAATGCACTTACTAAATGTTAATGGCAAGAAGCACCTTAAAGGTAAATTTTAACAGTTAAGTGAAAAGTTGACACACAGCACTGGTTTACTCTGAAATGTACCCTCTGAGTCAGGTGGCCTCGCTTCTGCCCAACTGTACCCTAGGGGTGGTGTGGCCTTGGGTATATCTTTTGACTTCACTTTGTTTTATTTTTCTCTTCTGCCCTACCCTCCACACACCCCACCCCCCCCCCAAAAAAAAAACAGGGAAGAAATTGAAAAAAATAGACAACTACAAATCATACATTCTGCAAGGAAGAGGGAGGGTTTGTGTTCAAGACAGGGACGGGAAGAGCACAAGAGACTATGGTGATGGTGCACGGGTGAATTGGTGGTGGAAATTCTACTGGGATAATATTTTGTAATTATGAGGCTTTGGTAGATGAGAAACCACACACATGGCTTAAAAGGGCTTCTCAATAGAAAATCTGTGTGGCGCAAACCAGGGGAAGAGCTTGCTTATAAACTTGACAGAGAACATGTCACTCCACAAGCAGCACATGAAAGATCTCTGAGCACTCCTTTTCATAGCCTGGGCGGGCTCCCAAATTTGTTTGCAAAATAATAGTTTTCGTCCAACTTATGTGCTAATTGTTTAAAATACTCTAGCTTCAGAAACAAGTACTGTTTCTGAAATATACACCCTCTGTATATTTCTGGCCCATTCACTCAGTCAACATTTATTAATCACCTCCTGTGTGCTAGGTAGTATCCTGGGGGCCAGCGCAAAGGAGTTACAAGATAAAGCCCCTGTAGAGAAGTGGTCATGGAAACAAATGACAATAGGATGTGTCAAGGTTATGAGTTCAGGAGATCATCAGGCACGCCATCAGAGTTTCTCCATTTGCAGGTGGTGAAAAATAAATTTATTTCTATTATATTTCCATTATTATAGTCTATATAATGTATTATATTATAATATATATTTCTATTATAGAAATTATTATATTTCTATTATTATTTTCTATTTATTGAAAGAGAAATAGAAATTTGCAGGCAGCAACAAGAGTTGACCTTCTAGGTACGGGACCTGATAGAAAGCCCAGGGATGCAAAGGAGGCATCAAAAGTCATTGGATGAGACTTGCTATGTGAAGAAAGACCACTCTGCATGTACAAAATGTTAAAGAAGGATGAGAGTGGCAAGTGGATAAGAAAAGCAGCTATGGGACTGTTTGAGAAGATCAGAAAGAAAATGATAAAGGCAAGGTTGGGGGAGGGGGGGTTGGAGGTATGGGCCCTGGAGGTGTGGATGGATATGTAGGCAGTTGAATGGTTATGTAAGGATTGTGCAAAGTATGGGAGCCAAAAGAAGATGCCACATGAGATGGTGGGTTTTCTAACTCATGGGAATTGTCTGGCTCACTCTTGTGGGATCCCTGTTAGGGAGTGATCGTTGGATGCTCAAATATGACATCTCTGACCGACTTAAGGAGCTGCTGTTCTTCAGTGAAACTTTTAGATGCAATGATTAGAAGCAAAAATTAAGATACAATAAACAGTGGTGTGCTAGTAAACATATTAAACCACACATACATATACATTTCTACATACATATGTCTTGACTAAAATTTTTGTTGATATAAAGCATACTATAAGTACAAAAGTTTACAAATACTAATAAAACATACAGTGCTTTTTATTATAAATTCCACCTAGACGGTTGATACTTACAGAATATTTTCACTGATTTCTTTCCTTTTTTTCTTGTTCTTCATAACCAAACTGATTGCAATTGGCCAGAAGTGTAATCACCCTGCACCCCAGCCTTTGCCTGTGTCTGGAAGAGTTGCGCCCTCGCTTCCCCACTCTCACTAGAGCACAGGACCACTGCACACAGCTCTGGTTTGACCATGCTACCATGCTCTCTCCCACCACACACTCCTATTCATTCCCCCATGTCCTGTATCACTGAGGAGAGTTCAGGTCTGTGAGAGCGTAGGAGCCATGTAAATCCCAAGGGGGTGCTTGACCCTGGGAACCCCACTTGAGAACCCTTGTCTCAGGACAAAATTCCACACCAGATCAAACTAATGGGGACCAGCACAGACCACCATAATCACCTTTGCACTTGAGTGTATTTATAATAGGTTTTAAGAGATGTAATTCAATTTTAAATAGCTTACTGCTCTACCTCTCTATTCTTTCAATTTTATCCATGTACTCCATCAAGTACATCTGCCTTTTCTGTTTTTCAGTCTTTTCTGCTGATTTATTTTCCTCTCTTCTCCCCACTCTTTTCCTTTTATTCTCCTCTCTGGGTTTGATTCCTGGCTCTTGGAGTTCAGATTCAGCAAAAGGCTCTTAACTGCTGGACCCAGTTTTCCTGCTCAGTCTAAATCTTTAACTTTGCACATCCAGTTTTTTGCTAGATGGCTTGACAGGGGCATCGCCCTTTTTTTTTTTGGTAGGGTTACTCCCCAAATTCACGTTCTAACCATTTCTTTTTTTTTTTAAAGATTTATTTATGCAAACAAGAATTGGGGTACAGGTAAGAGATGTGAGGGGTGAGAGGATCCACCAGGGACAGAGTGGGGAGCAGAACAGGCAGACTGACCGAAACACACTGCTGAGTGGAGAAGCGGGTGAGGCAGGAGAGGTCTGCTGCGCCATGTGGGTCCCCTTCCTGGCTGGAGGCAGAGATTGAACTTGTGCTGCAGGGGCTATGATTTGCTTCACAGTGTTTAACCCACTGTGCCACCAGGGAAGCCCAGGTTCTAACCATTTCTTACTTGAACTGTTGCTTTGTTTTCCTTGCCTGTCTCCCTGCCTCCAGTTAGCCCCCTTAGTCTTCTTTCCATAGGTAGATAGATTTATCCTCCCCAAACTCAGGAGGGTGCTGAAGCATCCTTGCAAACTGCCGGTACTTTCCACTGTCTGTAGGATGCCATCTAAACTCTTACATGACTGTCTCACGTAGCAAATTTGGTCATCTTCTGGTGTTCCTTTTGCTACTTATTTCATAAGGCAAGCTAAATAAATAGTCCTAATTGCCCACTCACATTGAAGGATCTGTAAATTGTAAAGAAAGGCCAATCAAAATTCATATAATGGGAATGATTGTTTCTGAGTAAGAGTCTTTCTTTCTCAACTTTTACTTATTTTCATTTTCATAACACAAGTGACCATCTGTTGGCCCCAGATGCCTAGTTCTAGGGTTCAGATGGCATTGTGGCCCTCCCCTGCACTCGTCACATAATGTGGGTGTGCTGTGTGTGTTAACAGCTCCAACAGCTCTCTGCAGATCTCCTCTCAGGGACATTGGGGCCACATTTGCATCAGAAGCCACTTGTTCTTCTCTGAGGTGTAAAAATGAGATAGAGTTCACATTAAGGGAGTTTCTGTATAAATGACGTGACCTCGTGAGTGGAGTGGAATTAGACATGCAGTAGCTTTCTGAGGTCTGGTACACATTTGTTTGCTCCCCCTGGACAAGGGAGAGTTGTTCTGGAAATTTACCCTTCCTGTCCTTCAACTGGTTTGTCCCAGAGCCAGACCTGTCTGAAAGTGAAATGGAATACTTTCTCTCTTCTCAAGTTGTAGCTGTCAGGAATTTGTTACTGTCTGCTAAAAGCCTCTTAGCATGAAAACATGCTAAAATCAGTGCATGTGTGCATGTGTTATGTGGGAAGATAGGTTATTATGTGAGTGCAGAGAAGGACTTAAAACTAGATTATTCATATGTGAAAGGGGAACAGAATTAAAAAGGGAAATCTTTAAAAATATAAAACCACTATGGATATGCTTCCCTCACCCTCCTCCCCCTTTTTGCCTGCCTGCACTTCTTATATACCATGGGGTAGTGAGATTGTAAACGCTATGGGTGTGAAGTGTTACCACCTTTTGTGCTCCTTTGGTCCTGTTAGCTGCCTGCCTCCAGGTCATGCTTCTAACAGGCACTCAGAAAGCCACTGGCTGTAGAGAGTGTCTCTCTAGTCTTAGCATAGATCTTGAGAGGGTGGAGATAGATTTTGGTTCAAGTGTGTTCCCCACCTTAGTGTACATTCTGTGCTTATCCCTCACCTTCATTAATCCCCAACGAAAGCCCTAAGGTGAATGTTGATTTCCCATTTTTCTTGGAAGGATCTGTTTAGAATCCTCTTGGGCTTGTCCAGCTCCCAAGTGTGGGCCCCCCATCCCCCTGTCTGGGGCTGCTCTCTATAACCTCCCTTCTTGCAGCTGCTTGTTTTACTAGGAAGTATTATATTGTCCTTTGCTGTGGACCTCGGAAACTAGGTGTTCAGACGGAAATGGAAGGCGGAAGATTGAAAAGAGTGGTGCTTTCTGGTGTCTCTCTGACTGCTGGAATCAGAAGGGATGTAAATCAGTTATGTCATCACTGTGTATTATATAGCATTATAGGGTATTAGACTTCAGGGGACCTGAGGCCCAAAAAGTTTAATAACTTTCTTAAGTCAATGACTACTTAACGGCAGAGTTCTGAAGTCTGTACTTTTCTCTACTTGGCTGTCCTAGGGGAGCTGGACAGTCTCTTTTGAAAGGGTATCTTGGCTTCATTAAGTAGAAGCCTCAAGGTTCCATCTGTTAAAGGAATGTAGTCAATTTTTCTCAGGTGCTGAATTCTGGTGAGCAAGCTGATCCTAAACTCTCAAATCATTTAATCAGGGTAAAGAAAAAAACAGACTCATGTTAATCATGGGCGCCTGTTAACAATGATACAGAGCTTGTCATAACACATTATAATGTTACAGCAAATATATATAACTCAGAGAACATTCTCAGGGGGCTTTTAACTCCCTTTAAAATCATACTGCAAGCCTCCAGCAAGGTTGAGCTGTGGAGTTCTCTGAGGCTGCCCCGCCACTTTGACAAAGCTGATGTTATTAAGAATCCCTTCTGAGCACCCTGCACTGTGTCTCTGGGCTTAAAAGTATGTTTGGTTTTGTCAGCACCTGGAAGTGGAAGATGTGAGGAGAAGTCTTAGAGGGGGGTGGTATCCTGAGCTTGCTGGAGAGTTGGAGTCTCTGTTGCCATGGAAACCACACTGCTGCCTCATTTTATTAATGGAGGCTCCTTGAATTTCCGGAGTTGCTCGTGCTCTGTGCCTCCTGTAAATTCATTCTAGAGAAATGCAGGTTGACTTTAAAGATATTTCACTGTCATTTCTCAGGTATCCCTCCTGGGTCCTTAAGAGCTCCAGAAAATTGTCAGTGTGCAGTTTCAGAGCCACTGATTTTTATCTGGCAAGCGGGTGTGGAGGCCGTGTCCTTCCTTTCATGCTTAAATCGTGTTTATGCCTGTCTGCCGTGTTCAATAAGTGAAGTTTTTATTATGCTGCCTTGGAATTATATGGGTTTAAGACAAGGGAAGCGGGAATGGAAAAATTAAGTGATCAAATACATTGAAAACCTTGATACTGACTGTGAAGGAGTTTTAGGTTTCTAAGCCTTTCCTAACTTTTAACATTCTAAGCCTTGTTTATCCGGAATGAATGGTTTGTTTCTTCCCATTCCAGGAAGACACTTTCAGAAAATGTTTCAGACAAATGTTCTAAAAGTCCAGTCTAATTTTACTCAACTAAGTCTCCTCAGCCCGCCGTATTAACAGTATTTGGAAGTTGTCTCCAGGAAAAAAAAAAAAAAAAAACAACAAAAACCATTTTTCCAGCTAATTGTTTATCTGGGGGGATGCAAATGGTGGTTTTAAGCCTTTAAGTCATCCATCATGCCTGGCAGCTTCTATTGTGTCCTTGTTGAATTTGAGCCAAGTGAGACTTCAGAGGGAGATACATCGACCTGAGTCTGCCAAGTCCGTGTTTCTTGGTGTTCCCAGAAACTTCCCTGAGAGCAGAAGCTCCAAGGGCAGGTCATGCAGGTTGGGAAAGATCTGGGTCTCCATTTTTTCGAGTCACTTTAGAGTAGAAAGTAACTATTTACAGTAGAAGTGATGGGGCTGTTTCCTTAGTCCTTCCCGGGTCTCTGAATCAGTTCGTTTTTAAATGCGTTTTTTAGATGTAATAAAATACTGTTTATAGTCAGCTACAGAGTAAGTAATTACAATGCGGCAACTGAAATTCAATATTGCTTTGTCGTGGTTTTTGAATTTTAATTAAACCAGTCTTAGAGTAAATTATAAATGCGGCTGCTTTTGTTGTGACAAGTGGCATTGACAAAATATTAATCTAATGGATTGTTATTCACAGAAGCTAAATGCCTTCTCTAGTCTGCAGGCTTTTGAGTGTTTGTTTTTTGTTTTAATTTTCAGTGTCTGCTTTAGAAAATCCATAGAAAAGAATGAAATTTTGAAACCACATGAAATCAGAACTCCATGTATGGAATATTCCATCCTTGATATCTTGCCAGCCACAATTGCGTGCCTCTCATTTATGGCACTGAAAACTTTTTTTTTCACCAGATGTCTCTGTGGTCACTTTTTTGTTATCATTAAAGCTGGAGTTGGGATAAATAACCAACTATTGACTGCAAAGCCTAATATTAAAGAAATAAATAACCCATGTTCCTATTAGATCATTTCCTTTTTATTTTACATCGTAAATTACCTAGTGGTGGTATTTAAAAATGGTAATTTGCTGGTTGTATTACTTCTTTTATAGTTAAATTAACCAAGTTATTTTCCTTGGGAATTCTTTTAACTTGACTTTAACTAAGTAAATATATTGGATATATTTAGAATGTAAAGTTTATGTTCAGAAACTAATTTTTCTACTTATTTGTTTATTCCATTATAATATAAACTTTTTCTTTGTTTTACATTTTTTAAAGTGAATGGGAAGATTTCATTATGAAGTCTTTACATCAGACTTGCAATAGTTTTTAATAAGACAAGTTTCAATCCAAGGATAAAATCTTTATATTTTGTGTATCCCCTTTATTCTTCAAAACTGACCTAGAATCCAAAGGTTAGCACAAAAGCAATTCCACCCCCTAGCTTTTTCCTTCACTGTGTTAAAATTGTTTGAAAAGCAGAGCCAATTACTTGTGTGTGTTTGTGTGTGTGCCTGCGTGTGTGTTGGGTGGATGAGGTGTAAAATTACATTATGTCGTCAGTTTCCAAGTGGGATTGTTGCCTGCATGTTTTATCCAGGGATTAAATTCTTGCCTCTCTCACCACCACCACCATCATCATCAGATCTTGTGGGAGGGGGCTGGGGGAGACAAGGGTAGAGAAAGTGTGAGACATTTGGTTGGAGGTGCCCAAATATGACAGCAGAATAATCGCTACAACAATATGGCAGTGGAGCATTTGCTGACTTCAGAGTGCCAGATCAACCCCAATATTTTTTCAGGGATGCTAAACCTCTTGTAACTGCTAAATTGGATTTGTCACTGAATGAAGTATCAGCTGCTGTTGGACAAGGCCATAAAAGCTAGCCGGCTGGCTCTTTGTAGGCAGGGCTTACCCAACGATTGATATGTTTTAGCACTTTTGGGATTATTGTGATTAAGAGGAAACTATTCTGAATGAGAGAGAAAAGGGGGTAAGGACACAGAGCCCACAGCTGGTGAGCAGCATGTGTTTTGCTGCTGAGGAAGTCACCATTATGGCTTTCTCTGGGTTCCTGCCCTGATTGACGGGTATGAAATCTTTATATGAGGAAGCAGTGTCCTTATTTCCTCCAGTTGCGACTCTCCCTGCAGGGCAGTGGGCATTTGGAATGTCATGGACTTGCGAATTCTGAATGCTTTTAAAGCACGCATGCGTAGACACGCACAGAGAAGCTAAATGTTTTAGTCTACACACACGAGTTAATTGAGTTAACGTGTAGGGATTTCATTCATAACAACAGCGTCCTCGTTTATTTCCCAGACCCTAGGCTTTGTAACAAGCATGAAAAATGCACTTCTGTGTAGTTTGTGTCTGAGTTGCTTAGATGTGTGTGATGGCGCTGTGCAGATTGCACAGCCAGTGGATTTGTTTAAAGTGCCAGACTGAGGGCTTCCTAAGTCCGGGACGCAATTCTGGATTTACTGTCTTTTTACTTACTGTCTTTCTAGGGCAGGTTTGTTCTCAAGAACCACCTGCTCCCGGGAACGGTAGAGCCTTTGCCCGGGTCTTGCATTAGCCAAGGCAGTCCCCTCTGAGAGGCAGCTTGTTGGATCCACTGGACTTTGAAGCTGCCCAGTACTTGCAAATGCACATGGAATAGGTTCCCTCTCTGGCCGTCCCAGTAGGCTGTGCCTGGTTCACGCTCAGAGTTTGCTCAGCATCCCGCACAGGAAAGAGACTGGCCTGCCAGGTCCTGTGGAGTGTCTTTCCAAGCCTGTGAAAAGCAAGAATCATCCAGCAGCAGAGCATGCTTACAGCTGGCCCTTTGCTAGCTTTGATCTGCGAATCAGGCCGCACCATGAATGCCCTTATTGTCATGTTATGTGTACACAGTGTGTGAATTATTGAAAATAGGGAGGCCTGAGCCTCATCTGGTAGAGATTACAGTGCAGGCATGCTGGGCGAAGGTCTGTAATTGAAAATCCCCAGATGCTGTTTACTTGGCCTCTGTCACATGACCTGCTGCAGGAAGATTGCCTGAACAAAATGTTGCCTGCATGGAGAGTGGAGCCCCCTCCCCCACCCCAGAGCCTCCGCAGGCTCAGTCTGTACACAGCTTAAACACCTGCCCAAAGGATTTTTAAAGGCTTAAAATAGATTCACTCATAGCATTTAAATAGAGGGCATCTTGCTTGTTGGTTTAAACTGCTTAAGCGGTTGTTGACTTGTGGAACCTTCTATCCACACGAGGGTTCGCTGGATAATTTCATTCTGAGATATCTTTGCAAAGCAACCTTCAGGGCAGGAGCCATATAAGGATAAGGATAAGTAGTTTGGACTCTGCCTTTTCTTAAAAAAATCAAATGTGCCTGTGTGGTGAATGAGCCTGCAGAAGACACATTGACATTGGATGTATTGCTTTTCGTTAAAAAAAGTTGCTGCCTAGAATCTGTTCCTCAGGGAGCTAAATCATCTGTTTTTTATCCAGTTCCTCCTCACCTGTTCTCCCAATGAAAAAGTTGACATGCTTCTTGTGAAAATTTGTTTTTCTCAATTTAAGTCCTGTATGTTAGCCTTCATGGGGGTGGAGTGAGGCAGGGTACTAAATCTAAAATTGATGAAAATAGATGAAGACCACAAGAATTAAAAGCAACAGATTGGACTAATTTGAAGAAGGAAAGACTAAGGTTTCTAGGTTCTTTCCTAGAAGAAAATAATCATTCACCATCCTTTATTGCCACCTGATACTGCAGTTTTATTGTGGTGCCACTTTCGTTGCTCAGGGCTGAGGAATGAGAGCGTTCTTGGTTGTTTCAGCATTCCATGCGCATTCGCCTAGACTGTGTGTTCCTGGAAGGCAAGAATTCTGTTGTGTTCTTCTTTATACCCCAGTGCCTATGAGCACACACATTGCCCTGTCTGTGCCTGTGCTCTTCTCCCCCGCTCCCTGCCTCAGCAAAGAAAACATTCAGTCGCCTCTTCCTGTGTCCCTTGATGTCACTTCTGGGAAATACTTTTTCTTTAAAGAAGGGGCTAAAATTAGTAGTGCTGTCATGAAGTAGCACGTTCTCAAGACAGTGCCGGCAGTTAGGGTTGGAGTAGGGTGTGAGTCCTGCCTGTCACGGTCCTTTGATAGTTTGTCAAAAGAAAGAGCAAACCCCCCACAGGACAAGAGTGAGCACTGTGGTGAAGCACTGGTGAGCACTGTGCTAAAGATGCGCACAAAATACATCTGATGGGGAGAGCGAAGACGTGCCAGGAGTTGGGAAGCACCGTTTGAACTGGGTCCTGGCAGCCGGGAAGTAAGCATTCAGCAGACCCAGGTGGGACCTTGAGGGCAGGGAGGGGCACGGGGCAGGTGGTTCACACAGAGGGAATGGCAACCGACATGACCTGACATGTTGAGAGTACACAGGAAAAGGGCAAAATAAGAGCTGTTGTATCGGTTACATTTTAAATTTTTACAGGTAGACTATGCTGCATATTACTTGGGTAATTACAAATTGAAAAGAACAAAAAACGGGTTCACTCTTTGAAATGCTAAAACTCAACAGAAAGAGGTAACCTGTTTGGTTTGCACCCTTTGAAATTAGTAAGCTCACTTCACAGGCCACCGCTTTCTCCTTGAGGGCTGGCCGGACGTCCCTGCCACTGGCCACCCCTGCTTTCCAGAGCAGTCGGAGTTTCGCCAGCGCAGTTAGGTAAATGAAGCCAGGGTTGCCAATCTGGGGGACGTCTCAGGACTCTCATCTCAGACTCTTCTGCGGTTTATATCCTTGAGCCTCCTAGTATTCTGGGTTTTTTTGTTTTTAACCATTGTGTGACTTCTTGCCTCACTTCTCCCTGTAAAATATAAGCTCCTTGAGGCTTCAGAACAGGTATTACTACAGCCTGTATTTCCTGCGATGAACAATGCAATGCCTTTTCCATGGAATATTCGGCAGGTGTTATTGAACATGGCAGGAGGTATACTGGGGCCAGATTATGAAGCCCTTGAATGCATGAAGAGAAATTGAGGTTGAATCTTGTATTCTAAGACATGAATGGAGAGCTTTTAAAATGGCGTATGTATAGTTCAATCCACCTCATGGTTGGCTTGTATCCTTTTCTAAGGTTTTGTTTTCTTTAAGCATTTAGTAATACCTTATGAGAAGTTAACTTTTTTTTTAAGATTTATTTCTGCATATAAGAACTGGGGTACAGGCCAGAGATGTGGGGGGTGAGAGGATTCACCAGAGACAGAGTGGGAGACAGAACAGGCAGATTGAGGTACACTGTTGAGGGGAGCAGCGGGTGAGGCAGGAGAGGTCTGCTGTACCATGTGGGTCAGTTCCCTGGCCAGGGATCGAACTTGTGCTGCAGGGGCTGTGGATGCTTCAGAGTGCGATGCTTAACCCCTTGCACCACCAGGGAGCAGGGAGGCCTAAAGAGTTAACTTTTTGAAGAGACTATTTTCAGAGCAGTTGGTCTTAAGACCAACTTGAAAACAAAACTGGGCTCAAACCCCAACTTTATGTACTGTTTGGCAACTTGGGCATGTTTCTTAACTTCTTTGAAGCTTAGGCTCACCATTTATTTATAAAATGGAAATCAGGTGATGGAGGATTAACATGTGAGTGTGTAAACTCAGTGCTTTGCATGGTGCTAACACTTGGAGGGTATTTAGTACACGTTACTGGTCAGCTTTCTACTGCCTCACTTTGTGTCTCTCTCCCATAAAATATTACCCTACTTAGCTCAGCCCCCAAATTTCAGTTTCTTCAGTTTGATTGCATTCCTGAAAATTCTGCATTTTATGATCATGGTTTCATTATTACCTTTAAAAGAATTACTAAATGCCTAGACACTTAGATTTCTTTCATGCATATTTTCTAAGCAGTGGGCAATTTGGTCTGTCATTTTGATTTCATGCTTGCATAACTCACCTTTGTATAGCTACAGCTGTATAATGATAGAAGTTGGTGCTTAATTCTTTTAGTGATAATTGTGTTTTTACCCTAAGAACTAATTCTGGAAATCCAGTGGGGGAAAAGCTGTTTAATGCAATGCTTTCAGCCTATTCCTAGAGGTAATTTTACAGTCTGCCACAAATTATAAGACTTTTGGCCACACTTAGCCCTTGGCAAATATCTAATTCCTACTACTTTGTTCAATGAGAATCTATTCTAAATTAAAAGATTATTTTAGCAAGTAAGTAGCTTGCACAATTCCCTCTTAATGTTAAGATAGTACAGTAAAGTGTTCCTTACACTTGGAACAACTTTTATGGCCTTTTCATTTGTAAAATTTAGAACGATGCAGATTTTGAAAACATTTCCCATATAAAATGAAAAGATGTTCAATTTCAATAGCATTGAAAGTAAGGTGCCCTTGGGTGTAGTATTCCTGGCAGAGAGTGTTTTAAACTCTGGGTAGCACCCTGTGTGTCTTTCCTATCAATGAAACAAGGGCGGCAACATTGCATGATAGCTCAGGACCACTTGACATCACCTGGAGGGACCAGAACCTCCACTGGTTGTTGCTGATGCAAACAGCCACCCTCCAGGGAAGGTGCTTTATCTCCGTGTGCACCCAGTTAATAGGTGTAAGTCCAGCTTCCCTAGGAAGATCTTGACAGCCCTACATCTGCATTTAAGAAAAAAAGAAGGGGGCTCCCTTGTAGCACAAGGGGTTAAAGCGTAGCACTATGAAGCTATCCATAGCCACTTCAGCATGAGTTCCATCTCGGGGCAGGGAGGGGACCCACATGGTGCAACAGACTTCCTCTGCCTCGCCTGCTGCTCCCCTCAGCAGTGTATTTCAGTCAATCCTCCTGTTGTGCTCCCCACATGTTAATCCACTCACTCAGGTTAATCCACTCACCACCACCGCCCCCCCCCACACACCTCTGGCCTGTACTCCATCCAGTTCTGTATGCATAAATAAATAAATCTTTACAAAAGAAAAAAAGAAGGAGGGGAGAAGGAAAGGAAGGTAATACAAGTTCACACTATTCCCAACATTAAAGATTCTCCCTTAAAACCGAGCAGTTTTAGCACACTGAATGTGTGGATTTCACACTTCTCTAAGACCAAATGATTAATAAACAGAGTGTTCTTAGCAAAGTTTTTGATTAACAAGGCTCTCCTAGGTTAATGTTGAAGTTAGCTTTTTTTGGACCAGATCCATATTATTGTGACCTATGGAAGTCAGAGGGGGGCAGTAAGGAAAAGAGCATGTGCATGCCAAGGTCAGCAAGCAGGTCAGAGGTTAGCCTACGCTGTGCTGCTCTGGGCCTACAGATTTCAGGTGATATTGGCAGTACTGTCCAATTTACGTGATTATTTCTAGAGAATATTTTCTGATTTTCTTCATCTAGATTAGAGAGCTTATTCATTCGTTTATTGAAAACATTTCTTAAACACCTATTTACTAGGTGCCAGATCTGGGGTCAGAGAGAACAGATGGGATTCCTTGCACAGAGCAGTCACCACTGCAGGAAGGGAACAAACAGTCACAGCAGTGCAGGGTGTGTATTCACTCGGCACATGGGAGTGTGAGGAGGAAATAGCTAGTGCAGTGTGGGTGGCTCTGGGAAGACTTTGGAGGAGGAAACACTCCAGTTAGGACTTAGAGGGATGAATAGGAGTTTGCAGGAAAAAGAGAAGGGAAATAACACTTAAGAACAGATGGTGGCACAAAAGGCATAGAGCTGTGGAAAAGAATGATGATGGCTTGGGAAACTTCATGTAGCTCCTTGTTCTAAAATAGAGGAATCGTTGACAGGAATGGGCTGCTAGGCTTAGATCTCAGGCTAAGAGGATGTGCTTTTCTTACAGTAGACAGGGACCTATTCATGTAGAAAAGCAACCTAATCAGGTGTGATAAATGTCCACAAGATAAGCTCAAGGAAAAATAAATGCTCGACTGTGTCTATCTATTGAGGTTGCCATTGGGGGCAATAAGCTTAGGTTCCATTAAACCCCATTTATGTCTTGGATACATGCAACACAAACCCTGCCTTGATGTGACAGTCTGTCACATAAGGCTGTCTTGCCAGGAAAGTCAGGGTGTGGGCTGTGCCCCCACGCACATGGAAGTAAAGTGCAAGGGACACAGAGTAGAGTAGTGACTCAAGCCATCACTCCTCTCATACACTAAGCCACTTATTTTTAACTCACAGTATCCTTTGTTTCAGTTTGCTTTGCTATATTGTGGTAGTTGCCACCCACTGCTCCGAGGTGAGCTCCAGGTACCTGGCCACTGGCTCACTCATGTTCCATGCCTAGTGCATGTCTCACACGTGTTTCAGGGGTTTCATGGAAGAGACACCATCTGAGCTGGAGCAGGCGGGACTTGATTGGTGGTCTTCAATGCCTACTGCAACTGTGGCAGGGTGGTTCAGGGAAGGGAAGCTCGGTGTGCGTTGTGATGGTGGAAGAATGAATCATGAACTGGTGTTGCTGGTATCAGTCATGGAATATGAGGAGTTAGGGCTGGATGGTGGGACAGCATTGAAAACCACAGGCAAGCGCTTTGATCTTTGGACTGTCAGGAGGCAGGAACAGAAGGTCTTGAAGCAGTAAATGACAAGACCAGACCGTTTTAGGGAGTTGTTACATAGGACAGATTGCTAGAAAGTAGAACAACTGGAACTATTAAAGGTAGTTAAATCATGCATTAGAGGATTTTAAAAAGATGGTTGTGTGGCATCTCTTATTTTGCTTTACAGAGAAAAAACCTTTTGGAAAACTTTATTTCCTTCATCTTTATTTTCCTTCTAGAAATAATTACAACAAATCGAACTTCTAGCCATGGAGGGGATTGTATTCAATATATATAGCATTCGACATTGTATGAAGTAGTTTCTTTTTAAACCATTAGTTCAATGCAAATGTGTAGTTTGTGAGCTGTCCCGCTGAGATGAGGGGACATGGTGTTTTATGGGCCCTTCACTTGATAATGTTATCTGGTGCCCTTGACCGATAGGGACACTGGAAGGTGGGGCTTGAGTTATTGCCAGCCATTTTGCAGGGATGCATGGGATAAGTTATGACTAACCAGGGTTCAACACAGCCTTCCTCTGTGTATCCTCTCTTCTAACACTGTTTCTTACCAACCCCTGGGTAAATGCAGGCAGAGGTTATTTAAGGGACTTGCCGCTTCACCTGAAGACCATCAGTCCGTGTCATAACCCTTTAGATCAGGAACACTCAGTACCAGCCTGCAACAACCCAGAACAGGCCTCTTGGCCTTTCTGGTGATTTTCCACATTGGTGCTGATTTTTGGTCAATGATTTATACTGGGGATTAACTGAGACACTAGTGTCTAAACTTCCTCATTGGCAATGCTTTGGGACTGTTTCAACTCTTTGTCCCGAACCTTCCCACACTATAGTCTTAGCCTTTATCACTCTCCCACTCTGGTTCTTCATTCCTCTGGTTCATTCCTCTCTCTCATTCAGTCATTCACTCTGTCACTGTATGGTCACAGAGACCTGCCATATTCTTGGCATTGAGATTATGGTGATGAGCAAAACCCAATCTGTGGTCTGTACTCCTGGCCGTGGGGGAGGCAGGCATTCCTCATGTTATCAGTCACGTAAGTGGACCGTGACAGCTGTGTCATGTGCCGTGAATGAGAGTATGGAGGCTAAGTGACTTGATTCTGTTCTCTTGTGTAAGATTCCTTCACAGGTATAAACTCCTTGAAGGCAGGATGGCATCTTCTATCCTCATAGTCCTAGCACATTGCCTGTGCCCTGTAAGTAATGTCTGACTGGACGGTTTTGGTGGACCTTCATTCAGTCCTAGGGGTGCGGGGACAATGACAGCAATGTGGAAGACTCTCTACTGCATCCTCTGGCAACATCCACAGACAGAAAGTTACTAGATCTTCAGGAGGATGGAGTCATTAAATATCCCCATTCTGTAGACCTCTCTTTAGCCAATGACCTTTGGTTTCTACAGCAGTTGTCCCTACTCTATGCTTTTGTTGGATGAACCTCAGCTGACTGGGAAAGGGTCTGTGGCTAGAAGGTATTTTAACACCATCTTGTAGTCTTTTTGCTTGGTAAACTGCTGGTGTTGGAGGACAGAGCCTTGCCTCATGGTGTTGTCATGGCGGAAGGCATCTTTCTTTGCTTCTTTCCATTATTAGGTCATCCTTTTCTTTTCTTTTCTCATGGCACGTTGGTAGCCTGGTGTGAAGCTGGGTTGGAGGGCGTAGAGCCCCTTCTCTGCTCCACAAGTGTTGAGCCTACCTGGGAAGGGAAGGACAGAGAGAAGATGAATGCCACTGGCCCTTGTTCTTGAACACTCGCAGAGCCTTCTGAGAGTTCAGAGCCATGATGAGCCGAAGAACAGAATATGAAGTAGCTAAGAAGCCCAGGTAAAGGGCTATTGGCATTAGAAGGGCAGACTTCCTCCAGCTGGCCACCTCATGAAGGAGGAGGTATTCGAAGGTGGGCAGAATCCAGTGTCCAGAAGTGGACAAGGCGAGCAATTGTGTATGCAGGTACGGAGTCTGAGGGGTTAACAAGGAACCTGCTAACAGTCTAGCAGTGCTGTTTGTGGTATGAAAGACCCTGTGGCCACTACCATAGCCTTGGGGCGTGTGTGGTACAACTTTGGTTGAGCTTTAAGTTTTCTTTCTGAGTTCCATTCTTTTAAGGGGCAAAGGATGTGGGGAATACTCATATCTCTCCCATCCTGGGAGGGTCAATAGAACCAGAGCCCCTTTCTCAGATTCCGGGACAATTCAGGCCTGGCTGCAGCATTCTATTTGTTAATTCTTTCTTTGTGGCTCCCTGACTCCATTCAATTACCAAGTGCCTCTTAGTCTGTTGAAGCTGAGTGTCCCTGGGCTACAATTTCTAGCCACAGACCCTGCATTTGCTGTGCCTCAAACATGACCTTGAGGCCACATCCCATTATACACAGAGCCCACAACTGCGTTAACCAGTTCTTTGTCTGGGTAAGGCTAGCACGGTGCAAACTGCATGCCTTCCTGCCAGAATTTCTATCTGTTTTAGCAGGAAATTTAAACTGCAATCTGGGATGCAAGTGAAGCCAATGATGGGCTCACTTTCAACTGTGTTATATTATTTAAAAAGGAAGAAAAATAAAATAAAAAGTGGATTGCAGTGCCTGGTGAGAATTACAGGATTAAAAACTGTAGGTCAGGCTGTGTTTGTCTTTGCTGCTGCTTACTGCTAGCAGGGACAGCCACGGCAACCACAGCTGGTGACTTAGCTGGTTGTGTATTTCTAAAGGAAATTTCACGCTACAGAGAAGCTACAGTATAAGGACACTTAGTGGTGATGTGTGGCATTACCACTCAGCTCTATAAGCTATTACATGTAGTTGTAGAGCAGAGTGAGTCTTGAGTGCTGTGGCTGCTATGAGCGCAGAACCTGGAGATTCCTGGGCTTGGAAAGAAAGTGTGCAGTGCTTCAGGGGGCTTGCAGGTCAGCGAGCAGGTGCGGTTTTTCAGAGTCCCAGTGTTCTGCTTATGCATTTTAAAGAAATATACCTGAAGAAATGAAAGACCATTCTCCTATCTTGAGTGATCTTCAATGACCTTCCACTTTGCTGTCAAAATCAGCCTTATCTTTCTAGTTAATGATGTGCACATGGAGGTAGTTAGATGTGTTTTTACACCTTCCATTTATTTTGAAATGGCAATAACAACAAAATAAGATGTTTTGTTGGATGGGTGGGTAGAAGAACTAACGGATAGAAAGGCATGATACAGCATGGAAAAAGAACAGTAGAGTCTTAGTGGTGGATATATAGTATAAAAAACTTGTATGTATGTGTGAAATTTCTTGAAATGTTGTGGAAAGAGCAATCTTCCAGGACTTTGGGGTGGCTTTCTAGAGTTCCCGAGTCATTTGGAAATAACTTTGCTTTGTAGTGATGATTAGCTCACTTCTCTTAGCCTTTATGCTGGACAGTGAACTCCATGTAGACAAGCGTACTATCTTGTCTGTAGACCCCAAGGCCCAGACAGGCATTATACACAGCACAGAGGAGAGGGTCCCACGTGACTTTAGGATTAGTTTAGGGATGACATGTTTAACTAGAGTTCACTTGATCAAAAGTCATTAAGTAAGGTTTCCTGCATCAAGCATGCATACACGTGTGTGCCTGTGTGTTTTGGAAGAGAACTAGAAAAGTGAGAGTTAACACCAGTTTTCTGATCATGGCTGTAAAGCAAGTCTGCTGTGTGGACTGCCAGGCCTCTGCTAGCTACCTCAGTGATCGTGCTGCTCAGCCCCAAGCCCTTGAAAAGGACCCTGCACTCTGATACCACAATTCAAATCCAGGGTCCTGCGCTCTTTGGATCCCCCCATATGGAAGACAATGCTATGAAAATGTAAATAGGGATGGAGAAGTCCTATCAGGTTCTGTGACAAGAATTCATCTAGAATCTGGCAGATGTCAGAAATAACTTGGTCCATGTAGCAGGTTAGTTACGTATTTCCAAATTAAGTATGCAGTGAAGATTTAGATTTTATTATTGGGAGGGTTGAAGTCTTACTAGATTTGTAAGCAGTATTCTAGCATTTAAAACAATTTAATAGGTTTCTTAGAGCTGTCTCAAGGTAGCTGTTTTTGTAAGTAAAGCAATTCTAAAATTTAGAAAACAAATACATTCTAAATTAAATACATAGTTTTAAATGTTTACAGGAACTTAACTGTTTTGTAACAGGATCACCCACTAATCCAGTGGCCCTTTGAAATTGACTGTAAAAATTCTAAGATACATGAGTGGAACTTACAACTAGGTTTTAAAAAAATAAACAAATGAAACCTACATTTTAAAAACCAGGTAAACCTGTAATGCTTTCTGTGCACAAAACCACATTAAAGTCATTTAAAAGAAACTCACATGAGATAAAATGATTAACATTGCATTTAGGTCACAGTAGATGCTTAGCGTTAGTTAACTTTGAATTTAAATTTTAAATTAGGAATATTCCTTATGGTGAGGCAAAAAGAAACAGAAAAACCTCAAGTTAATTATTCTTTGTGGCTGGAAACAAAAAAACATGCTACAAAAGAACGAACACTGGCTTTTGAAAGATGATCTTGCTCATGTAAAGAACAGGGATGTATGATGAACTTTCAATGAAATGATGACTGTAGCTCAGGATTAGTATTGAATATACAGTAAATACTCATTGAGGACAAATTGTAGAACTAAATATTAGAAGTACTTTTATCAAAGTGTGATTAACATTGTTTAATTCCAAGGGAATGGGAGGGCATTTGCAAGACTATAGGGTATACAGTCAAATGTGGCTGTTCTGGATACTGATCTCATCCATTCAGCAAAATGCCACAAGAAATTTAAAGCTAGTTACATGTCACACACAAGCGCTATTCTGTCTGCATTCACAGAAAATCAGCAAGTATGGGGCAGCAGACATTTTTGCCATCTGGACAAGGTTCAGATGAAATCGCATGTAATACAGAGCCTTGGATTTATTTTTTCTTGGCCACTCAGACAACCCTGAGCAGGGTGCATAGTGAGGCCGGGAGCTGGAGGATGCTTCGCTTGTCTGCAGACGTTGTGATTTAGGTCTGGCTTCTGGTAATTAGGCACTCCTATCTGGGCTCTGCTGTTAGCGAGCGTTTGAGACAAATTGCAAAACCTGTACAACCATCTGAGAGATGGAAAAGTAGACCCGATGACACTACAGGGGATATTGGTAGTTCTCAAAAGTTTGAAAGGGAATGCTTAGAAAAGCAATCCTCAAAACTGAATTTAGAGGTCCTTTTGCTGTGGTTAATGGGTGAGTTCAACCATAGAATCAGGATATGAGAAGATCCTGACAAGTTGAAGTGATAGGCTTCATTTAACAGGATAAAATGTAATAGAAATAAGTGTAAGATTCTGTATTTGGATCTGAAAATCCCAAGTATGTCTGAAAGGACTGGGGATAAAGGGAGACAGATGTCTGAGGAGTAGCCAAAAAGAGAAGACCTAGGAGTTCAAGGTGATCTAAATCAATAGTTTATTGTGGGCTCCCAAAATCAAACGCAGTTTTAGGCTGCTTCCACAGAGGTAGAGGCGGAGTGTTTCGGGTGCGGAAGGTGATAGATCGGTTCCGCCGGGGACCTGCCATAGCCCGAGCGTCACTACAGTTCTCGGCTGATGGCTGTGAAAGAAAAGGAGACAAAGGCTGGCCACAGGATGGATGTGAAGTGTTCCACAGCTGGCCCAGATAACAAAGGCACAGGGGGTGTAGCTCGGAACAACTGTAGGCAGGAGAACCTGAAAGCTGTCACTAAGAGCTGAGGGGCGGTCATGTGCATAAAGGGCCAGCCTTGTTCTTGTTAGGAGGAAAAAGAAGAATCTGGGGGTGAAAGTTATAGGACATCTCAAGTAAGAAAGGGTGTTTAATTCTTAAATATGCCTCAAGACAGAATGAGCTGCTTCCTTGATCCTCAGTGGTTTAGGCTTATAAGGATACAGGATATAGAGTTTTCGAGGTGGGGCTGGATGACTCAGAGGTACTTTTCAGCCCCGAGATTCCACAGTTCCTTTGCCTTCCAGTGGCGACAATGTCCTGCATTGTCCTAACGGAAGGTGGCTGACAGAGCCTCCTAAGCTGAGATGGCAGTGGCTTTAGAAGTCTTAGTTAGACCAAAATGTCTTTACATAAGGACACTCTGGTCTTGGTCCTTATTGATACTGCCAGTTTTTTATTTGACCAGGTGACATCTGCGGTGGGGGCCCCCACTCTTTCTCTGACACTGTATTATTTCCTCACTTACTCTTTCTGTGTGCCCAGTAGTGTGCTGGGTGGTGGGAGACTTTGGGAAACAAGACAAAGTTCTTGCCCTCTTCAAGTATGTCTGAGAAGTGAGACAGAAAACAGCAGTTACACAACGAGCTATCCAGTTACAGTGATGGCTGCAGTTTGAACTCATATATTGTATGAGTGAGTTTTTATTTCATGTAGTGTCTTAGTAATATGTTTTCCCATTCAGCTTTGGGGATAAACCTTTCCATTATATTATGCTCTTGAAATTCAGGTGATCTGTTTGAGACTTCTCAATCTCCTAGTAACAGTAGGGATGGGAAGGATTTGTTTTTGGTTTGGTTTTGTTTTTGTTTTAACTGATATGTCTTATGTGTAATTTGTGTCTATAGCTTCTAGGGGGCATCTGCTTTCATGTTAGCTTCCTGTACATAAGGTTTTCAGTGACAGCAACAGTTTATTCTCTTGTGTCTGATTCTAACGGGACTGAACTATGAGTAGAAACCTGGGTGGGGAGGAATGCATGTATTCCCATACAAATCAATCTCTGTATTGTGGCTTACACACCCATTTGAACCGAAGTTCAAAATTAAATGCCCTTCATCCTAATGTCGTCTTGTAAATATTTTTACAAATTATTTTGCTGTTTTATTTTTCTGATTTTAATAGACTTAACAGCTGCAACTTAAAGATCCTTGATTCTGAATTCTGTTCTTAGTGTTCAGAGACTTTAAAGAAACTCAGCTTAATGTAAATTCTTCTTTCTTTCAGGTAGGAATGAATTGATAGCCAGATACATCAAACTCAGGACAGGAAAGACACGGACCAGAAAACAGGTAAAATAACCTACCTGGGAGTCGTGCATGTCAGCGAATGGCCCACCGAGGCATTTTGGCTGCAGTGGCTGGCTGTGCTTTGGCTCCTAGGAGCCCCCAAAAGTTCCCTGTAAGGACGTCAATGTTGCAGGTGTTTGAAATTGGCCCAGTCTCAATATCCATCATTTCAGTGAGCCGTTATTATGTGGTCTCACTTCTTTTTATACACATATGGGAAAGTTTCACTTCCAAGGACAGCATATGAACTGCTCTAGTGCTGCATTTTAAAACTTGCATTTCTTTCCCTAACTGTGCATCTGCAAACATTACAAAAGCTGCAGGTGCAAATACACTTGCAAGTCATGCAATTTTGAGACTTTTTATGATGTAAAACCTGGAACAACTACACATGAGTCATCATTTCAATGACAAAGTAACACTAGCAGCCGTGAGTATTGGCCTGAACTTGATACTGAACCATGTGCGTCCAGGGAACTGCTGCTCCTTAAGCTATGGCTTTTGTCAGTAGCTGCTGTGACTGAAATGATGTTACCACTTAATACCTTTGGCAGAGCAGCATCAGAGATTCTTCTCTGCCCTTACTCAGGGCTCTGGCTCTCCTTATTCTTTTTGATGCAAAGTAGCCTAGGCCCTGACCCAGTTCAGAACTGGACTAGAAAGCATCGAACTCAACTCAATTGTCTAACTAAAACCAGGAAAAGAAACTAAGGAAAAAGAAAGAGAGAAAGGGAAAGGGGGAACAAAATCAAACCTCATGGATGAGTCCACAGGGGGGAAAAAAATTGAACGTTGACTTTATGCTGATTGACCTGGCATGAATCTTAAAAACTATAACCATACCACGAGGCAAGCTCAACTGTGGTCTTGCTAAGTTTGAGCAGTAGATTCCAGTTCTCTGCTCAGGGATGAGTTGTTTCCATGAGTGTTTATGACGGGAGAGCTTTGCCTCAGCAGTTCTCCTTGTGCCTGAGCCTTGAGTCAGCACTGAGGCAAGTGGCCTCCCCCAGGCTCAGAGGAGGGAATTGACTGTTGGGGGGATATTCCCCCCCAACAATGGCCCTCATCAAGTTAGAGAATCGCATAAGGACAAAATTCGGGTGAAAAAAACAAAAGCAGGAGCTGGATGGAGGGGTGAAGAGGATGGGGGAGTTCCTGCTTCTCCATACTTAAGAGAAAAGAAAAGATTGCAAAAGCAAATTGGGGGGGAGGTGGAGGAAGAAAACACACCAGAATAATTGAAACGCAAAGACAAAGTTCAAGAAAAAATATCTTTTATAACCATACATTTTTTCCTAGAGTATTTGAAAATAAGTAATTGCCTTGAAGGCTGAGTTGCTGAACTTTTTAAATGGGAGGTACTAAATTTCTGAAACAAACAGATCTGATTCCCAACAGACTGAAAGTCCTGGACCTGGCTGTGTGCTGTTCATGAGCTCTGGTCACGTGCCCTTTACTGGGGGACTCCTGTAAATTTAACCAAGTCCTGCTGAAAGAGATGCAAATGTATTTACCCAGTAGAATCATTGTGTTTGAGAACTGGGCTTGGCGTGGTTTCTGCACCCCGGCATCTTGGGGACGTTTCAGGCAGCAGTTGGTGATACCTCTCCAATGTGAATTTGTTGTTCAGCAAATCCGTGTGGTTTTTCAACCCAGATTTTTAACAGGATGGCTGGCTGGCTGTATTCACACTTTTCGCTTTGTAATAATATGCAAATCCACTTGGCACCCAGTCAATACCCAAAAGAGTGGAAGGATTAATGATATTTATAAGGGCAAAAAAAAAAAATGCTCTGCTAACTGGGTCTTTCCATTTCTCTTTGAGATCTAATTTACATGTCAGTATTATTTTAACATTTGCTACAGAATCCAGAGCTCTTAATGAGATCAGAATATAACCGACAGCTTCAGCTTTTTGATTCCACAGAATGTGCTAATTTATGGATAATCTCTTCTAAATTGAGAAAAAAGGGATTTTCCCTTCTGATACTGAGAAGCTATAAATATTTTCATTTACCTCTACCCTGACCTTCTAAATTTTATAAAGAAAACAACCCCACTCTCTCCCTCTCATCCCATGCCTGTGTTTCTCCCGGGTGAGAAAACTAAGAGGAGCCTGAACTTTCCTCGGGAACCCAGTCACTGCAGTGGTGACCCAGTCTGAAAGCTTAGAGCTGCGCTGGGGGCTTGGTCTGGCTGGGACTGTACTCCTAACTGCAGAGCTTTGTTGAGATGCAAATAACCTCCCCCACCCCACCCCCACCCCAAACCCTCCCAAGAGTAGCGATTTTATATTTGATTTCCTTTTTTTGTTTTGTTTTGTTTTGTTTTGTTTCCCTTCATAAACCCGAACAATGTAGGTGTCTAGTCATATACAGGTCTTAGCAAGAAAGAAAGTTCGAGAAATTCAAGCCGCCATTAAGGTACGTCTGGCTTGCCCAGTTGTAGGGGGCTTTTCATCTCCATGGTTACAGGCTTTTCCTTTGTTTTCCTCCCTTCCCCTACCCTGCAGGTGTCTAGTCACATTCAGGTTCTTGCCAGAAGGAAATCTCGTGATTTTCATTCCAAGCTAAAGGTATGCGCTTTCCTGCTTTTTGGCTTGTGGTTGCTATGCATCTCACTTCCTGTTTTCCATGGTGACTGGTGAATGCCTGGTGCTGGGATTCTTGTA
This sequence comes from Galemys pyrenaicus, assembly GCA_019455555.1. Taxonomy (NCBI): domain Eukaryota; kingdom Metazoa; phylum Chordata; class Mammalia; order Eulipotyphla; family Talpidae; genus Galemys; species Galemys pyrenaicus. The sequence goes on from JAGFMF010011390.1 coordinate 2,861,914, forward strand.
ACCTAGTTTCCTCGCATGTGAGAGCTGTTTACATTTCTTTGTGTCTAATCTCTCTGTTTCTGTACTAGCCTCACATTAAGCTGGTTGTGTGCGTGTGTGAGTGTGTGTGTGTGTGTCCCTAATAACAATGCAAATGCAGCAGAGAGCTGGTCTTGATAACTTTTAAGCACAGAAACATGATATATTTTAACCTTTAAGTATCCACTAAGCCCTGCAGCCCTGAGATAGGAATGGGGAAAAAAATTCCAGACTCAGGGAAGTTAGTGTGAAATTATTTAAAAGGAATCACTTCCACAGTGATCACCATAAAATTACTTTTAAAAATATTTAGAAAAGTTATTTTAATTTGTATTTTTGATATATTTTTAAGAATACTTATGAAAAGTGAGCATTTTTTCAGATAATTTTTCATGTGTTCTTCCAACAGAGTATTTTTCATCAGATTTTCTCTCACATTTGCTTACTATTGGCTTTTTAAGTTATTAAAAAAGAAATTTGAGGTGTGGCCTTTAAGAGCCAAAGATGGATCTTAAGAGATGGGAACTTCCTCTCTTGATCAGTCCTTGTTTGCAATTCCACTTATACATGAATTCACTTAATTTTTTTAAAAAAACATGTACCTTATTTTCCAGTTTCTTAAATTACATTTCTAGCAAAAATGGACAGGTTTTTTTTTTTTAATGCAATTTCTCCCTATTTTCTCCTCTTCCAGAATTTGCAATAAAGCACACATGACTTTTCCCCCCCAGGATGTTTTATTTTAGAAATGCAAAGGGACTGTGGTTTGCATGGAGGAGATATGCTTTGTAATCACAATGATTTTGTAGCCCATATTATTGCCTTTCCCACGTGCCTTTTTTTGAGGGGGGAAGGGTTGTTGTTAATTTTCCCCCGTACGATAAAGAACTTTCTGGTTTTCTTCAAAAGAACGAAGCATGATTCCACAGCACTTAGAGTTGAACACTGGACCTCTTCCTAAAGTTGCCCAGCTTTTTTTTTCCCATGTAAGTTAAGACAGGCTGTGGAATAGGAGTAGCGATAGGAAGGAGCATTTGTGGGCCCTTTGCAGTGGGCAGCATGCTGGCTCGCTCGCACGTGTGGCTGATGGTGGCTGGCTTTTAGCTGCACTGGCTGAGCAGTTGGAAGACTAAGATAACTCCATAGATCCTGCTTTTTAACCAAAGGTGCAGGCCTCTCTATGTGGATGTAACTTCCCCAGTGTTTGCTCAAATTCTGACTCTGTTTCTAGTTTTCTCTGAGCTAACGAATTAATGATGCACCAAGAGGTTGACAGGCATCAGTCTCGTGTTTCCATCTGCAATGTTATGAACTGCTCTATTTCTGCACTGTTGTGTGGTTCCTGTAGACTCAGCTGGGCATGCGGCCCTAGACTGAAGCTCTCCAGGTCATGAGGGACCCCCACGGGGTACAGGAAACACTCTTTCTCACATGGTCATTTTAAGACTCTTCCTCAGTGAAACAGTTTTGCCATCTCATTGTATATACACACATACACAAAGAGTTTTGTTTGGTTTTGTTCTTAAAAAGTAAAAGAAAACTACTATCACCTCTCCTACCCCCTACCCCTGACCCGCTCTCCTTTGGGGCACGCAAGAAGGAGAAGGAGGAGGTGGAAACAGAGGCAGCAGCATAGAAATTGGCTCAGCATTTCGGCTTCAAGAACCACCTCCATCTTCCTGTTGTTCCATTTCTTCCTACCATACTGTTCTTGGAAATAGTGAACCCTTGGTTTTTCCTCTCAGCTGATACCAGTGGAGTGTTCTAGACCTGGCGCTCCCCACAGGGGCAGTTAACTGCCAATCCCCTGTAACAGAACCAGCCATGCAAACTGGGGATGTGAAAGGGGGCACTGCAGAGTGTGGAAGGGCTGAAATAAAACGTGGAGTGGGGACCTGGGGTCGAGTTGCACAGAGAACGGACTCTGAGCTTGGTGACTGAAGGACAAGGAAATGGGGTAGAGAGCCTCTTCCGTGTCCTCTCATTTATACTCACTCTGAAGTGTGTTTCACTGTTCCAGATTTTAATGACTATTTAGGAAACCAGGTCTCCAGGAATTGAATTGATTGCCAAAAGTCACCCAGCCTAGTAAGGAATGAAATCGAGATTTGAACTTGGATCTTTGTGAATCCCAAATCACTGCTCCCTGGTATGTCTTCATTTAGCGCAGAGGGCTCTCCTCAGCATGCACTGTAGGTGACCTGCTCCCACTCTCATCCCCCTGGAAATGTGCAGGTAGGCCTGGCTACCAGCCTTTCGCTTGGCACCTACACTTGAGAAGGAAGGTGGCTTTTAAACTTTGTGCCCTTAGTCAATGTGGACTTAATTTGGGCTGGATGGTGGGGTAGTCATAAGAAACTCAGCTGCTGTGGTCCCAGCTACAAAGCCAGTGCTCTGAGAACTTGAGGACAATGGTGAAGACTAAGACTGGCTGCCACCTGCCTGGCAGGTCTGCAGCCTACCTCCATGGGCATTTCATCCTGAAGATATTCCCCTTGACCTTGCTAATGAGCCTTTATCAGGAAATAGATCCAGATTTGTTGACCCCATGGGTAACGGGATCTCACTGCTCAATCCACACTTCCTTGTTCAGCTCTGGATTGACCAGGACATAGGTGGGCAGCAGGATCGAGCATTTCACTGAGTATATTGTGCAGTCGAGCTGATAGCCATATCTTCTTGGCTTCCCATACTAATGAGATAAACTCTCTACGGAAAGTTGAAGTCATCCCATCAGACAATAAGGATAAGTTCTGAGTGACGGTGGAGATAGGAGGAAGTAACCAGGCTTCCAGCCAGGCTTCCCGGAGGTGTTGTGCTCTGCCTGAAGTATCGCAGGGCTTCCTGGCGGACGTGCTGACCGTTCTGGGACCTTCCCTGCAGGCGCTGCCTCAGCCAGGCTGCCCTTTCCTTCTCCACATACTTGGAAATCAAAGGACTCCAAATGTCTGAGGTGGACAAAGGCCTCTCGCTCTCTGGTGAAAATTAAAGCCAAGTTTAATTTCCCTGTTCTTCCTTGTAGTTTGAAAGTGGGTTACTCAGAACTGGGACCACTGCCAGGGTGGTGTCCTGCAAGCCTTCTTCCCTGTAAGCTACTCTCCACTTCCCAAGAGAGGATGTAGTAGAATCTTTAGATTGGGAATTCCAGTGTATTTTAAGTACCAAAACTCATGTTTGAGTAAAAGTCTTATTTGAAACCCTCAACATATGGACAAGTAAAAACTATTTTAATTGAAACTCACTCTTTCTCATCCTTTGCAATGGCCTCTTTGGGAGTTCCATTGAATAATCTTTGCAAAACCATACTGCTTGAGGCAGAAGGAAAGGAGACTGCCTCTCCTCAACTATGCTTCCAGCCTTGATAGGACAAAGTGTCCAATTGAAAATTTTTATTTTTCTATGTTCTGTAGCCTGTTCTACCATATTCCTCTGAAGAAAACAGGCTCAAGAATGAGAGTGGTCATTCACCTCAGAGTAATGGATGAGTCATCCTAGCTACAAAAGCACACTCTTGAATATCGGTTAGAATAAGTTCCAAAGGTCAGTCTTATGCTTCTGCTAATAGCAGTGGTTCTCAAAGTACTTGTATGGGGCTCAGATAAGCCCAAAATTTGTTGACTTTAATTTTTTAAAAATTGTTTTTGTAAAAGTTTAACATTTCCACAAAGATTTGAACTTTCAAAGTGCAGAAATGATTACTTAATCCTGTCCAGGAGACTTTCTGTTGAGAGCCCAGCATGTTTTCTAGGCCTGCTAGTAGATGTCGGGCATGTAGAGTTGAATAAGGAGAGTCTCTGTTTGAGGAACACTAAAATTTTTTGTTATTTTTGGCCAGGTTTGGGAGAAATATGAGATTTCCAGTGGATTGTTCCTAGCTAGGGGACCCTGCAGTAGACATTTAACAGTAGTATGAAGGCCGCCCAGTGAAAAAAGAATGATTAATTCTGAGTGTGGAGAAAGGTGCTGTGAGCATAGAGGAAGGTGGTGAATTTCCAGAGATGGGGAGTGTCTGGGGAACCATGAAGAACCCCATCTAGTTGGAGGCACAGAAGGAGACCGGAAGAGCCTAACGGGGAGGTGCACTGAGGAGTGAGGTTCCCCTGTCGGCCAAGGGAAACACACGGAGGTCGTCCACATCTCTGCTTTGGAAAGCTCTCTGGTCATTGGAAGATAGCTGGCTGGGTGGGAGGCAATGCTAGAGAAAGGGCGACTAGATCAGGGATGGCTTCAAGAGTCTGCTGAGAGGTGTGCGGGCCTGGCCAGGGGCTGACACCCCCGGGCCCACTCCGGGGCCCTCACAGGTCTTGCCATCGTCCTTGCCATCCAATAGCTGGCTCCCCATTCCAGGCCTCTGACTGCTCTGCACTCTTTCATCCTCATTAAAATTTTAAAGAGTAAATTATGTTTAAAAGTTCTATCCTTAGTAAGTTTGAAAGGTGCATATCAAGAGTTTTCAGAAAGATTTTTAAAAGCAGCATTTAAAACTGAGCTTATAAAAGGTTAGGTTCTCCTAAAGTAATGGCAATTAATTGAGTGTATATCAAAATTCACTATGAAGTTTTTGTTGTTGCTAAATTTAAAACAAGTAAACAAGTGCAGAGAGTGATGTGTGTATGACACGTTCATGTTTGCACTATTCAGCAATGATTTTAATCATGACATATTTCCTTTAAGTTTTTTTTAAATGAAAGAAAATAGCACAAGAGTATTTAAAAATTTTTTTTTTGGTAACTTCCCCTAATTCCTACTTCCCCAGGCAATCTGTTTTCCCCAGACCCCTATCCTAAGTTCTTTCCTTGCCATTTATTTCCCTAAGCATATCTAATGCTGTAAAAACTTTCTCTTCTCCTTTAGTCCCTATCCTAAAATTAATTTAGATTTTTACCCATTGTCTACCATGAATTTGTGCTAAAGCCATTGGCGTGAAATGAGACTTTTCCCCACAATTTAAAGTAGTCTAAGCCAAGATAGACTTAGCCAGCCCTTCTGGTTGGCCTTGGACACAGACTGTGACTGTAAGGGGGAGATGTAAGGGACAAGGAAATCCAGGGCATGGTTTACGTGGTGACGAAGTGAGGCAAGGAGATGAAGAGCTGGGCACAGGCCCCGGACAGTGCGGACAAGCATCGAAAGGGTCAGCGTGATGCAGCAGAGGATCGGGAGCTCGCTAACAAGGCTAAGAAGATGTGAGGAGTTTGTGGCCAGAGTTTGGGCATTAAATATACACTTTCAGTTGTGGGTTTTAGGGGGATTTCATGGTTTTAATCTCAGGCTGAAGTGTGTAAGAAACCAGCCAGAGCTACTGCTGGTCTTAAAAGAGTACTGAGCCTTGAAGGCGCCATTCCGTGGTGATGGGAGTGCCATGTGTTTGGCCTCTGCCCAGACAAAATCATTTTGACCTGCTAGTCTTCAGATGCAAGGCAGGTTTTGCGTGATCCACAGTTTTGTGACTAGGTTTAATTCTAGTCATAAGCACTGGGGGAATCTGTGCAATTACTATGGCTGTTAGGTTGATAGAATGTACCTGTAGGAATTCCAAGGCTACTGAGTTGGAGATCTCCCTGGAACCTTGTGTCCTCAGCTGCATCTACAGCTGTGTCACCCATATCAGCTTCACTCATTGTCTCCCATCATGCCCTTTCCCCTAGGTTAGCCCCTTACTAGAGTCCCTGAGGGGTACTGAGAGGCATCCTGTCTGAGGCTTTTTGTGCTGTTTTCTGAGAACTGCTCTGCAACTTTAGGAGTTCTTCTCCACTTTGAATTATTTTACTTGCCATTAATCCATCGTAACCTTTTTTTTTTTTTAACTCAGGTTTGTTATCCAAGCTGTAGGAGAACGCAGGCTTATTCTTTACACATGAAACACTCTTTTCTTCCCTTTTGAGTTCCCACTTAGCATCTCCTTTTCTGGTTCTCTATCTCTATATGTTTGATTACCCAGAGGCTGTCCAGGCACCTCCCAGAGGCCTCTCTGTTAGCAGTAGAAATGCGGTCCTTTAGTTGCTCACATTAGTGGCTGGTGGGAGCCGCAGCCAAGCTCTGCAGACCACCGCCACACTGTAGGCTATCATCTTCCCATGCAGACGTGGCCACTTCTGCCCTGAGTGTGTCTTGGTGAGTGTGTGATCCCAGCAGTACTAACAGGGAGGAAATCTTCAGTCTGCTCTGACTTCAGCAGGAACACAGCTTAGACAATAGATAGATTCATGTCAAGCTTTGGATGTGTATTGAAAAAAAAAAAATACAAAAAACTTGCTGACATTGCATCATCCCAGTAAAGCAGAAAAGGCCGAGCTTCTCTGATTGTGTCCTGTCTTGGTGACTAATTTATGAGCCTAAGTGTTGCTCCCTGAGGCCATTTTCTTCATTCTCGCCCTTGTGGCCTTTGTGATTTGATTTCTGAACAGGCCATTCTTTCCAATCTGCCATTCCTTCCAATAAACAGAGAGCTTAAAGTTCAAATTGTTGATTTAATTCTCTTGAGGAGTTCAAGAACTTTGCCGGAATATTGTTAGGGTCCACGCTGCTGAATCCTGTTGGTAGTGCCACTGATTCCATCCGGGGCTGGGCCTGTCCATGGGAAGACAGTCTTTAATTCACCGGGTTGTGCTCCCCATCGCCCCCCTGAGCCACTGTCCCTTCACTGGAGAGCTGACCGGAGTGGTGTTCCAGCCCTGAAACAACAGCCTTCTTGTCTCAGCACTGAGACGCTCGGCCTTGTCGTGTGATTTGGGAAATGACACACAGTATTCCTTGCATTCCCCCAATCTTTGGGGTTGTTCATTGCATTCATGACATGTGCCCTCTCTCCTGAGTGATATTTATATTACTTTGTTTTTAATTTAACCAAATTAAAACTAAGATTGGAGATATTTCAGTTTTCCTGCTGGGGTGTGATGGGATTAGAACTTCTCATCTATCAGCTGGTGATGCAGAACCTATGAGTGAACTGAAGGGCTGAAAACATTTACTTTTCTCTCTGAACTGAGCCAGGTTCAGGTTTGGAGTTCCCTTTTGAAGGGCAACAGAAACAGCCATTTTTTGCATTTTTATCCCTTCCTAGCAAAATCCCATTATTCACCAGTCTCCAAAGTAGACAGTGCCCTAGAATTACAGTGATCCCAAAGAGTACGTCTCTGGGGTCTGAGCGCTAAGCATTTCTCTGGTGTCAGACAGGATTGAGCATGGATGGCCCTGGACCACGGGCTCACTGACTGTCAGGGCTGCGGGCACTGGGCTGAGTGCTTGATGCAGTCCTCAGAGCAGTCCTGAAGGAGGATGCAGTTCTCCCCACTTTACAGATGAGCAAGCAGAGGCTGACAATGACTAAGTGACTTACAGTTTTGAATTTTGTCCCGGGGCTGCCTGGCACTATGGCATGCTGCCTCTCCAAAGCATGCTGGCCAAGAGCTATCGCTCCTTTCCTTGACTTGAGATGTGCCTATATTGTCTCCCTAAACTGAGCCAGCTTTTTATTGTGTCTGTGTTTGAATTAAACTGGGAAGGTGAGTGGTGGGGAGCTAGTACTACCTCTGGAGCTAAACTCGAGCCTGCTGCCAGCTTGGGTTCCTTTGGCCTCTCAAGGGGGAACTACCTCCTGCTTCTGTCACCCCCCAAAGGAAAGGAGGCTAATGTCGGAAGTGTGTCTTCCGACACACTGCCCTAAACCCCAGGCTTCTGGTAGAGAATGAGCAGGCACACCTACAGAACACAGGGGTCTCATCTACAGCCCTTTAGGATGGTAAAGCCTCACATCAGAATTAAAGGAGACACTACTGACAATTATAAAATACTAAATATAGCTCAATACATTTTAAAAAAAAGAACAATGATAAAAGCCTTGAGAATTTTTTCTTTGATGTGAATGGAGTCTTTGGCATTTGGGCATACAATGAGCTGAATTAATTGCTCCTCATTAGATAGCAGCTCTGGAGAAGTATGAATGTGCCTTCTCTCCTCAGCATCAGCTATTGCCTGACCGAAATAGCCCCCTTTTGTATTTATTCCTGCTTTCTCTAATAATAAGCAAATTAGAGATCATGGCTAGAAAAATTCAAGGGCCCTCTAAACCTTCATAGAGTTTTGCGATGTTTATCTGCTCAGGAGCTACCACTAGTGATTGCAGAGGTCATGTGAATCTACACAGTGCAAGATTAGAAACAACATCTGCAAAATTACTTCTTAGCAAAGTAGCTTGTGTTTTGTCTTTTTCTGAAAAAGTGATTTTGCAAGCAGATTGTCTTTCCTCCCTTGCTCTGTTTTGTTTTGTTGTTGGTTCTTTTCTTAAAAAAATATTGCTGGAGAAGTATATTGGGGGAAATATCTAATAACCACTAAGAGTTTTTGAATACATGGTCTTTTTTTAACTTCAGATATTTTCCCTGATGTATTGGTCGGTTTCCTTATGAATAAATTAGATCGGGGTCTTACCTTTAAATTCTAAAATAAGACCCTTGAGTAAACTGTTTGGAATATATTGATCTGGTCTGCTCTTCATTAGCATTTAGTCTATAGTAACTGTAATATTGTACATCCAAGCATGCTATTACCTTTTTATATTATATTTATTATTTATTTATGGCTAATACCTAAAAATTAGGAGATGATTGATTCCCCAGAAAAGTCAAGAGCTGGGGATGCACAGGAGAGATGGGGTAGGGAAACAGGATCCCAGTAATAGCCAGAAACTAACTCATAAAACATCCTGAGTTTGAACAGTGCTCCATGCAGCCATGTGCGTTTGTGCTACCCTGTCTTCCTGTCATGTATATTAACATGTAGACATTTTCCAAACATTGTGTACATTTCAACCATAAAAAAAGGAGGCAGTCGGTGGAACCCAGAGCTGTGGCAGCTGCCCTTGCTCTGCTTCATGAAATATGAAAGCCTGTTGGGCCCTCCCTGGTGGCGCAGTGGGTTAAGCAACGCACTGTGAAGCAAACCGCAGCCACTGCAGCACGAGTTCGATCCCTGCAGCCGGCTGGGGAGGTGACCCACATGGTGCAGGCAGACCTCTCCTGCCTGGCCCGCTGCTCCCCTCAGCAGTGTGTTTCAGTCCATCTGCCTGTTCTGCCCCCTGCTCTGTCTGGTGGATTCTCTCACCTTCCCACACCTCTGGCCTGTACCCCAGTGCTTGTATGCATAAATAAATAAATCTTTAAAAAAAAAAAAGAAATATGAAAGCCTGTTTACTTAGCAACATTGAGAGTTTGGAAGGCTGAGCATTTATTCATGGTGCAGCCTGTTGGACCCCTTGTAATCGAGGCAGTGAGGGTATTGACAGTATGTGCCCAAAACTGGACAGCAAAGAAAGTAGACTGGGGAAGGAGACACATGCCCCAAATTAGGGTGCTTTACCCCTACTCTCAGGTCACAAGGACTGTTTGTTCATTCTTTCCCCCTTCAATAGTCTCTGAATCTACGTTCCCTGCTTCATAATATTTTCCTAATTCCAGGTCATGAGCTTGAGTTAGAATTCAGTTAGAAAAGGGAGATGACCTTTCTCCCCCCTTTCCCAAAACATTCAGCTTTTTGTGACCTCATTTTTTGTAATCTTAAGGAAAGAGTAGCTTAAAATCACTAGTAAGGAGTCGGAGTCAGTGTGAAGTTGCATAAGTGTTTTCCTAGGACGCATCTTTCTTGCCCATGCAAGCCCTCATTCAGAGTATCTCCTGTAGCCTAAGCCATCATAGACTGTAACGCAGTATTGACATAACAGTTTCCATGATAAAACAGCATGCTCATCCTTTTGTAAATCCCATCTACATCTCAGAAATATTGGTGTGAAAAACATTGTAGAATAAAATTAATATGGTATACAAATGCACAGATTTTTAAAATTTACTTAAGTTTCAGTTCTTTCCCTCCTCCCAGCTCTCCCCATACACCTTCCCCTTTAGTCTCAGGGGGGTGAGTGGTGAAAACAGAGTAGAAAATTTAAAAGTCCAGACTACAGTGACACAGAGAAACAATTTCCTCAATTCTGACACTAAGAGTTAAAATTTTTTCAAAGCCAGGCATGTATCTCTGGGCTGCAAATGACAACTTAGAGATCCTTCCATTGAAATCTCTCAGCTCAGCGTCCTTGGAACTCCCATTTCAACATGAGTGGGTCTCACAGTCAGGCTCTCAGTCCTGATTTTGAGATCTCCCTCGTGGTGCTTATTATCTGCAGCGTTACCTTTCCATTTGAACAGCAAAAAATTTAATCCTTTTAATTTTCAAATATGTATCATAGATAAAGGGCAGATGTTATAAAATTGAGTCGTAGGATTGTCTTTTCTACAAAGGGGAGGAAATAACTGGAACAGACATTTTAGTCCATTTGCAGAAAATTGCCTATTCTCAAATAGGTAGGTCAAGCACAGAAAGAACTACTTGAGGTAAAATTTCTTTTCCACACTTGGCTTTCTCTCTATTAGGACAGATGGTTGAGAGCAGCCCAAAAGTTAATATCCTGCTCTCTTTTCACTGGTCTTTAGCTGTATGTAGTAAGATGTATTTACTTACAATGGAACTCACACATAGGTACAAATACCAGAAGGTTTGAAGGTCAACTGTGTTTTGTAGATGAAGAAGAAAATTAGAGCGTGGTAAATTACTTGTCTGGGGTAGAACAACCCATCAGAGTGGGGCAGAGGTAGGTTTAGAAGCAGGTTCCCTGAGGCCCCTGCGCACACACCCTTGGCATAGAGCAAGTGGGCGCAGTGCACGCAAGTGAGGGCTCTCCTGCTTTTGAACTTTTCGTTTGGGGTCCTAGCAGAAGACTGGGCAATAAAAGAAGCAACCCTCACTTGAGCAAAAAGAAAGACTATCCTGAAGTCTTTGTGTGACTGTCCTTGTGTGACTTAAACAGCCAAGGCGATGATGTTTCTCCTTCCCTCATTGACTGACTCTCCTATTACAGAAGAAAGTATCATAATTTAGTGACCATTTTTGAAGAACTTTTCAACAGATCTAGCGAAGAGAAACACTTGACAAAACTCTAGTAGAATAAGAGTGGGTTTTGGAGACGGAGGGAGCTGATTTCCACTGGGACCTGGACTTTGGATGGCAGGGCCACACCATCCTGGTGCACAGGGGTACCCTCTGTGATGGAGCAGGCAGAATTGCTTATCAGCAGCATTTCCTAAGCACAGAGCTCTCAGGTGTGAGAGCAGTGCTCTAATGTGCTTTTGAAACAGAGCCAAGTCCTCAGAATTCGTCTCAGCCATCCAGGCAAGAAGTCAGGGCTGCCGGCTCCCAGCTCCCTTGAGCTGGGCTCTGGGGAAGTCATCAGGTGGTCCTTGTTGTGGGGAACGCCTGTGGTCACACCTATGCCATTACTTCATTTTCAGAAACCACCCCAAGAGCATTTATGACCTCTCATTAGGGTTGCTAAGGGGCCTGGGGACTGGAGTCAAGAGAAAGAGGTGAGCTGCAGTGCTGTCAAGGCACTCTCTGGAAAGCGAAGGGAGAGGAGGTGTGTGGCTGGAGCTGTGCTTCTCGTTCAGGACACGTGGAGTCTGTCTGAGGGTGATGGAGCAACTGGCACCTCAGCCAGATGAGTAACTTGAATGGGCAGTGAGATCTCTGTGTTTCCCCCAGCTCTAAGATTTGTCATTTTTCTGGCACCCCAGTATCTCTAATGTTTCAGGCTTCAAAAAGAAAATGTTCTCTAAGGGAGCTAGCATTAGTCCAGCCCTCCGAAGATTAGCCACTGGGGCCACAACTGGCAGAACAGCCTCTAACCAGAGTGGCAGAAGCATCCCTCTAGCCCCCAGGGCTCTTTCACGGGAGACCAGCATTCAGTGACAGCACCCGCCCTTACAAAGGTTCATAACCACCATGTGCAGCCCAAAAAGCTGCTCCACGAGACTCATTTTTACTGTTGAGAGAGAAATGAGTGAAATAGTATAAAAACTCATACAAATGTCGTATTCTTCAAGGGTTAGTTACAAGCATTTCTAAAATTCACATGGTGTTCCTGGCAGGTAGGGGCTAAAATGGTATCTTCACCTTGAGAGCACCTAATTGATCTTTCCTAGGAATTCTTAGTAGTTGTTGGATAGACTTTGATTTTTTTTTTCTTTTTAAACCTCTTTCAGTCTTGCCTTTGGCACCTCAGCATGTTTATTCATCACCTCTGGGTAAATCTGTAACTGTGAAGCCACCTCTCAGCTGGTACTCAGTGTCTTAGCCGGAAGCCTCCCTTGACTTCGCTCCCTGAGCTCAGAAGGGCAGCTGTAGGGGGCGCGCTTCTCCTTCTGAGGTCACCATCGAATTCCTGCTTTGGTGGAGCCCGGCCTGGTATAGATAGAGTGTACAGACTTCTGCTCACAGCCAGGAGAAGCGCTGCTGCACATCAGGGCCTGTCCCCACGGGGGTCTGATTGTGCCTCCCCTTGTCCCGGGAAACCACAGAGCCTGCTCCAAAGACTTGGGTTTCCTTTTCCATGGCTGCCTTTCTAGAGAGCTAGCTGGGTCATTCTTCCTGAAATGTGAAAAACAAACCCACACTCCTCCACATCTTATTATACCCCACTATTATTTGTTTGCATACATATATTTTTAACTGACGAAGAAAAATAACCCTGCCTTTGTACGCAATCCTTTTAACAAATTGTTTATTATTGTATCCAGGTAACAAGCATGGTAAGTATTTTCACCAAATTGAGTATTCTGTATTTTAGCTGTGCTTGGCAGACTTTTTGGCTAGCTTTGTGTCATCAGCCTTGGCTTTTCTTAAGGGGAAAAAAAAAGGGAAAAAAAAGAACCATTTAGGAAAAGGAGAGACCACTTACCTGTAGCACCCCCTGTGTCCTTGGCTTTAGAGAGAACCTGTGTAGCCTTAGACCCACGGCGGGGATATCTGAGAAAGCATGCACCCCGCCAGCATGCTGCTTGGCTCCACCATCGCCCCTCTGTCCCCCTGCTTCTGAGCCTCCCCCGCCACATGTCTGTGGACATCCAGGCCCGAACAACTCCAGCCGTCCGTGGGGCTGTGGCCTGGCGACAGCACTCACGGACAGGGCTCCACGCTGTGGATGGTCCTGTCCCAGCTCCACCACGCCTCCCTCTCACCGCTCCTCCCACTGTGTGCTTCAGAGGAGGGCTTTTAGATTTTCCGTCCTTGCGTATATGTTAAATAATTGGAAAAATCTCCCTTTGGAAGCTGGAAAAATAAATACATTGTCCCCTCTACTCAGAGGCTTCCCATTCTGTTGGAAAATGGATTAAAAATATTTTTTTAAACCTTGCTACTGGGTGTTCTCAGTAACTGTTCAGAGTTAGCGGTAGGCTGAGTGTGTTTAGCCTTCTGCCTGTGTTTATCCGTGCATGTTTGCTTCTCTGGCCTCTTTCGTGGCTCTGTATTTTAGTCCCTGTGCTCGTGGCTGTGCCTGTTGAAGCTGCCTGGTAGCCATGCATCCTGTACTAAGTCTGTGTGTCACTGTCACCCTCAAGGATCAGACTGCCAAGGATAAGGCCCTGCAGCACATGGCCGCCATGTCATCAGCCCAGATTGTCTCGGCCACTGCCATTCACAACAAGCTGGGGCTACCTGGGATTCCACGCCCCACCTTCCCTGGGGCACCAGGGGTAAGTCAGGAAGGGAGGGGACAAAGAAGCAAGGTGGGGGGAGGAAAAGCAAGGGTTGGGGAGAGGAAGTGAAGGAGGAGGAAAGAGGCGAAGAAGAAGGAATCCTCAGTTCCTTAAGACATGGAATCGTCTCTGGTGCACCTCCGGTTGTGATCTGCCTTTTCTGATGTTTTTCCTGCACCTCGGGCTCCGTCCCAACGTCCCTTTATAACTAGGAGCCCTTACAGAGACTGAGGATTCTGTTATCATCACTTTGCACCTACACAGACTGAAACGCTTATGTTATGATGCCATGTAATCCTGACGGTCATCTTAAATACCTCTTACTATTGTCACCATTTTATAGATGAGAAAACGGAGGTTACTAAGTAGCAGAATCAGTTTGGGTATCTTGATCATAATCACGTGGTTAGTAATGTCTTAACTCAAAACCAGGCCTGCGACTCCCTTCACATCAGGCCACCTCTCCAGCGGGGGTCAGTGGGCAATAGAGTCCTCAGAGATGCTCATAGCAAAGATGGTGGCTGCGTGGCTTCTGGAGCACCCCGAACCTCTGGTTCTGAAGCTCACAAGGCCTCTTGTTCACAGCTTTGTTCATGCCTTCTAGGACCTCTCAGTGCTGCGAGCCACGGCGGCAGGGGGTGTTCAGAATGGAAGGGCTAAGACAAGGATGGGTGGCTGTCTGGGCAAAGCAGTTAGAATACATTTGTGAACCTCCTTCAGTGCACCCAGAATTCCGTTGGGTGCCAGGAGAAGAGCTAACTACAGACTGCTCCCTGCCTTCAGGGAGATTTTCAGGAAGAGAAACTAGAGGGGCCCTGGGTTGTCAGTACAAGGACCTGGGCCACAACTGTGTGTAACTGTGAGCACAGCTACAGTCGAGGGAGGTCGCTCCACAGCTGGTAGATGACCTGACCCTCCTGTCTCTAGCAGAGGTCGCAGTGCACAGACACCCTGAACTGTGCTTGCTGTGAACTCATAATCCTAAAGCTCTTGCATTTTGCCTTCCAGTTCTGGTCGGGAATGATACAAACAGGGCAACCTGGATCCTCACAAGAGTAAGTCTGAGAAGACGCTGGCGCAGACAACAGGGCTTGCCCACTGGCCATCGGGGGAGAGTTTTCCCAGGGCCAGTCAGCCTTGGGCTTGGGAAGAGAAAGGCCTTGTGGCGCGAGACCCTGAAGCCACGTGCCGTTGCTCTCCGCTAGACCCAAGCACTGAGGGGCGCTCAGAGCCACGAGAGGCGTGCCCTCCTCCCTCGAGTGGTAGCGGTCCGCCAGCTGTGCCCTCCACAGCCCCATCCCTTCATGGCTGTACAGGCAGAGCCTGGGCTCCCCCTGAGAAGTGCCCACCTGAGTGAGGACGGAGGGGTGCTCTTATCATCCATCCTGCTCCAACTTTCCCTGAGGTCAGGACTATGTGTGGAAAAGTCCTTCTGACGCTTTGAAGGGAGGGGAAGCAAGCTCAGTACACTGGGAGACAAGGACAGCCTGGGATAAAAGCAGAAAGGAAATCCTGCCTGTAGGTTCCCCACAAGAATGTGAGCTCTTTGGCCTGTAGAAGGAGGGCTTGAAACCTTGTGTGGAAGTGGCAGCCGCTGGCCTCTGTCTCTGCAGGGGAGTTCAGAGGCAGATGCCACAGCACGTGGAGGTCAGGCTGGTGTCATGGAACTGGGGGGAGCGGGTGGGTACCTAGCACCCTGTGGACCCTTCTCCATTAGACTGACGGGCTCCTCCAGCAGAGAGGGAACCACACAGTGGGGACCGGAATAGCTACTTCTGTGGCCATGGCTCCTGATGCTCCACCCCTTTGTTCCCAGCGTCAAGCCCTTCGTGCAGCAGGCCTACCCCATCCCGCCAGCGGTCACGGCCCCCATTCCAGGTGAGTGTCCATGGGACTGCCTCTCAGGAAACCCCTAACGGATGTTCCACAGCCACACACCCTACTTCACTTGCAGAGCCATGCAGTCTGTTCCTAGCCACAAACCTTCTTATGATGGGTGAGCTGGGAGCGGAGAGGGGCACAGGTGACCCCTTCTACCTCCCATTCCCCTCGGCCACCTTCTGAGAGCTCCTCGGATGGACTTTTTTTTTAAAAAAAGATTTATTTATTTATGCATACAAGAGCTGGGGTACAGGCCAGAGGTGTGGGTGGTGAGAGGATCTATCAGGGACAGAGTGGGGAGCAGAACAGGCAGACTGATTGAAGCATACTGCTGAGGGGAGCAGCGGGCGAGGCAGGAGAGGTCTGCTGTGCCATGTGGGTCCTTCCCTGGCTGGGGATCGAACTCGTGCTGCAGTGGCCGCAGTGTGCTTCATAGTGCTGTGCTTAACCCACTGTGCCACCAGGGAGGCCCCCAGATGAACTTTTAAAGATACAGGAAGCCTGAGCACTTTCCTTCCTTCGAAGGGCACTTGCCGCGGGTCCTCCTCCTCATGAGCAGACCGAAATGGGCCAGCCAGGTCTGGAGGACATACTTGGATTATAGTCACTTTTCTTTGATGAGTGGATTTTAATTCCTAGTTCTCTTTCCTTAAAGGAGAGCTTGTTAGGAACCCACACTAGAAACTGTGAGTCTGGCCTGCTGCCCACTTGCACACAGTTGCTCTGGATATAGGAGCCCCAGACTGAAAATGCAGTCGCCTGCTGCCCTCTGCTCTAGTCCCCTGGGCCACCCTGAGAGAATTCTCCAGTGCTGATGACCACAACTAAGGTGGGGAAACACGAGCAGCTACTGGTCTTCCAGGAGTTCTTTGGAAGCAGTCATTTCTGACTCAGTCACCTGCCTTGCTCTATCCTGGTCCCCATTGTTAGGAACAGGTGTCCTCATGCCATAGCTGGTAGCATGCAGAGTTTGGCATTAGGAAGACTATGTGTGCCTGCTGGCCACCACCTCCAGGAAGCCTGACCAGAATTCTACCACCACCTAGTTAGGTTCCATCCCAGATGCTGGAGGGGCTGCTGGCCTGCTTCCTGCGCCATCTGTTTTGTAGAGCCAGGTTTAAAGATGACGTTGGTCTTTCAGGGTTTGAACCTGCGTCGGCCCCAGCTCCCTCAGTCCCTGCCTGGCAAGGCCGCTCCATTGGCACAACCAAACTTCGCCTGGTGGAATTCTCAGCTTTCCTCGAACAGCAGCGAGACCCAGACTCGGTGAGTAGGTTTGAATCCAGGGTCCACATCCCGATACTATTGCCATTTTTGGCCCCCTTTTCCTTCACCTTTTTCTGCCCTGGCACCTGACAGATGACCTGTGTGAAAAAAGATCTGGGGAATAGTATCCAAACTAGCCTTTCAGTTAAGCAAAAAAAGGTATTTCTATTACAACTGTGTAGAAATTTAGAACTAAATGTTTTTGGGTGCTCTGGATCTCAACACCAGGGAATACTGAAGCCAAAGGCAAGGGTCTTGCATTTGGTAAAATGGAGCAGCAGGTAACATTTATTGAGATGTACTTGCCATATGGATGGTGTTGTGCAAACCTGTGTGTGTGTGTGTGTGCGCGCGCGCGCCTGAGAGAAAGAGAGAGATCCCACTTTATTCACACAGAGGAAACAGGTTAAGTCATTTTCCTGAATTTCATAGGTATTCACTGTTGGATTAGAGATTCAAACTCATGTCTTCAGAGCTCAAACGTAAACACTGAGCCATTATTCTCTACTGCCTTTCCAAGTGCATGTGTTCTCAAGATAGCAAGTCATCTTCTTAAGGAGAAGAAACAGAGGAGCTTTAACAGTTTGATGTAGAACACAATGCGTTATAATATCATAAGTACCAGTAATGTTGGCATGTGGACTCTATTTGTCATTTTCTTCTTTCCTCTCTCCCCCATCCCACTGAGTGCCCATCATTCCATTGTTTCCTAGCCAGACCCATCACTTCCCATACATATGTGAGCCTCCTTTCTTCCTACCCAACAAGCCCGGGACCCTTTTTCACTCCCACTCCTTGGCTGTGAGTCTGAACATTGCATCTGCGTGTGGGTGAGCCCAAGGCAAAAATTGAAAGAAGCGTTCGCCTGTCTTTGGGATCTTCACCAACTCCTTTTCATATTCTCCACTGATCAGGGACTACCGAGGGCTCACAGGTTCATCCTGTACGCTCTTTGTATTTGCTGCCTTGCTTTCATTCTTTTATCAGCAAAAAGTGCCACAGGAGTTCACTGTGTGCTGTAAATAGCTGAGATACTAACCAGCTGGCGGTGACCTCTCCCAGGAGTATCTGCACGTTAGCTCAGTGGCAAGCCTTTGATGGTGGAGGGGGGAGATGCTGCAGGCAGGGCCCTTTCACCAGCCATCACCTGAGTGGGGGTTCCAGGGAACCAATGTGTCACCCCCTGACATGCCTGTGTATAAGTTGTAAATTCTGAGAGCTGGTAGAAAAATAAAACCTGCTTCAAAATTAGGGAGCAAAATGAAGAAAGGTGTAAAGTAGGTCACTGGGCTCGTGGAGGCCAGTGATAGCTTAAAATCCCAGCTGTGGGACACTGAAGCGAACAAACCGACTACCTCCATGATTGTGGGCGCCTCACTTGCCGAGAGAGGTAGGTCATATTTTGGCTAAAGACTAGGGTTTGGCCCAGGTCAGGCCTCTGTGTTCCCTAACTCATGTTTTTATAACCCCCACTGACTGCGGAAGGCCGCGCCGCTGATTCATTCTGTCCCCATAGTGTTCGGGAGGCCGATTCAATTTTCCCACTTCCCACTTTCAGTTTCTTGATGGAGAAAAAATATTCAGGATATTCAGCCAGGAAGTGGGGGGACAGGAACCCAAGTCTTATTTTTTGTACAACCTGTGAACTACCACCAGTTTTAATGTTCTCTTGAGTTCAAGAGATAAGTTTGTGTATCTCCTCTGTGAACAAACCTCTCTGTCTTTGTGACCACATTTTAGGAATAAAGCTCTAAGGCACTGGAAAGCAAGAGTCCCCATGTGGTTGGTTCTTGTGTCCGTGGTTAAAAAACTATGAATATCTTATTAAAATGAGAAAATCAGAATGAAAAAAATTTTTTTAAGATTTATTTATTTATGCACACAAGAGCTGGGGTACAGGCCAGAGGTGTGGGCAGTGAGAGGATCTATCAGGGACAGAGTGGAGAGCAGAACAGGCAGACTGACTGAAACACAGTGCCGAGGGCAGCAGCGGGCACAGCAGGAGAGGTCTGCCAGCCATGTGGGTCCCCTCTCTGGCCAGCAGCAGGGATCGGACTCATGCTGCAGTGGCTGTGGTCTGCCTTATAGTGCATTGTTTAACCTACTGTGCCATCAGGGAGGCCCCCAGAATGAAAAAATGTTTTAATCAAAGTTTATGGTGGCCCCTTCGTTGACTGTCCAGTCCAGTTTCAAACCCGAGGGCCCAGAATGCCCAGTTCCTCACTTTGTTGTCAGTAGTGTCAATGGGCTTGTCGACAGTTTGAATCATCTGAAATCCACTCAGTCCAGTCTGCATTTATGAGCACCTGTGGGTGCAGCATGCTGGGAGGGGTGGGGGTGGGGGACCAGGGCTCAACAGGCAGCCACTGTCTCTGACCTTGTGGGGCTCAAAAGCGAGGTGTTCCCAGGTGACTCTGAGTATATAAAGCAGTAAGTGAAAGTGGGTAGGTTACAGTCTACACACCAAGTCCTTGCAGCAGAACCCAGAGATCTGTCATGTACCTTCAGGGCTACACTTAATAATCCGAGTGATTCTACTGGATTTGGCCTTTCCTGATGAATGAAAAGACTTGACGTTATAGATTGGACTCTAGTATATGACTTCAAAGGCCGTGAAGTGAATGGAAGGCCTGGTGTGAGTCAATACACTTGGGCCTCTTAAGAAAATAATTCCATTTTAGGGACGTGTAGGAACTGAGAGACGTTGGAATTCATTTGACAAATAACTTTTTAAGCACTTACTACGTGCCAACCACTGTTTTAGATGTTAGGGACGCAAAAGAATAGGAAACTAAGTCCTTACTCTCTTGGAGTTTCCATTCTGCTGGAGAGGACAAACAATCATACATACACACACACACACACGCACACACACAATGCCTCAGGTGATACTAGATGCTAACATAGAATAGCAGTCCTTCACAGTTGAAAATTACTTGTTCTTTAAAGAAATACAATTTCAGAAAATAATACCTCCTAACACATAATAGATATTTCTGACTCATTATGATTTGAAACTATGTCTGTCAGATAATGCCAACCAAAACTGTATCACTATTGTGAAATTATTATAATGTCAGCCTAAGTTATCGATACAGCTTCTAATATTCATAGATCACACTCATTTTGCAATAAGCCACAAATGCCTTCAGTGTATACAAATGAATATAAGGCAGGTCACGAGTGGCATATGTTTTTGATTTTAGTGGAAGTGTGAGGCCCTGAGACTGGTTCTTCTGCTAGAGAAAGTAGGGTGACCCTTGGGGGGGAAATAAGGCATTGACTAATTGAAACAGGAGAATTAGCAAAATTTAAAGCATTGCAATAATGTCTCAAGCACGAGCTTCTTAAGTGTTACACAGCTGTGCTGATTCATGTACACAGAGCAAGGTGCTGTTACAGTCAGCACGTAGCAGTGCTTCACGATCAAGGGTGCATGGAAAAACCTGTAGCCTGTGAATGGTTTCTTTGGCCCTCACTGAACCTTTTGTGGCTTTTCATGCTTTAATTTTACTATATTTTTGTACCAAATACAGGAAAAATTAAAGCCTTCTAAAATAAATCCAGCTAGTACAGTTAAGCAAATTTGGTTATGCTATGTTTCAGTTTTAACATCAGACATGAAACATGTTGATTTCATAATGAAGCCAACAAGATGACGAATGATTGAAGGTTCAAAAACAAATTTAACCTTTGCATTTAGTTTTCAAATCTTTGCCTAGATTTAAATTTATGTGCACATTTCTCCTTCTTTCTTTGTAATGACTGAGACTCATTTGAATCTTGGTGTGATAGGTAGTGCTCACAAAAACCAAAATGCAAGTTAATGAGCTGGGTGTGGTGCTAACTAGTTTCACTAGTGATTTCTTTCATCCTTATCACAGCCCTGTGAGGAAGGTTAATTCTACTCCGTTCTGTAGAAGGGGCTTGGCGAGGTTGCCAGACAAGACTGTGGCCAGCTTTGAACGCTCCTCTGCCTGTCCTATCTCCCCAGCAGAGATAAGGCGCCATACACTTGGGTAGCAATGAAGTCAAGGGGAGGGCCTAGTTGACCTAGTCCCTGCACCAGGGTGACACTTCTTTCTAGCTATTCTGAGAACTTCCTCTATCTTACTACTTAAGTCACTATGGCTGCCTCTGGGGGGTTCTTCCAAACTCTGCCTCCCCCAGCAGTAATAGCCCCAGGAATGCCGATATGATGCATTTTCTTAATCCTCTGATGCAGTCCTGGTGTTAGATAGCCAAGCCAGCCTAAGTTAGAAGTGGAATTCACATCTAGGTCTGCTGACTCCACATCCCAAGATTGTGACCAAAGACTGCAGCATCCACTTGTATCAGTTAAGTGGCCTGTTTTTGACGTCCAAGGCCATAATATATGAGCTAAAGGACAAATAATCTGGAGGATGAGCGCCCCCTGCTGGCCCTTCAATATATAAACTAGCCACCAGCATTTCCTTAAGTCGGTGGTTGTTTATATTGGAGAACCAGCAAGTCAGTTCCTCTGTTACCTTTGGCTCCACTAGAAGCTGAGAGAAAAACAGCAGAGGGTGAAGAAAGGAAGGAAGAATCTGAAAAACAGACTATTTTAGAAGTGGTTAGTAATGCTGGAAAATACACTTTCTGCACGATTTCAATGTTGCATGTCAAAGGGCTTCAAGTGTTAAGTGCAAGATCTTCCACCCAGGGTGGGCTATTTAAAAGGGCTTCTCCTAAAATCAGAGCCCAATTCTTGGAGTTATGCAACTGCTGCTTCCCACAGAGGAAAACCTGGCCTTGGTGTGCTGTAAACTGAATCCTGTGCTGTGCGGGGAGTAGTTTTCCTGATAAAACCTGGTGTAATTCCTCCACCCCCACCCTGGGGCTTGGCAGGTTCCTCCTCCAGCCCCCCGCCCGACTCTTCAGCCACATCCTGCTCCACAACTGGCAAACCCCAATCAGATCAGACTTCTCAGGAAGCCAGTGAGTTTAGTTTAATGCCCGTCATGATCTGATTGACAGACCAGCAGGAGGAAGAGTAGCAAGGGTATATGTGGTATATATACATATCTATGTGTATATACACACACATATATATATAAGGGTTTAGTTGGTAAGAGTTACACAACAAGAGAAGGGAAAGCTTTTTTGGGGGTGGGAGGCAGGCATGGAAATGATTCTCTAGACTCTGAAGAAACATCGTCTTGTGGAAGAAATAGGTAAGTTCCATGATGTAGTACCTGATTCAGCTCACTGCAGGAAAAGCCTTCACATATCACAGCAGTTGCAGTGGTCACAGACGTTTAGGGAGCTGTTATGAGTGAACTGTATGGCCAGCATTTCGACACAGATTCTGTTCTTATGTCTAGTCCCTCAGTGAAGAAACGGATGCTCAGAGATATGGGCATATCTGCCTCCAGGAAGTGACTATGCCAGGGTTTGTCTCCAACCTCTTAACCATTTCACTGTACTTTTGAAAAAATAAAGAAAATACTGAAATTGAACAGTCTGAACTCCCTGAGCCCCAGCTTGGATATAACAGGACCCTTCACCACAGGAGCGTTGGCCAGGGTTTCCTCTGAACTCCTTTTGCATCTCTTGTTCAGTTGTTCTTCTCAAGGGTCGGGCTGGAGAAGCAAGAACTACTCCCACCTAGATTATAGAATGTGTCTTTCATACTGCGCCCGTGGCAACGTGTTTTTACTAATGGAACAAGAAGGCTGGTGTCTGCGTTCTTACCTGCTGTGCAAGATTTGGGGCAAACTTCTGACTCCAGACCGGATGGGAGGCAGCATGGGCCATGCTCGCTGTGTCACTGAAGTACAGATAGGGATCTCCCTGGACATATTGAGCACGCCAGAAATGTTTGAACTCAGAATGTCTTACTGTAATATGGCAGGAAAGTGAGCCAGACGCATAGAAGGAGGCAGGCTTGGGAGGATCTGTTTACCAGGTGTTTGGATTCTGTTGATACTCACGTGGGAGCCAGAATACTTTTTTATTTTTTGACTAAGTAGTAAATTTACATGGTCAGAAATCTACAAGCATATAAGAGAAACAAGTCAGAAGGAGAAAGAAAAAAACAAGGATGATCTCACTTCTATGTGGAATACAGAGAAACGTACCAAACCATTAGTCAAAACCAGACCAATAATAAACTCTTAACATCTGACTGTAAAATTGAGGCAACCAGAGGGGATGGAAGGATGGCAAGGTGAAAAGAGGGAGCCCAGTGGAGCATGGCAGAGGATTACGGGTAGAGTATGCAAATACACATTTGTAGACACTTGCATCTATAACCCCCAAAGATATAACAGGGTCAACTAACTTAACCTCCGTAAAGAATTTGAGAAAATAATCTATAAACATCAAAAAATGAAGGCTGGCTTACCTTCTAATTCCTGTTTCACCCAAATAGGTAACCACTGTTACTATTCTTTTTATGACTCTTTCCAGAGATTTCTATACAAACAATATAATATGAATATATATCCTTCACCACCCCCACTTCTACCCCTTTTAAAAAAAAGATGTGACCTGATGTGTGTGTTTCAGGAAGGTGCTATCTACGGCAGGTTAGAGGATGCGCACAGGGACCAAAGCAGGGCATGGACCATGGCCAACGGGATAGAAAACAGAGACTGGCCAAAGGAAGGGGCACCATATTGATTAACCTAGAATGCCTTGATGGTTCGTTATCTGTGGTGGGAAGACTGAGTTTTTGAGACTGGGAATGGTGATAGAATTTGAGAAGTCATCCATCAGAGAAGGAGTGGGGTTGCTCAGAACTCCTTTGTGATAATGCTGTTTCTTTTTGTCCTCAAAATAAATGTGTTGAAATGCATATTGGAAATAGAAGCTGGCAGAGTTAAAGTCACATAAGCCCAGGACCCGGCTCATCACTAGTGTACTTACATTTTCAAATGTCTGCTGAATCCAGAGTCCGTGGCTTATGGAATTTGGGCAAGGTGGCAGCAGAAACCAACATTTCAGGAGATTTTATCATGTACCAAGTGCTTTCCCACGTATCTGTCTCTCAGTGTGTAAGAAAAGGACACTTACCCCACTGTCTGGGGGAGGTGATGGGGACATTTGGGGAAGAAAAGTAAGGACATTAGATGTAGCCTCTAAGGGCGGGGCAGAGTCCTGAGGGTGCCAGGCTTGGCTGCGGGTCAGCCCACTGCCAGGAGAACAGAGGTGTAGCTGCCTGTTGGGTCCTGCCCCTTACTTTACTCAAAAGAGACTGAAGGAGCCTAAAATGAGGGACCTCCTGGATGTCTGGGAGTGAGTCAGCCACCTTCAGAGCCTGAGGGAGCCCCAGTACCCCCTGGGGGAGCCTGCACCCAAGTCCTCAGGTTCATCCTGTAGATAACCTTGTTCTTTTCTATCAAGGCAGTTGGTCAAATGTGAGTCCAAGGATGACTGACTCTGTGTCTTTCAAAGGCCTAAGTTCCCAACTCAATTGAAATTCCTTTGTCAAACCACAGCTCCTGACTTTAGTTTGGAAAACGTGACCAGTGAAGCTCTATGGCTATAGGATGAGGGGGGCTGTGGCAGAAAGAAGGGTAGATGGTTTGTGCAGGGATTAGATTGGAAAAATAAGCAAGTCAGAAGCTCAATGTAAATTCCACGTGGAGGATACCTTGCCTGTATCCTAGACGAGATTTCTAGTCCAGGCATAGAAAAGGCAGGTTTCTCTGCAGGAGCTTCCAAGCCTGTAGTGGGTGCTCAGGCAGTCCCTGCATCTGAGAGTGGGGTCGTGTATCCGTGAGAGACAGCTCTCTAGGCAGATGTGGTTTCTGGCTTTAGGAGCCTCTTCTTCCTGAGTGCAGGCCTCACTTAAGGACCTCGTGATAGTAAGCCTGCATACCAGCTCTGGGCCTCTCCCGTTTCACACAGAGCTTCCAAGTCTCCTATTTTGTTCAACCTTCACAATGACCTCTAGCGATGAGTAGGTCAGGAAAGGTGAGGAAGTTAAGGCTCAAAAAGGTGAGGCAACTTTGCTCTGGCCACACGGCTCAGAACCTGTAGAGGCTGGATCCTTTTCTCTTGTGTTGTCAGTGGAGCCACGCGTGCTTCGTTAAGCACATTCTGCCTTCTGCCTTCTCAGAGGAAGGCTGTGCAGCTGGTCTGATGGCTGGTAGGCCAGTGCTATGCTTCTCCCAGGTTTTTCCCTGTGTTTCAGCAAGTGTGGCCTTCCAGGAGGACATGGGAGATGGAGTGTCTTCCAGCAGTGGAGGTGGTGGCCCACTGTGGCCCGGTGTGGGTTTCCCCACCGTATCAGCTCACCCACACCCAGTCACACCCTCTTGTGCAGCCGTGGGTGGTTTACTCCCAGTGTCTGAGCTGCTCTGGGCACTCACCCTTTTCCTTCATTACCATTTGGGGATGAGGCAATTGAAAGCATCTGGAAATCTGGGTTTTACAGACGTTTCACGGAGGCCTCAGCCAGGCTCCATCTGCTTTCCTTGGCAGGTCGGCACCCCACCCGCCCGCTTTCCTGGTTGCTTGCTGTCCCTGCACTCAGCTGGTGGGCCCTTCCAGCTGCACTTCCGTGGGAAGGCACACTTCTTTCTAAGAAAACACAGACCCTCTGTGGAGATGGTGGTGGAAGTGGGAGGCTGGCTGAGGGCACTGCATCCTGGAGTGACCTCCGGGCAGGAAGGACTTACTCCTTGTTTCTTGTTTTCAGTGTTTTCTTTCTGGGAAGAGCACAGGAGAGGGTTTGAGCCAGCACCTGAGGCCAAGTCGCCAGAATGGCCAGTGTTTCTGCAGTGTGCTAGCTGAGGAGAGAGCTCACTTATGCACATTCTCTCGGGCCAAGTGGAGCTTTAGCCCATATAAGCCTCTCTCTCCCCCACCATAAGGGCAGAATATGGAGATCACTTTCCTTGACTTGGCCACACAGCCTCAGGCTCCAAGAAGCATCCCTGAGGGCCACGGCTGCCCTGGGGGCATCTAGATACAAGAGTCAGCAGTGACAGGAGGCAAATGTAGGTGATCTGTCCTTGTTCTGTTCCTGCATATTAGCATCCCTTGACATGAGTTATTTGTCTTGGTTCCTTTAAATTCCTAAGTGGATTATAATTTTTCTCTTGGTATTATTTGACAGCAGTCATTTTTCAAGGTTTTACTACGTTCTTCAAATACTTGGAATTTTTGGACAAGTTTAGGAAAAGACTGCCATCTTCAGGTCAGTCGGTGTAGTGCAGTGGCAGGGTGTGTCGAACAGCAGCGGAAAGGGCTTGTCTTTTCTTTTTTCATAAATAAAGAGCTGCCTCATTAGGCATCTCTAGAATAGATAGTGTTAGAATCTTTTAGGAAAATGAAAAAAGAGAGAAAATAAAACCTCAACAGTCAGTTCTGGCCACTTCTATTTCATCTTCGTGGAAGTCAACCTTCCTTACTGCCCAGGCCTCACGTGCAAAGTCAAGGGTTGGTGTTTCAGAGCATGCCCGGTGACTGCCTGGAGGAGATTCTGGAGCCAGGTCACTCAGAGCCCTGAGTGCGCGTCACCACGTCCTTCACCCTCTCCACTTCAGTAGTTGCTACAGCTGACAAAACAGAAGAGATTACCCTGTGCCTTCTGGCATCTTCCTCTCTGGATTTCTGCTTTAAGTTTCAGTATTTCTATTTCATTGCTGTCAGAGGGACAGTCTTAATTTCACATTATCTTGTGCAAAGTATAAAATCGTCATTATTTGGGGAAATTATTATTGATCTTAGCAAAAATAATAACTTCAGAGCTAAACATACTACCTATTTTCCACAATTATCTCATTTAATCCTTGTGACACCCTGGAGGTGCAGGTTCTGCTGTGCTGCCTGCATTAGGGTGTGGAAACTGCAGCAGAGAGGCCGGAATGGCCTGTCCTGTATGACTCAGCTAGGATGTGGCGCCAGGGCCAAGATTCAGACCCAGACCCTGGCTGACTCCAGAGTCCTTGTGCTCCTCCCTCCTCTCTGCAGCCTCCAAAGCCGCCAAGAGAGAAGGACAGCCAAGGAACAGGGAGAAAGTGACTTTTTAGGATAACGCTGGGACTAGAAGAAAGTCCCCTGTTAACCCCCCAGAGTACCCTTTGCAAGTAACATTTTTAAGGGGTTTTTTTAGGATTATATGCACCTTTATCATCTTTTGTGACTGCTCTGAAGAATAACCGAGGGATTACAATAAAAGGAGAAAGCGAGGGGTTCCCCAAATCAGGACAGAAGTCTGCGTGTTAAGTGCTGCCAGGCGCTGGGAGGTGGTCTTGAGCCAGCTGGGATTCTGCTGGAGCAGCAGGTCTTTTTGGTGAGCCCTGCAGGCAGATAAGGACCCAGCTTCTGAAGCTCAGTCGTCCTGAGTATTGGAGCAAAAGGAAGGCTCTGTGATCTGCCTGAAGTTCCTTTTGAGTCCAGGGAACTTGTGGCCAACTAGAATAATAAACATCGTGAAGCACACTCTTAATATTTTAGTTTCCCTTTATGGTTCTTTTCCTCCCTCAGAAAAACTCCATGATGTTTCAATATAGTTTTTGATCAGCTGTTTATTTAATTTAATAAAAACATTTGCTTCATTTATAAGCCAAACTGAGCCATGTGGGGAGTCCCATGTCTCCCTACCTCCCAACCCCACTTCTTAGAGACAGCTGTGTACAGCCCTCTCACCCATTTCTTCATTTATTACTTGCTTATTTCTAAATAACAGGCTTTTCCTTTCTCTCTATTGACTTCTTAATCAGGACTTAACTCTAAATTTAGCTCATGCCCCCCCACACCTTTACTGCCACCATCCCCCAACTTCCCGGGTGTTTATATCACAATATTTGGTTCAGCTAACATTTATTGTTTATGTTACAGACCTGTGTAAATTTCTCATATGGCATGACTAATGCAGCTTATATTAGAAAGAGTTTCTTGACTGTAAAACGTTGGCTTTTTCTAGGCTCTATCATAGCATCTTCTTTTACCTTGTTTGCTTTTTATATACCTGCACAGACATCTCAGGAGAACTTTCCTACTCTGCTGCAGGAGACACATCAGTCAGGGAACCCTTGAGTCCCCACAGTCCTCTGGGTGACAGCCCTCTAGGAGCGCTTCTGCTCCTCATCTTCCCTGGTCTGGCTGCTGTCCAGGTCAGTGGCCTAATTTTCTTCCAGGCTGGGACCTCCCCTCCCTCTTTTTTTGAGATATTTCTCATTTTATAATTCACCTGAGGTGAATTGCAAGGATGCTTAATTTTCTGGAACCTTACAACTGAGTGTGTTCTACTCTCACCTGTGAGAAATAACTGGGTTTTTTTCACCTTAGATCTGTGAACTTGATTGACATCTTTAAGGTGAGTTCCATGTATATTCTCCTTGCTAACGAATAGCACTGAATATTAATTGTTGGAGAATAAGGCCATCCATATAAAATGAGCAGACAAGTGATGATTGAAGTCGTGGGATGTACAGGAGATGTGATAACAACTGTCCTTAAGCCCAGCCTTCTCCATGAGAATCTTCTAGACTGTTGGTTTACAGTGTCCCCATGCGTAGCACAGTGGCTCTCAGATAATGGACCCTAGGTGCATTGCCTTGTTTTATTGAAATCTGCAAAAGAAACATGCAGAGTTTTATCTATGAGACAAACACTCTTTCCTGAGGTTGTTGCTGATAGGTTGATCATCAGCCTATCTACTGAGTGTGGACTTGACTTTTTGTAATCGAACAAACCAATGTTTATGCGGTTTCAATAGTGAGGTGTAGTGGATTCGTTCATGCTCACCCTGTTTCTTTTCTATATTCCCCAAATGCTGGAATTGTCAGTGTTGTCTGGTTTGCAAATATTTGTTTTCCGCCCTATAGAATAGAAGTACCCTTTTTTTTTGGTTTTGTGTTTTACCTTTAGTATTGAGGTAAACCCCTGCAGGAAAGAAAAGGGGATTGATTTGGTAGGAGAAAGGGAAGTAATTATCCGCACTGGCCCTTTTCCTTTTAAGGAGAAATAGCAGGATAGGAAGAAGAAAACCAAATGCATTTCCAGATTTTTAATTTCTTTAAAACTGGAACCCAAACATATGAGGTAGATTTCTGCTTTTCAGTCTTCTGGATTTGGGGCAGAGGGATTCCTGACCTCTCCGGGCTGAATGAAGGGGAGAGGGAGGTGTGTTTGTCTCATCGATGTGGTCTCCAGGACACCTCCGCTGGCCCTTTGTATACTTAGAAGCAAAGTCACCTCTTGGCAGGAAAAGAGCCGCTCAGATGCCAGTAGTCAGACTTCGGCGTCAGGTGACCAGCCTCGGAGAGGCAGTGCCCGATTTCCTTTGGCAGAGACAGCTTGCCCTTCTCAGTTCATTTCAGCCACTTGGGCACAAAGGTAACTTCCTCAAAATAGAACCTTTGAAGACTCTCTCTGACTCCTCTGTGAATCATCATGTTTGTCCTGGATTCTAGTGTTTTAGAATTTTGAAAATGCTGTTGAGCTTTCAAATCGACTTTGAGAAAAAGTTGATGGGCATTAGAAGGGTCTTGGTATTTTCCTCTGGAAGACAGTGTGGTGACTGCAGTCTTGTGGAAGACTGTTTGCAGCAAACGCGTGGACCGTGGCATGGACAGATCCAAGTTTTATTCTTAACCCCAAGGACTATTCCTGGAAGTGTGACCTCAGGCAAGTCTGTTCATCTCTACGTTTCTGTTCCCTCACCTATAAAACGATTGCAATAAAATCCACCTATAACACCGCCATGAGGCAGGGAAAACCTGAGGGCAAGTATGTGGGAAACACGTTGTACCTGTACCGAATGGATGCAGGTTCTTCTCCCACCGTGAGGCACAGGTGCGAGTTTGCATGCTGAGAAGTTTGTCTGGAGTTGGCCGTGGCCAAGGATTTAAGCAGTCACACGGCTTCACCAATTGTTCCTAGCTCTGGCCTTACTTGTGTTTATGTTTTCTTTGCTAGGCAGGAGAGAGAGCTAAAGCAGGAAAGTTCTTTTGCTTTTGCCCCAGGTTTAGTTAGCCTCAAACAATAGTAAGCCAGAACAGTAGTCACCTTCACAACTGTGATTTATCAAACTTTTCTTCAATGCTGGGCCCTGAACCAAGCACCCCTGTGCATTACTTCCTTTAATCTTCAGCCATGTTCTGTGTTACCTGTTTTATGTCCCATTATATATAAGAAAATTAAGAAGCCAGGTCAGGCCTGACTGCAGACCTTTCATGCTTTGCACACAACACCTTGCTTTTCAGCTGTGCCCGCAAAGTTCCCATTGACGTACCCTCTGTTATGTCCCTTAGTTCCAATAGCACAGTGTAGGGGCCTTTTGATGTTAGGAGCAGAAAGAGTTCAAGTCACGCCCCAACTCAGCTCTAACCCCTCAGGCCACTGGTGAGTTGGAAGAGCCCAGAAAGGAGTACTCAGCTGACAAGTTCTTTCAGTCCACAGGTGTCCCCAAGACTCTGATCGTATTTTGTACTTTCCCGTACCCCCCTGTGCCTGGTGACACAGAACCAGTATGTCCCAGAGGCCCATAGGACTGGGAACTTACATTAAGCAACAAGAGTTGATGGATGGACAGACAGATGGCCAGTCGCCTCTGAATAACGAAAGAACAGTTCCTTTGCCCTCAGCCCCCTACTGCTGCGGAACTAGACACAAGGCACCTGCCCTCCCCTTCTCATGTCTGTTGCTTTACACCAGTGTCTATGCCCAGGCTGCCATATTCTTTCTTTTTCTTTCCTTTTCCTTTTTACTCATGGATGAGACTGGAAGCTCCTTAGCTGCAGTGCCGCATATATTTCTGTGGGTTTTTGTTTTTCCTTACTATTGAAAAGACAATAATAACACTTGAGAAAATTTGCAAAAAGATCAGCTCCTCCACCCCATCTCGCCCCATGCCTTACCTCCCTAGCACAGCAGTGACTTTTCCTTTATTCTCTTCCAGCACAAACACATTCTGCTCTTGCAGTGTAATTCCCTGGTCTCGGTTCTACCTAAAATCCATCAGATAACTGGAACAGAGACTAGGCTAGGTCCATGTCAGACAGAGCTTGATAGAGTCATCCTTTTCATTTCACTTGATCCTGACTCTATGTAGGGATTTTGAAACCTGGGAAAGGTATCACAGGAGAGGAGTTGAGCCTCTCTCCCCTAAAGATGCTGGGAGCCCTGGCCACTCACCCCAAATATGCAGCACTGTTGACAACTGTCCTCCACGATGGGGTGTCAGGCCTCCTTCCCTTTGTGGCCAGAGGTCCATGGTGTAGGTAGCAGGTCACAGATTTAAATCACACATCCTCAGGATAGACTTGCAGGGTTTTGTGACCACCTGAATTTGGAAAATTTCAGGTTTTACAAAGATAATTTTTTTTTGCTGTCATATTGTTAATATTTGCTGTGAATCTCAAAGAAGGGAGGTGGTAAAAATAACAGTTGGATCTATTTAATATGGGCTCTATGGATCTAGGATTTCTGATATCTCTTTGTTCCTGATGGGCCTCTCTCATCGAGGCCCTATGGCAACCCAACGAGGCAGATGCTTTCACTGTCCCATTTTAGAGACTAGGAGACCCTTGTCCACCAATATGTAAGTACTGTACAGTGCACCCCAAGTTATGTGGGTGAGCTGGCCTGCTCCAAACCCCATTTGCTTTACCAATGAACAGTCCTCCTGGTGGGCAGCTTGGCCCAGGGCTTCCTTTATTTAGGACTTCTCAGTTCCTGTGAGTACTTGG
This sequence comes from Galemys pyrenaicus, assembly GCA_019455555.1. NCBI lineage: Eukaryota > Metazoa > Chordata > Mammalia > Eulipotyphla > Talpidae > Galemys > Galemys pyrenaicus. The sequence goes on from JAGFMF010011390.1 coordinate 2,893,328, forward strand.
AAGGGCTCTAGTTGGAGAAAGACCAGTCTAAATTCGGAAGGTGAACAGGGGCTGCCTGATGAATAGAGACATGGGGTTTCTCCCCCCTGCTCCAGATATCTTTTTGTCACTTTAGGTTGGGTTACTGCCTAGGCAGCAGGAGAGGCAGGCATGGGGGTCTGGAATATAGTCTAGGCCAGGGATTTGCAAACTGCGTAATAGAATTCACCTAAGGAACATTAAAAATTACTGCTGCCTTGCTTCATTCTCCAGGATGCCAATATAGTTTAAATGGGGCCAGGCATTTTTAGAGACTCCTTGGTGATTCTGCCACAGCCTGGATGAGAACCGTTGGTTTGGACACACTCTTTCTGAGCCAGCTTCCATATGTTATACCGAAGCAAGGCCACGAAAGGGTTTCCTTTATAAATTAAATGACCTAACAGGGTTTGGAAATTGTTTTGTGAATGAGAGACCTATGCTCCCTTTTTTTTTTTTTGGTGTCAGCCCCTGTAGTCTTGTGCAGGCATAACTCATTTTATTGTGTTTGGCAGAAATTGTACTTTTTACAAATGGAAGGTTTTTAAATCTTTTAGTGTCATTTTTCCAACAACTCAGATGATTAGCATTTTTTTTTAGCAATGAAGTTTTTTTTTTTTAAAGATTTATTTATGCATCCAAGAACTGGGGTACAGGCCAGACGTGTGGGGGGGGGGGGATGGAGGGAGAGGANAAGTTTTTTTTTTTTAAAGATTTATTTATGCATCCAAGAACTGGGGTACAGGCCAGACGTGTGGGGGGGGGGGGATGGAGTGAGAGGATTCAACAGAGATAGAGTAGGGAGAAGAACAGGCAGATTGACTGAAACACACTGCCGAGAGGAGCAGCCGGCAAGACAGGAAGTCTGCTGCGCCATGTGGGTCAGCTCCCTGGCAGGGAATCGAACTACTACTGCGGTAGCTGCTGATAGTTTCACAGTGCTGAGACTTAACCCCTTGGGCCACCGGGGAGGCCCCTGAATTTTTTTTTTTTAATAATAGTATGTGGATTTTTTTAGACATATTGCTATGGCACACTTAACAGATGGCAGGATAGTATAAATGTAACCTTTATATGTACTAGGAAACAAATCTGTGGACTCATTTTATTGCAATATTTACTTTATTGTGGTAGTCTTAGAACCAGACCTGCACCATCTCTAAGGTGTGCCTTTCCCTGGATGCCTCTCTATGCTCTTTACCCCAACTTCACACTGACAGCCACATGCTGACCAGGCCCGATACAGAAATTTTAGGTTGATTGCTTAGGGGACTGGTGAGATAAAGACTCAGCACTCTCAGTCCTGCTGGAAGAAGCCCTACAAGGCGGGCGTTGACTCACCACACACAAACTTCTGATTGTGCTGGTTCTGCTGTGTGTGATGAACTCCAAAGGGTCTCTGTCATGTTGGGGTGAGTCAGGTAAAACTGATTGAGACAATTGTTCTTTACTTTGAATAATTTCAACATTTATTTACTACTGTTTCTATAAAAAGTCTGTTTTAAGCACTTGGGACAATACATGCCCTTGTTAATAAAAGATATAATTGTTTTAACCCTAAACGATGCCCGTTTTTCTGAACATCTTCCATTCAAAGGCATAGACCCTGGGCTGTTGAAGGCTCGTGTCTGGAGTTTTGAGTCTACTGCCGCTTGTCCAGTTCAGGACGGTCGATTCCCAGGTTGATCAAAGGGTTTGTAACTGGACTGTTTTTGTTGGTTTCTTACAGTACAACAAACACCTCTTCGTGCACATTGGGCATGCCAACCATTCTTACAGTGACCCGTTGCTCGAGTCAGTGGACATTCGTCAGATTTATGACAAATTTCCTGAAAAGAAAGGTGGCTTAAAGGAACTGTTTGGAAAGGGCCCTCAAAATGCCTTCTTCCTCGTAAAATTCTGGGTGAGTAAGACAATGCTGTGATTTTGGTGGTTTGTGTCTGAGTGGGCGTGTCCTGTATGCGGGCACTCAGCTGGGCTGCACCCTCGAGGACACCCGCCAATTGCCAGGGGATCACAGTGCCACCTGTGGGCTGTCCTCACACTGGCCTGCGGCTCCACCCAGGTAGCAATCACTGCCCCTGCCAAAGAGCAGGCAGGGACGGCCTCTGGGCTCCCCAGCTCACTCGTGCAGTGACAGGAGGCGTCACAGCTGCTGGCTTCACAATGGAAAATGTGCAGCGCTCACTCCTCTTTGTTCCTTCTCACTCCACTGAGCACAGCAACCTATGAATCCCCTGGCACACAGGACCAGATCTGCAGCAGAGATAGACGGAGCTGGGCTGCACATGAAGTGACATAGTCACGTTTTATAAGTGGCAATGTAAAATGCCTTTGCTCTGTTTGCCACACTTGTGCTCTAAAACAACAAGGAGACATCCCCCAGCTGGGAGGGCTTGCTGATGTCCCAAGGCCTCCAAGGGGAGCTTTGCTGTTCCTTCTCTGCAGTCGGGCCAGGGCCAGGGGCCTGCTAAGGGGTTAGGCTTTGAAGTGGCCATACAGATAGTGTGTGTTGGGTGGTAGGCGAGAGCAGACCAGATGAGCTGCTAACACTGAGGATCTATAGTTCTCACTCTATCCAAGAATTAAAAAAAAAAAAACCAAAACAGCAGTTGCTTCAGATGTTTGCATTCTTTAGCAAGGCATTAGAGACCCTAAATGAAGTAGGTTTCCAGGTGTTCTTCCTCTCCACCCTGTGCCCAGCTTTTGTGTGTGTCTAGATGTGCTTTTTTCCCTCCTTTTCTCCTCTCCCAACAGGCCAGCTTCTCCTTCTTTTGAGATGGTGGTGCCTTTATTACAGTCCCTTCCTCACTGAAATGGACCATTGATTTTCCTCTTACTCCCATTGCATTTTGCAGTTAATCAGTTCCCGTGCTGTGTCATAATTATTTGGATATGTGTTCCACTCCTCTGGATTCTGACTGCCTCCAGGGGACCTTATTCATAGAAGAGGCTCCATTTACTGAACACCCGCTGTGGGCTGGGAGCTGCCCTAATGCTTCACATGCATTTCATCCAGTCCTCCTGGTGTTAAGTGGAATTTGCCTCAAATGCAACTAAGAAAACAGACACTGAGATAGACAGGACACGCCCCAGAGGTTGGGGTCCTGGGGCCTGACATCAGATCAGTTTGACTTTAGTGCCTCTGCTCTGTTCCCCCAACTGTTCGTGCCCTGTGGGTCCTCGCTTTGGGGTATGTTGACCCTGCTCTCCATATTTCTAATACTAAGCAAGTATGTGCCTTCCTTTAAAAAGCCCCACAAATAGGGGAACAAATGGGTGAATGAAGGAAAAACTTGTATTTCAAATTCCTTGGGAGGAAATTTGCATGTGATTTTAGTTCCTTTCTGTTTATCCTTTTTTGTTTTTCATGTTTCCATTTTGAATATGATTATGAAAGCAGCCTCTGCTTATATTAATGTCTGTGGGATTCGTGCTACTTGTGAACAGCCTGAAAAAGCATTAACTCAGTGACTGCCACCGAGTGTTCTAAACGATGACTTGGGTATCACTTACTAGTTGGTGACAAGAGTTTTGCAGGTATAACTTTCCAGGAACCCCTGCATTGTTCCTCAGTGTACTTTCAGTGGGTTGACAGGGCCGAGCTATTTTCACTCTGAGTCGGAAACATTGTCTGCCTTTTGTGCGCTTCTGATCTGCTCCTTGATGTTGTTCTGAAGTAATGAGTCAGAACTGCTGAACACAGTTTAAAAATTAAAAGAAGCACCACTTATACCAAGAGCACCCTTTTGTAAATTTTGTTACATCTTGAGCCTAAAGTACCAGTTGGAAATAAATTTAGTGAGCCTGTCACATCAAAGAAAACAACTGACAATCTTTGTTGCCCAAGTAAAATGTAAGTTTTCAAATAAAAATAAGAATTTTGGAAAATTGTATCCACTTTGGTGAATGTCACAGCTTCCCAGTAAAAGACTGTTCAGACAAAATCCTCAGTCTTACTCACATATGTGATTTTTTTTGATATTGTGCGAAATAGCCAATAGATTTTAATGTAGCACAGAATGAAAAGTTCATTGATAAGGGTTCAGACTCCATACAGTAGAGGTAGTTTCTTAACCTCTAAGAAACTACCAGTTAATCAAGTTTGGGTGATACAGCGAAGAAAAGTGACTGCACTTAGCTAAAGGCCTATGAAAAATACTCTTTCCTTTTCCTGGTACATGTTTATGCAAGACGATTTTCATCGTGTGCTTTATCCGATATATCATCATAAATTGAATGCTGAGACAGTATAAGAATGTAGGTATTTCCCATTAAGCTACACATTAAGTAGATTTGCAAAAAAACAGCACTACTAAATAATTTGGGGGGGGGGTTTGAAAATATGGGTGTGTCTTAAGTTTAAAAGAAAAGATGTATGTTAACAGGTAATGCGCTTGTTATTACTTATAAATAGGGTAATAGATATCATCAATTTCCAAAACAGAAAATTTAGATAACTAAGACCCAGAGAAACAAAAAGTACTTTGAGGTTCTCCATACATTTTAAAAGTTGAAAGGGGTCCTGAGATCAAAAAGTTTGAGAGCTGCTGTTGTGTAGGGTATAAAAAGAAACTATTCTACTCAAGCCAATTAAGATTAATCAGAAATTGTGGGATATGATGAAAAGAAACCATTTTAAGTACTTCCAAATTAACTGTATTGATTTTTACTGATAAGATTTCTCATAATTAGCATATCGTTTGAATATAAGTATAATGGAAAGTGCTTAGGAAGTTGTCATTGTTTCTTCTTCTAAAATTACTCTTGTTTTACTCAGTGAGTGATTTTAATAAACATTCTCAGCCATGGGCCCTTCAGTATTGAATCGCCAAATAATGAGATCTAGATTGCAGATGTTTAGAGCGTGGTGACTGGTTTGAGATGTGCAAATTCAGAAATAATTACTCTGAGATCAGATAATAATAATTTACTAAATTAAGACTCAAAATTAAAATTGAGCACATCTATGAACATGATAGAAGACATCACTCCTTCAGTATAATTGTTAGGAATACTTAACCTTCATAAAGAAATTCAGTCATAATGATGTTAAAATAATGAAGAAAACAATTTGAATTTACCATTTGCTGCAATTTGAAATCTCTTTGGCTTCCTCTAATGACTCAGTAAGAATGAATTACACGTAGAATATCTGTCTTTGCATATCAATGGCTGTTTCTTAAGTTGGTTTAGCACTCCCTTTGAAATACCTTTTAGCAAATTTCCTTAGCAGATTTTATTTTTGTGTGAATTCATTAAATTTCAGTAGAGACTCCATATCCTGTCCCTTCCTTTCACCTTCCTTTTTCTTCTTTCTCAAATATGTTATTTTTCTCTCTAGTACATAATTTTTAATTCATTCCTAAATGCACCGATGTAAAATAACCAAATGTCGTGCTACTATTTGTGTTGTTTAAATCAAGGACTGCATTAAATTGGGTACCTGTTTTTTTCCTTATCAAACATCCTTCTGTGTAGCCATATGTCATTATATATCTAATTACCATTTTTAATAACTGCAGAATAGCTTATTTACTTGGTATACTATAACTTAACCATTCTTATTAGATATTGATAATATGGCTTTTGATGTGTAGATCTGTATGTATGTAAATAGCCAAGCTGCTTTCAGAAATAGTCAAAAAAGCCTTGTCCCTGGCATAATTTAAAAAAAAAAACTTTTCATTGTCATTTTATTTTTTGAATCCCTTTAGATCTACGATTGTTTTTTCTTTGTTTCTTCTACTCAGTTTAACTTTTATTCATTCTGTATAGAAGCAGCCATTAGTAAGGTTAAATGCACATATTTTGTCAATTAATTTTTTTAAGATTTATTTTTATTTATCTATACTTGCAGGAACTGGGGGTTAGGTCAGAGGTGGGGAATGAGAGGATCACCAGAGACAGAGTGGGAAGCAGAACAGGCAGATCCACTGACATACACTGCTGAGGAGAGCAGCGGAAAAGACTGAAGAGGTCTTTTGTGCCCTGTTGGTTAGCTCCCTGGCCAGGGATTGAACTCATGCTGCGGTGGCTGGTGATAGCTTTGATAGCACTGAGACTTTAACCCCTGCGCCACCAGAGAGAATTGAGTATTTCCTCAATTCTAAGACATACAGTTGATCCCATCTCAGTGGTTCTAGCAGTGGGATGCCTCTTGCTGTTGACATCACGAGCCCTTTGGCCCCCCCAACACAGACAAGTGAGTCATGATGTGGTTATTATCACTGCTCTTGGCAGCCCTGGCCCGTGTAGAAGGACCTCACTGTCTCCTTGTCACTTTAGTCACTTGCATCAGTGGTACTGTACATTACTGGAGCAAATGTTAGCTTAAAATTGAACCCTTAACTAAAACATCTCCTAAAAATTACAGTTTGATGGGCCTCCCTGGTGGCGCAGTGGGTTAAGCAACGCACTATGAAGCAAACCGCAGCCACTGTGGCATGAGTTCGATCCCTGCTGCCGGCCAGGGAGGGGACCCACATGGCACAGCAGACCTCTCCTGCCTCGCCCACTGCTGCCCTGGGCAGTGTGTTTCAGTCCGTCTGCCTGTTCTGCTCCCTGCTCTGTCTCTGGTGAATCCTCTCACCCCGCCACACCTCTGGCCTGTACCCCAGCTCTTGTATGCATAAATAAACAAATCTTTAAAAAAAAACTACAGTTGGATGCAGCATGGACATCGTTATTATGATTGAGGAGGCACAAGGCTCCATATTTGTGTGTGAGACCAGCAGTTGGCACAGGCAGATAACCTTATACTTTTCTTCCATAGAAAACAATGGCCAGGAGCTATGTGGGCCCTAAGGAGGGATAACTCCACTTCGTTTTAGCCCTCAAATTCATATCGATGGGCTGCCAGCATATGATGGGCTGCCAGCATATGATGGGTTGCCAGTAATGTGACAGACAGAGCGACTCATTTAAAATAAAATGTCAGCTGTCTTGGAATTGATCATAGAATTCCTAAAGTTAGAAGAGGTGTTGTAATTCAGTCAAGTGTCCTGAGAGACAGAAGCCCACGTACAGCCTTTTTTTCAGAAGCAGTTAATTTCCAGCTACATATAGTTTACTTAAGGACATAAACAAAATCATGGATTTACTCAAATAAGAAGTGCAGGCTAATATTTTTGGAGGAGTCTCAGAATGTCAAGCTTGGAGCCACATATCACTAATGTATTACTCACAAAGTTACAGCCAGAGCTGTTCAGAAGTATCATTACTATGAAGAGGCTCACTCTCAAACTTTGATTGGAATAATAAAGAAGAAAGTAATACGAAAATGAAATTCTATGGCTATGTACCCTGTTGTTAAAAAACAATTTTTCATATTTGTGTAATATCACACCTTTTTTTCTTTCTAATTATTAAATGGTTGGTATTTAAGAGACCAGGGTATGTGATGTTTACTCTAGGGTTTTAATGATATTTTGCTTTTAGAAATTCTTGGAATTATGATCACGCATGTATCAATTAACAATAATTTCAATTAAATCAATAAGTTCAACTAAGTCAATTAACAATAATGTTAATTCAACTCATTTTCTTAACCTATTTTTCTGGGGTCAAAAAATCTGCATGGATCATCCACAGTAGATGTGTGAAGATTTTACAAAACAAAAGGGAAAACAAGTTATCTGGAAAAATGGCAGCCTTTAGAAAATGCTTTTATCTTGGTAGAAATAAAATCACATTTGTGGGACAAAATGATAGTCACTATAAATAAAACCACTGGGCTTCATTTAAGGAACAGGAACCAGGTGCATGTGTGAAGCTAGTCCAGTGGACCCCCTTGGAGTTTCAGCCTGTTTCTAATTGGGTTCTGCGTGATTTGGGTTGGCATTGTAGACTTGGGTCTGTCGTTTGGAACCAAATGTTCCCGTTGCTATTCATGGAAGAGGAAGTTAGAAAAATGGAGTCATTTTCTCCCCGCATGTTTTAAACTGCTCCCAGTAAGGAAAGGACCTTTCAGTTCAATAAGTTTTCCATTTTTCTCTACATTTCTCACCTCTCAAAATGTGTTAAGTTCTGAAATTATGAGAGCAGTATTAAGTGGAGGAAGATGAGGAACATATGTCACCATATTTAGAGGTATCTGTGGGCCCTAACACATATGAAATTACCTTTGAATAGAATACGATTACATGATTGTCCTCTCCCAGGGTCATTTTTTTCTTCTTCTTTTTTTTTTTAAATCAACTCTGGATTGTCAGACTCAAATTTCAGGTCATGGTTCACGGGAGTCAGTAAACTCACACATGCGCCCGTTTTGGTTTGATTTCACAAGAAAAATTCCTTGTGAAAAATGCAGGATGACGTGTTGCGCTCTGCATTGACTGTTGTCTGTTGCACGTCCCCCTTGTTCTCCCAGCCCTGTGTCGTAAGGGACCCTGTAGGTCTCCCTCCAGGAGCAGGGTCCCCTCTGCAGTCTTTGCTGATCCAGCAGTGCAGTGTGTGCAGCAGGTTTCTCATCAGGTGTTTCATTTTTTAATGTGTTGACCAAAAAGTTCTTTTCCACTCAGTGCATGGAGCATAATCACCTAGGTCAGGGGCTTTCCCACTTGGGCTGCTGTGATATCACAGGCAGATGGATGGGGAGGTGTCTGACAGGCCCTGAGTCATCTTCCTCATCGATTTATCCAGGAGCAAGGAGACCTCAAGACAATCACCCAAAAGCTTTTCCCGGGCCTGGACTTATTCGATTCTTAGAGGAATAGTATAATATTTGCATCAGTCATAAATACACACCAGTGAGTCATGATGAACGTTCCCTGAACTCTGCCTTGCTCCTAAGGAGCTGGGAAACAGACATGAGTAAGAGACTCCGACATGCAGACCTTCGGGTCTGGTGTGGGATGGCAGTCACGCAGGCAGATAAATGACAGCACCGTGGGAGAGGAGCTGTAATGGAAATAGGCAAGCCCAGCAGCAGAGGAGGGCTTTTTACTTGGGAACATTCTGACAGGCCTCACAAAGATAAGGCATCTGAACCAAATCTTGAAAGAATTTGGTCCATGGAAAGGCAATATGCACACAGGGAATTCTGCTGGGGCATGGCACAGGGTCCTCGTGGCCACTGGGCCTTACAGAACCAGGAGAATGGTGAGCAATGAGGGTGGAAATAGTGATCCTGGTTGACAATCACTATTTAAAAGACCTTTTCTGAGTCCCCTAAAAACATAAGGTAAACCTGCCCGGAAATTAGAAGCAGACGCTCACTCTGCTTTCCCCCTGAACCCTTAATTGCAGCCATATGAATGGAGATATATATATATATTTCTTATGTATGTGTATATATATAAATATATATTTCTTAACCTTGAACACCTCAGGACATCAAGGCAGGATCTAAATAGGGAATTTCCTTGACCTCATGGGAGACTCCATCTGACAGCTGTTCCTCCAACACCTTCTGTCCTGGCTGTTTGGTTCAGTGACTGCTAACAAAGCCAAGGTCAGGGGTCCATCCTTGCCTGCATGGGACTCTTTAATGCTGCTTCCCTCCATGGCCTCAGGCTGGTGGATAACGCAGCATTGTCCCACCAAGAACTCAGGGGAAAGCAGACAGGGTACACCTGCACTGCCAAACCGCTGCCCTGGTGGTAGAGGCAAGATTAGCTTCACTCTGAAGCCATCACCTCAACAAAAGCCTGAGAAGGAAAGAATTGAAGGGGCACAGACTGACTGCTTATTTATAGACCCAATCTTGCAAGGGATAAGTGGATTATCTGGACATGGTCATCAGCCCCTCAGGGATCTTGACCTTAGTAATATGTGAAATCCCCTCTCCCGGTGGAGGTGGAAAGGCAAGGTACATCCTACCCACACCTCTATTTTAATCTACTTGGTAAGCTTGCAAAAGCAATATAAACTTATTCAACAGTCCAAGTAGTTCAAAAGGATATAGAAGGAAAAGCGAGACTCCCCTTCGGCCATGTCCCCTTCTGGACTTTTCCTGTGCATCTGTAGACATTGTGCATACATGGTTTGTTCCTACCAAAACAGGCTCATACTCCATGTGTTACTCCATGTTCTCTGTGTATTACTGGGCAACTTCACTTTTCTCCCCACTTACACACCTTGTACAAAAGACCTCTTCTTCCAATGAGAATTTGAGGTAAGTCCCAATTCTTGTTCTTTTTGATAAAGGTGACTTATTAGAGTCACAGATACAGCAAACACAGCTCACCTAATTAAATTTCAATTTCAGGCAAACAAGCTTTCTATGTGTGTGTGTGTGTGTGTGTGCGCGCATAGGTCCCATGTGATATTGAGATTTAGGGACATTAAAAAGTATTTAAAAATCACATTTCAGTGGTATGTCAATCTGTATCCCTCTCTTCCCCTTGTGTCATTCACTATACTATTTCCCCTTCTCTTGTAAGTAAAACCCTTTATTAACCTTTGTTGTGTGTGCCTGCTGTTGGGGCATCATAAGTGCCTTTCGGGTGTGTGGGTGAGGACCCAGTCAGGCAAACCCATTTTATATTAGGGTTGCCCTGTAACAGGTGTACTGTGTTTTATGTAATAATTCTGCATTTGTTAATTAATTGATTGATTTGTTGTTCTTGTCACATGTAAGACTTTTATGCACAAATCTCCAAACCAGAACAAGGTCCTGTTTCCTGGTTTGGAAAGGGTGGTCTCAGGCTGCTGTTCACACACCTGTTGAATGTGTGTTTAGGGCCAGCTCAGCTGGGCGCCCAGTTCTCATTAACAGCCTCCACAGGAAGGAACTGGCCTGTGCAGCTGCTTTGTACTTGGGGCAAGACCTTGGCTCTTTAATCCCGCGGCTGTGTGAAGGAACCAGTGGCAGTTACCTGAAGTCATGTGGGTGATATTAATTGAATTTTTTTTAATGAATGCTGGTATTTGTGGGAATTTGCATTGTAAACAGCTAGCCTTTCAAGCAGTGTATATTGTAATTAGAGCAAGTTTTTAAGATTCTTTGAAGTACTAAATGTTTATGAAATTCAAATAAGGGTGCCAATCTGCACAATAAAGGGGCTCTTGGTGATGTTTTTAAAAATCTATTTTGTAGATGTAAATATATGCCATAATTAGTGGGGAGTAACTTGAAGAGGCTCTGCTGAGTTTATTCCTACTATTCTTATTTAAAACAGCTGCTTGTCCCCTTGAGTTGGGCAAGGGCATAGTGGCCCCTAGGGAGCACACTCAGCGACTTCTTTCCCTCCGGGCAGCTCCATCACTCTCCCCAGTTGTAGTTTGCCTGGCTGGGGAGTTGCCCATGGTCACCCCAGTCTTCACAGTCCTCAGGATGCCAGTGGGGGCTGGTTTCTAAGGTCTTGGCCTGAGGACAGATGCTTGCAAATTAGTCAGGCAGTGGGTTTAGGGGCAGCCAGGATCCTGGAGACCCCTCCCCCTGCCAGTGCTGCCTCCTGGGGCACTTTTGCCTGAAGGCTCAAAGACCGAGTTCAGAGCGATTATACTCTGGCGTCTGCAGGAGCAGCTGCAGGGCCCACGCAGTGCCCTGGCTGGCCGAGCCCCTCCATGTGGCAGGCCTGGACGGACGCCCACAGCAGGGCCCAGCTCCCAGCGCTGCCTGCCAAGGAGCCAGATGCTGCCATTGGAAAAAATTGCTTCACAATTTGAAATCTTGGTCCTTTGATCATTACTCAGAGAGGATGAAGAGGAGAGGTTCAAAGTGGTGGTTTAAAAAACGCCAGCGTCTCCTTACAGCCATCAGTGCCTATTACATTGTCTCATGTCAGGGACAATGCTCTTGATGTTTTCATTTTTGCAACCAAGTAATTCCCACCCAACCCTTCCAAGCCCTGAGGGTGGGAAGGGAGTGTCGCTGCCTGATCCTTTCCTGACCCGTGTCCCTGCCCTCTCCCCTGCCTTGGAGTTATCTGCTTCCTCTTTGTTCTGGCAGGTTTTTTCCCTCTGAAGACAGTGACAAAGTAATTGTCATCAGCCAAAGGCTGCTTCTTCACTTGACAACTCCGAGCTCCTTTCCAGCTCCTTCCTCAGCCGGGGCCAGGCTTCCGGAGGCCTGAAGGTCTTACAGAGCTGGCCCCAGCCTCTGCTTTCCTCAGAGGACTCAACCCCTGCCTCACTGGGCTCTAGGCCTCATTTTTCCTCACCCTGAAATGGGGAGGATGCTTCTTTGAAGAATTTGCATTTTCAACATTTTTTAAAATTCAGAACATGAAATCAAAGGTCAACATGTTATAGGGCAGGGAGAGGAGCACTTAGAATTTTTAAGCTTGCCCTCTCTGAATGGGTTCTGCTATTTGCTGTATTAAGATAAACATATAAAACTCTTAATGGAAAGGAACTTTAATACAACTAGGGTACAATAAAGAAAGAATAAAGAATATAGTTATTAAGTTAAGCATTTAAAGTTACCCATCTCCTTGAGGGTAAAAGTTTAGCTAAATAGGATTGGCTTAAAGCAAGGCCTAAAAACCTGGCACATATTTAAAGGACCTTTTAGTAGAGACCCATAGAAAAGGGTTAGAAAGAGTTAGATAAATTTGGGAGGAAAAGAGTAAAATTAAAATTAAGGTGAAAGCTGTTATTGTAACCTTCCCACGGGTTTTTCACTTACATCTGTCCCAACCAGTCCAAGACCAAAAAGCAAGCACAGTTTTTTTACATGTCCCTCTGCTCCACGTGCCTCCTCCAGGTCTTTTTGCTGTTTTTTATTTTTCTTTTTTTCTCAGAATTTTTTTTTCTTTTTAGCTTTACCTACTTAGGGTGGAACCAGGATTTTGGAATTTTTTTTGGGGGGGGACGACCCTGACCCTGTTACAAACACATTTGTGAGTTCAAGTTTAAGTTCCTACCGAATGATAGTTAATAAAGGAGAAACAATCCAAAGTTTTGTCTGATGACTTAAATATTTGAGGTGCAAGAGTAAAGTAACACTATGACTACCTTATTTCCAGGGACAATTCTATAGCATCTCTAATGGTGTATTTTTGAAGAAGATAGTGTTTTTGTGCCTGTGTAAGCAGGAGTTGTCGGGATGTAACACTTGTTACAGACATGAAACAGAAGAGGCCTGATTTTTCTGTGTGGCAGAAGCCTCTCTAGTGTCTGTACCACACATCTGGTAAATGTAGACTGGGGCTCAGACTGGCTCTCTAGTGACCATCTTTATCCTGTTGACCGATTATGATGTGACTTGAGGCTCCTTTATCTCTGTTCTGGTCTATATTTCAAATCAACAAATTAATAGGAGTGGTTTGCAGTTCTTTTAATGACCATCCCTGGCATAGCCCAGTAAGTTTCCAGAGGCATTTCATATGCACTCTCTTCCTGTCACCATGGTAGCCTTTAGAAGGGACTCTTCTCTGTGGGTAAAATTAGGAAGTGGGTCTCCGGAGGAGTGACTGTTGTCCAAGCTGTAAGTCAGGTGCCTATGATGAGAGAATGACAGGTGAGGAGTCAGTTCACAACCTGCACCAGATGGGCAAGGTTTAGGAAAATCCCATCCAGAACGTGTGTTCTAAGAAGCAGGTAGAACCTGCAGAACCTTAAGGGTAAGAAGAGGAAGCGGAAAGGTGAGATAGGGGGAAAAGGAAGGAGAATTGCAGAACTTTCTCACAGAAGTATTCTGAGGTCTGTGTAATTCCAGAAGGCAAAACTCTGGGTGAAAGTTATTAGGCAGCTAATTACAACTGGTAAATGGAGTCATGCCTTATTCTCACCCATGGTATTTGAGTGTGACATACACCTAAAAGGGGGAATAAGGATTGTTAGTCAGCAGAGCATGGGTTAACTGGGTAGGCCCATTGTAAAAGCAGGGTTGCTTAAGGTGGAAGAGGGAAGCCAAAGTTGAGCTGTAGAAGGTGACAGCTGTCAGTATGAGCTTTGAAAATGGTGAGTGGGGAGGAATGGAGTTAAGCATCGAGGAATGCGGGTGGTCTTGTATAATGCCTCTTCCTGAGTATCAAACTGAGGACAGACCTTCCTAGGGCCTCCAGAAAGGAACACAGTTCTGTGCACATCTTATTCTAATCTTGGTAAAGACGCGTGTCAGATGGCTGATCCTATAGAAGTGTAAGACCTTAAATGTGTGTTGTTTTTTAGTCCACTAGGTTAGTGGTAGTTTGTTAAAGCAGAAGTAGAAAACTAATGCAGGAAGAAAAGAGAACTAAACATTGGGTCTGTCTAGAAACTCAGAACTCCCTTGTTTATGTAGTGCTTTTCTTGTGTCTGAGGATATTCTTCAGAAGGCAGCACAGGTGAGGACACGATAGAGAGGATTTCCTCAGCGGGCAGTGGGAGGAGGAATTGGCTTCTGGACTCATTCATATGTAAGGTCGCTGTTTCTAGGGCAAAACTGGCATCAGAGGTGTCCTGAAAAGGCTAATTCCTTGGACTTAACCTCTCCAGCAACATTCACAAGTGGTTTTTGTTTTTTTTTTTCCTGTTTGTTTTTAACACTTCAGAATCTGACCCATGACCAACTATTTTAGGCTGACATGACCCCAAAGGACAGATTATGGTTTGAAATTGGAATCTGTTGGAAGATAAATTCTATGTTTTAGCTGTTTCTTGGGTTTTTATGTTTATTTGCTTTTAGAAAACACCCTGTGGTCAGATAGCTGATTAGGCAGGATAAGTGTGTATCTCTATACATACACTAGCACATTCTTTTCTCATTTTCTTGCCTTCAGAACTATATGAAATAGGTTTGCCCTGAGTCTGCAGTTGAGAAAATGAGTTGGTTAAGGTGGGTAATGAACTCAGTCCCACACTTGTTTGAGTCCTTTGTTGTTGATCTGATTCTTTGATATTACTTTTACTTAGTGGGACTTCAGTGACCACATATCTTTCTAGGATAATCTGTAATATTATCAGCTGATAAATGATAATTTTTCACATCAATACCTCCTTTTAGAAAATTCCCTGAGAGCAACTGTGATGCAGTTGGATAGCTGCATGATTATTTTTCATGCGGAAGAGTAATTGCAAAGCAGTTGTAATTGCAGATCGCTTACTTACTGTTAGGGGGCCTTTTAAAACCTGACTGATTAAATTTACACCAACAGGTTTGCTTTCCCAAAGTTTTTAAAAAGCAAGATAGTTAAAAAGCCCTCTGTCCCTCTCACCTAAATACCCATGGCTAAGATGCACATAGACCTTAAGATCTAGTAGTTCCGTTCCTAGGAACACCCAACAGAAATGCATACATGTATTCATCAAAAGCATATTTGAGAATGTTTATAGTAGCTCTTTTCAAGACAGGTCCAGCTTAGAAGACATTGCAAATGCCTATCAGTAGAGTGACTAGGCTGTGATATTTTTTCGTTCACTGGAATTCTCCACAATATCAAGGATGCTTGAACTATCCATAATGTATATGTCTCACGATAGAAAATTGAGCAGACGAAACAAAGGGGTTAGCAATGTATGATGCCACGAAAATTTAAAAAAAAACAGTCAGAATGAATGTGTGGTATTTTAGGGGCCATGTCATCTTAGTGAGGTGCAGGGTAGTGGCTATTAGAAGGAGGCATGGTCAGAAGCATCTGTTGTCCTGTCTCTGGGGCCTGGTTACACAGGCATGTCCACTTGTATGAAAATTTCTCAAGCTCTATAACCTTGTGATTTGTACTCTTGGCTGAATCAATGGGTGGAATTTATTTTTGTATAAAAAAAGCTAACCTCGACAACATTAAAACTCATAATTTGTTGAGATGGTTTCTGAGGGCAGATTTTCAAAATGTACATCCTTTAGTACCTTTAATCACCTCATTTCATAATTCCTGTCATTAGAAGGACAAGTCAACCTTTCCCATTCAGGACAGTGGTGAAACAGAAGTGAGGTGGTGGGAGTGACCTGGCCTGGCCAAGTGTCTGTAATGAGGGAGTTCATTGTCTATAGAGAATTTTAGATGATGGAATCAATTTCATTTTTATTATCACCCTATACCCACAGTTCTAAATAATGTTATTGATAAAGCACTCAAAAAAAAAAAAAAACCCAGTGTAGGTCTAAATCCCAAATTGGTAAGCTTATTAGTATTGTTTTTATTTCACGTACATGTAAATATACTTCAAACTAGCACTTACGTTTCTTATCCAGTGGATTCATGTCTCTTCATGTACATGTGGTCTCATCTCAGCCTTGTAGCTTTTCTGGAGTAAGTTCTCAGTCATTTGGAAGCTGCAGGCTCCATGGTGCTTCTTCCAATAAATTTGTAAAAGAGCAAGGACAGGACAGTAGTTATGAAGATGAGGGACCAGCCTGAGTCTTATCAGTGATGTTTATGTTTATGTCAGATGATATTTATGTTCTGTTGTGACTGTTAGAGCTCTTGGGTTGAAATGCTCATGCAGTGAAACAGAACGCTGATGATCACTGACAATTCCTCTGCCATGTAGAGGAAGCTTCTTAAAAGCAATCCATTCTGGTTGTCCCATCTGCTAGATGCGCTGCTGCTCCTGGACTAGCATTTCTTCAGCATGGATGCTCAGAGAGATAGAAACATTGAAGTTGTGAAAATTCTCAGCAGTGTTTTTAACATCAAAAATTGAATACCATTCTAAGCTCAATTAACAGCTTAAAATTGTATGTATTGACTGTTACATAGATTTGCTTCCATGGTTACTTTAGATTTTAAATGTCTATGTTTGTTTACATTGTAAATCTTTTCCTTGTCCAAAATATTGCCATTGAAGAGAATAAAATAAAAGCATTAAAAAACTGGAAGCAAAGAAAATACTGTGTTAGGGAGTTAAGATGCAATTCGCAAGAAACCTTCTATCTGGTTAAGTCAAGAAAATTGAGGTTGACAACTGGAAAAAATCACCTGACTCCTGTTGACCTCTCACCCATTGCTTATTCCCATGTTTTTTCCCACAATCCTCTACTTACCCCAGAAACATCAAGCTACTTTTGATTATTCACCAGTCTTTCAAAACAACGCGACCACATTAAAAATAGCAAGTTTCGATTGTGTGACTGTTAGCTAGCACTGTATTTATAGCCCTTTAATATTCTTTTTCATGGCTGGAATTTTTTAAATTGAAAGTAAATTTCTAAAATGCACCTCTTTTTCTCCATATAAATTGGTTGTTGCTTTGTTGTTGGGGAGCACCCTGAGTATCCTCACTAGGACATGAATTAGGGCACATCTGTTCAGTGGCATGCAGCCACTCAAAAGTGTGGTTTCCATAAAAGCATTTTTTGAATACTGATATTTTATGTCAGTATTTATATGAATTATAATATGTATAGTTATATATTTATAGAGACATATGCTTAAGGGAGATTTAAAAGAGAACCACTCTCTGTGCAAAAAAAAAAAAAGGAGAGGGAATGTGTTGCTTCAATATCTAGGTGCTAAATATTTCTAAAAGGAAACTTGAGACATAGATAACACTGGTCACCATGGGAAAAGTTAGCAAGTTCAGGGGTAGAAGTGCACCTAGTCACGCTTTGATTTTTCTTTTTGTGCTTGCTGCCTGCGTGTTTTTACTTTTTGAAAAACTCAACTACGGACACAAACTGTCATAATAGTAAGAACACGAATCCCACGAAGAACATCACTGGTGGCCACCAGCACAGAACACCTGGGCCGCTCTTCACAGTCATGTGTCCAGAGCAGGTGGCAGGACAAAGACAGCACGGCTCTTAAAGACCCACACTCGGTGTCAGGTGACAGCTGCCCTGGGAGAGCTGGGGAGTGATTTTAGCATCAGCAGCTGTGTGCCTCAGATGTGTTGGTACCTCTCTCCCCTGGAGACTGGCGTGCAGGGAAGCCCAAGGACCTCTTCTTCAGCCTCAGTGACTCAGATACTCTGTTAAGCTGTTCCTTCATGGAGCCAAATGGCAGACCTTTGAATGTGAGAAAAATGCACACCTGGATATTTTAATTTATTTATAATTTATCCCCCACCCCATGTAATTCCAAAAAGAAAAATGTGAGGGAACATTCCTGAATTTATGGGTGATATAAAACTGGACAAGTACAAGTAAAAGCAGAGTGGAATCCAGTAAAAAGGAGCTGAATTTTTGGTCGGTAGTGGCTATTAGAAGTACCAGGGATAAGTTAATTACTGTAGTTGAGCACTGAATTTAGCTTTGAATTTCTTGGCACATAAGAAAAAAGGGAGACTATAAAGTATATGGTTCTTTTTATTTGAAGCCAGAAATTATGAAGTTTTGCCTAAGGAAATGGACATTTTCCTGATACTCAGTTCAAGAGGGAAATTCAAACACAGATACACATTAAAACTATATATAGAATGACTCAGGTCTTCATGGTGGTTGGTGCCTCTGAAGGTATTAAAATTAGCTAGTTAAAATTTGCCAAACCTCACCAAATAGAGTCCTGTGTGTCAGATCTACCTCTCTCTCCTTAGCACTGTGGTAATGACTGCCTACTCGATCTACATTCACACACACACAGACACACAAACATCCTTGTGTGTGTGTTTATATATATATATAAAACATCATTGGTCATTTATGTACAATGTATGCTTGTATGCTTTTTCTTCTCAGGTGTAGTCTGTGTAAAATTCCCACCACCAATTCACCCATGAACCATCATCACCATAGTCGCTTTTACTCTTATTCTTGTCCACCATCTTCTCCAAAAGGGACGCCTTTGAAGATGCATATCTGATCAGACCCTGTCATTGTCCATGTCCCATAATTTCATAACTTCTGTGTCCCTTTGGCTTTAGGATATAAAACCAAAGCTCGTCTTCCCTAGTCACTTGTGCCGCCCTCTCTCCTTTGTGTCTCTGTTCCAACCTGTTTTTGTGCTTGTTTGTGGCTGTGCTCTGGAGCTCCCCGTCTCCTCACAGCACGCTGCAGGTGCCTAAGTCACTCTCTTTCCTTTGGACTGAGCTGCATCATCTTCAGAGGCTTATCTGACCCCAGAATCCTCTCCCCACTGTTGTTTGTTCTCATTCCCATGTGCGCCTGTCTCAGGAGTCTGCTCTGTTACACCTTCCCTGCCAAGGGGCAAGCCCCATGCGTGACCTGACGGCAGGACTGGCTAAGCTCTTACCCTTTATTTCCATTCCACATATAAGACCTAGCATGCAATGGGGATGGGTGAAATCCCCAGGACGGGAACCAGTCATCGATGTAGACACTGCACAGCCTCCCTCTCCAGTGGCCCTATCTGATGCTGAGACATTTGTCCCTGATCACATCACTTCCTTTTGTCAGAACTCGCAAGATGCCCTATTAAGGATCAGTCCATTAGCCATCTGTAGCTCTCTTCCACCTGGACCTCTCATCCCAAACTCATTTCTCCCAGTCCCCTTAATCCTTGCATCGTAGCTAGAATGAGGCTTTCTAGGCTTTTTCTGTCCACATTATTCTTCAGCACTTCTCTGTTCAAAATTTTAACTGGCTTCACATAATATCTTAGTTGAAAGTAATGCCTTCCATTGTCTGAATTTGGAGTAACTGTGATATGGCATTTATCTTCTGTCTGAATTACAGCTTTTCGGGTTCTTAGGTTGTAGTCATGTATTATTTAGCATGCGTAGGTACTGCATTATAGGTAGAAATGCGTTAAATGACTGTCAATGTGTGGTACTTAGCATTTAAGTCAGTCTTTAATAGGAGGTATTTTCTCCCTGTTGCTGCTATAATTTGTAGTGAACAAGTGGTCAGTCAGCTACAAGTTCTGTCCTCCTCTTAAACATCTAAAGGTTAGTGACTGTGAATCAGATTCTTAGACTATCTTCTGCAGGTATATTTAAGACCTCGTGGATCTTTCCTTCTAAGGGTTATTCTGACACTCCATGCAATAAAGTAAAATGAAATAGGCACATATAGCATGTTATTTCAAGGGAAAACAGCCGAAATTGGCACGATCTTCAAAAATGACCAGTGGCCCATAGAACTCTCTGCCTCCCAAGCTACCTGCCCCCCCTCCTCAGTCAGAATGGAGGCCACACCCTAGAGATTCCTACTTGTTGCCATGACTTCTGCCATGAAAGAATAACCTCACCTCTGTTTCTTCCCCAACAGGCGGATTTAAACTGCAATATTCAAGATGATGCTGGAGCTTTTTATGGTGTAACCAGTCAGTATGAGAGTTCTGAAAATATGACGGTCACCTGTTCCACCAAAGTTTGCTCCTTTGGGAAGCAAGTAGTAGAAAAAGTAGAGGTAAGTTGGCCTCTCTATACCCGAACCTTCTTCAAGTACAAAGCATTACCTTCCTTTCAGCTTTCAGTGAGCAGTTTTAATTTCTGACATCTCCTTTCCCCCACCTCTCTTCCCTATTACTTCTAAAAAGGCAAAATGACTCAAAAGCAACTGCCAGTCTCCCTGACTGTCTGAAGTTGGCCTGCCCACCCTTCCCTTCCATGATCAGCAGGGTGCATTCTGCATGAGGTTTATGGGGTGCCCTGGTTGAGAAGCTGAGTATCATGGACCCTGTTGTCCATCAATGCTGTCCTTCCCACCCCCGACTCCAGGAACGCCCGGGGTTGTAGGTAACAATGAGATGCAGCCGACTGGCTCCTGCCTTCTAAAGTCCTGAGCCCTTGAGCTTGGCGTTGTTGCTTTGGCCACGTCCACTCCCATCTTTGAGTCGTATCAGATCATATCAATGCGTACTTGGATCAGATACCTATGTATGCCTTTCATATTTTTTGCCTCCCCCTCTTTAAGCAATGTATATTGTTTTCTCAGGATGAGTCTATTTGGGTGACTAATGCTTATAGTTGACAGTCATTTAAAGTAGTATTTTCCAATGTCTTCTACTCATCCATGGTCAGTGAGCAGTTTTTATTCACAGTGGTGCTGGACCTCAGAGGTCCTGGAGCCCAGCCCCACTGTACAAAACTTTGTGCTCAGGTGTGTGAGAGAGAATGTGATGGCAGTAAGAGGGAAGGGAAAAGGGGGAAGGGTATGTTTTTTAAGACCTTGGACGCTATAGTGAGGATTTGGGGTGCTAGTGCTCCTCACAGCTCCCTGAATACAGGCGGACTTGTGGGAATGGTATTTAGAACGGTTATGCTGACAGGACATCAGTGAATTGACTAGATGACCAGACCAATATAAGTAGGCTTAAGGGTCATAAGCTTCACTGAGATGATAGCACTGGGAATCCAATAAGACATTTGGAATTAAACTAAAAACTGGCTATTGCTTAAAGAGGAGGAAGAGGCAGAGGTCACACATTTTATGTTCAGAAGGACATTGCTGCCACCAGCAGAGATAAGTAAGGTGTTCAAGAGGAAATATAGGGAGTGACAATAGATGGAGACCACACTTTGGGAGACAGATAAAGGCTGAAAATATCAGCTGGGAATTTTATGCATTAAGGATAACTAACGTTGTGGGAATGGAGAGCTATCTGCAGGGAGAATATAGAGCACAAGAATAAGGATTTAGGGGGCCTCTCTGGTAGCGCAGTGGGTTAAGCAATGCACTATGAAGCGAACCGCAGCCACTGCAGCACGAGTTCGATCCCTGCCGCAGGCCAGGGAGGGGACCCACATGGCATGGCAGACCTCTCCTGCTGTGCCCGCTGCTCCCCTCAGCAGTGTACTTCAGTCCATCTGCCTGTTCTGTTCCCTGCTCTGTCTCTGGTGATTCCTCTCACCTCCTGCACCTCTGGCCTGTTCCCCAGCTCTTGTGTCCATAAATAAATAAATCTTAAAAAAAAAAAAGAATAAGGATTTAGTTTGGAAGCAGAAGCCAGATGTGGAAGAGTGGAATGGAGACATAGAGGAGCAGAGGACAAAAGTGGTGATGAGAGGAAGGGAGTAGGCTCAAGGCAGCATCTGTGAGACCCTAAGAGGGGTGGGTAAGAAGGTGGCTCTTTAATGAGACAGGGCTGGGAGGCCAAGAATCAGGTGACTCCATCTCCTCTGAGAAGGAGGAAGCAAGGTTACTTCTTGGTGGTTGGGAATCGGAAAGGGGAGTTTTGGACCAGCTACTGATTGTCAAGCTTATCTGTAGATGGATTTCCTGCCTGGACAGGTACGGGTGAAAGAAGTTGAGCTACGCAAGTTACTCAGTTTCCAAGATTTCAAATTATTATTTGTCGTATCCTCGGATAACACACTGAAAGCTCTATGCAGGTTTAGGGGACAGCAGAGGTTGCTTTTGACTGGTGAAATCCCAGGAATTTTTTTTGAGAAAATGGTATGAGTATGGCAGGAGAAGTTTTATACTTAAGGCTTTAATTTTGTGTGTATTTCTACATTTGATGTGAAATGAGAGTCTTCTGATACGTTTTTCCAAGTAGATATACAAAACTATTTATTAAATGATTCACCCTCTTCTGATTGAGGGGTCTCTCCTCTTTAAGTTACCATAAATATCAGGGCTCTTTTTTCCACACCCTCTATGTATCTCAGGTCAATACCATGTTGCTTTAATTACAGTGGCCTAAGAGTATGTTCTGATATCTCCTGAGACAAGTTAATTTCAGTTTTCTTTTTCAGATGTTTTCTAGGCTAGCAACTAGCATTTATTCTTCCAAATAATAAGATCATTTTATAAATGTAAAGAAAAACAAAAACCTCGTTTGGGCAATCTTGTAATTGCCTTAGGTTTAGATATGATTTGGGGATTAATTGATATTTATGTTAAATATTTCCAGTCAAGAACTTATTTGTATTTCTATATCATTTCACCTATTTAATAAGACTTTATATTTTCATATGTAGGTTTATACCCCTTGTGAAAAAATTCTAAATACTTTGTAATTTGGTTATGTGGTTTCCCATTTCTAGATTTTTTTAGCCACCAGAAAAGGGACAGCTCTTGGGTTTTGTATATTAATGTTTATATGGCCATCTTGACATTTTCTTTTATTTATCCCTAGTCAGTCATTTCCTAGACTCTTGGATTTTCTGTGTGTATAATCTTTTTGCTGCAGCAGAAAGAAAAGCCTTGTTTTCTCTCTTCCTTCCCAGTGTTTATGCTTTTTTTAAAAAATTTTCTCATCTTTTTTTCATTTGCCAAAACCTCCAACTAGTTGTAAAAAGAAATAAAAGGAATAGTGGTGGCATATGTCCTTATACAGTTACTGATCTTAGTAGAAATGGTTTTGGTGCTTTGCCATTGAGAATTACGTTTTTTATTGGTTTTTATAAAGGCTTTTTATATTTAAGTGCTTTTTTTCTATTCCTGTTTTACTTAGGACTTTTATTAGTTATAGCTACAATATTTTTTAAATGCCTTTTCAGCAATTTGTGCTATATGATGTCTCTCCATTGTGTAGATGTATCATGAGTTAATGCTCTCCCTGTGTGGGAACCACCCGCTGCAAACCTCAGGAAAGTTCTGTTGGGGATACATTGATACAGTCTGCTTACTATTTTTACATAAAATGTTTGCAACTGTTAAGTGATACTATGTACTTTATCATCGCTTATCAAATTTTGATATTGAATGTACATCAGATTCATCAAAAAGAACGGGGACATCTGCCTTTTTCTATGGCCTAGTACTTTTTGATCATTTAAAATAACTGTTCTTTAAAGGCTACATAAAATTGAGCTATGAAACCATTTGGCCTTTGTACCATTTTCAGAGATAGATCTCTAAACGACTTTCTGATCATCTCTGTAGTAATTGATATCTTGGAGGTTTTTTTCTTTCAATAATTTTTATTTTAATGTTTGGGGTTACAATTTTGCTTTTCCATGTGTGCACATGTTCTACCTTCCTAGCTATTGGAGTTTTTTACTTTTATTTTTTAGTCAAGACTTACAATTTGTACTTTGCCAGGAAAGCATCCTATCTTGTAGGTTTTCATTGCTCCTCGCCCCCGGAACAGTTATGTAAAGTTACCGCTTCTCAACCTTCTAATCTCTGCTGTAATTGTGGTTTGTCTCTTTTCTTCTTATGCTTCTGAATGGGTTTATTTTGTCTTTTTAAAGGATTCCTTTTTTGTTTTGGCTACATTTTTAATTTGTATTACACTGATTTGTTGCGCTTTTATCTTCATTAATTTACTATTCTTAATTTTCTTTGATTTCTTGGTGGGTTTTGGTGTGTTTTTTTTAAATCTACTCTGGTGATTTAAAATATTTTTTAAGATGTGTAGTTAATTCTGTCGTTTTTCCTTTTTAATGATGAAGACATATTGAAGTTCCCTCATTAAGCTTGCTCAAATATAGTTTCATTGGGGCCGTAAGTTTGATAGTTGTTTTCTTTTTTTCATTGCTTTTAGGTAGTTTGTTGTTTCCTTTTTAAATCCTGTGATGGAGTTATTCAAGAATATGCTTCTTATTTCTGAGTGCTTCAGTGGGATCACCAAACTGAATACATAACACTATTTTCCTTTTCTTTTATTAAAGACATAAATAACCGGCAGGGGCTCACGATCAGTGGGCAGTAGCTTTTCCAGGTGGAGAAATGAGCTGCGCTGCTTGCTGATCTATGAGGCCTTCTCATGTGAGGAGGATTTTCTTGGGGCTCTTTGAAGAATTAGAATGTCTGGGCTATCCTTGCGGTACTCAAATAGAGAATAACTTAAGTCTTGAGTGGGGAAGGTCATATTTTTTCTGACTTTTGCTAGACAGAGCAATACAACTCTTGTTTAAAGCCATCATCTCGCCAATGTTTTGTTTTTCAATTTCCAGAAAAATAATGGATTCTGCATATGGCATTAAGTTTGGGGCTAGGGTGGGTTTTAAGTATGCAAACCACATATAAATAGTACAACATGTAGCAGACAATTTATTTTGAAACAGTAAAATGCTTTTGCAAGCAGTCATTTGTGTTTCATGTATTTTAAAGTCAAAGTGTCAAAATGCCCAAATCCTTTTCCCCTCACAGACGGAGTATGCAAGGTTTGAGAATGGCCGATTTGTATACCGAATAAACCGCTCCCCGATGTGTGAATATATGATCAACTTCATCCACAAGCTCAAACACTTACCAGAGAAATATATGATGAACAGTGTTTTGGAAAACTTCACAATTTTATTGGTAACTGCTTTGTCTCTTTCCTGTTTGGGAGATTCAACCTTGAGACTGGTGGGGACAGATGGAAATGTGGACCTGGGACACCAGGGCCCAGGCCCAGGGGACTGAACTGGCTGTTGGCTGGCTCTAGGTGGCCAGTCACAGTTGAATGTACAGGATCCGTAGGGCAAACTTGGACTTGATTTGGGGTCAAGTCTATAGAAAAGCTGGGGCCAGAACTGGTATCCATGTCGGTCTACAAAGTCGTAGTCCCAGCTTCTCACTCTGCACATTAGGAAGACCTGGAGAACTTTTCAAAGACCTGTTACCAAAGCTGCACTTTATATCGGTTAAGCCAGCATCTCTAAGGATAGAACCCAGGGCTGTATATTTTTTAAAGTTCCCTATGTGATTCCAGCGCGAGCCAAGTACGAGTCTCAGCAGCACAGTTGTGTGCGTCATAAATGAGGCCAGCGCTTGAGTCAGTTGGTTTATACTTAAAACATATATTGATTCATTTCACAAAGGATTTGCAAGGCTTTGTAAGAAATAACAGATGTTCATACAGCAAAATCTGAACTCTTAGTACCAGGAGAAGCATAAATTAGAATTGATTGTTAGGCCAGGAAGCAGGAGGGGAGAATACTTTAATAGGTTGAAGATTATGATCAAAACTTAATGGGCAGCTAAAGAGAAAGGTCCATGATGGGAAAACTTTTTCATCTCCCTGGACTGTGCTGTGTGTGGGACTTTTCCCCCCTAATATTTAACTCTAAAACAGATTTTTCTTAGGGACTTCATCTGGGGATTTAGGGAGGTTATTAAAAATAGTATTGTCCTCAAAATATACCTATTAAATAGTAATGGGTTTCAGAAGGTTTATTTAATAAATATATAACATTCCTTGGAAGGAAAAAAATGCCGAAGTAAAACTTGGTAGAAATAGTTTTGCTAAAGGGGCAACAAGACTATATTGTGATCAAAATACTCAGATCTGAAGGCCTGCTTTGTTACTGGGGTTAAGATCCAGCATACTTCCAGAAGGAATTCTTTACCTGGAGGTGAAGTGGGAAAGTGGTCTTCACTCACTGGTGTGCTGGATTAAAAAAGAAAAGGAAAAAAGATGCTCCATCCCACCCACTCCTCACCCAAAAATGCCCCAGATTTGTAGTTTTTGCCCATTTCCTTTACATAACCATGCCCTCCTTGGACAATATCATGTCATCAATGATTGTTTATCTCAAGAAATTCTTTAACATTTACGAGTCACTTTCATGAGCCCAGCCAGTTGGAGTAGTTTCCACACCAATATTTTAAAAAAAAAAGAATAAATGAAAATATTCAAAAACTTTGACATCTCAGATTCATCCAGAAAATTTCTAAAAATTCTGAGACTTGGGTCCCAGGTTGCTGTGGGTAGGCCCATTATGATTTTGGGTTTTTTGGGTTTTTTTAAAGATTTATTTATTCATGCATCCAAGAACTGGGGTACAGGCCAGAGGTGCGGTGGAAGAGAGGAGACATAGTGGGGAGCAGAACAGGTGCATAGAATGAAATACACTGCTGAGGGGAGCAGCAAGTCAGAGGAAAGGTCTGTTGTGCCATGTGAGTCACCTCCCTGGTCGGGGATTGAACTCGTGCGGCACTGACTGTGGATGCTTCATAGTGCTGAGCCTTAACCCCTTGCGGCATCAGGGAGGTCCCCATGGCCTGGTCAAATTTTATGGCTCCCAAGTAGTTTGAGGGCTCACAGTTATGTGCACTGGCAAGCACAATTTTGTATATAATTTTCATTTACTCTGTGGAGAGAGTCTCAAATGTGAATTCTCAAATGAGTTCATGTCCTTCAAAAATTTAGAACTAGCAGGGGAAATTCAGAAATGGCCAGGGGGACATTTGGAAACCTTGTTCTTTAAAAACTATTCATTGGGATCATTTTCTCTAGTGATCTTTCGTGAAAAGGTTCGGGACCTGGGTGAGGCAGTTACTTGGCGTAAAGGTTCTCTCTGTCACTGTGTAAGAGCAGATGGTCACCATAGTGCTCAGAGGAGGGATGTCCAGTGTGGTATCTTGAGGTGGACATTCAGTAGGCCCGGAAGGTAGCCAGTACTCACAGCAATGGCCACCCTCCCTCCTAGGCTCTCTTGGAGAGAGTCTTAGCTGTTTCCTAGCAATCACTTTTGAGTCCATTCAGCATGTTAAGGAATATGTCCTCATTCCCTAAAACCCTGCTTCACAGAGCACAGCCAAGGAAAACACGGCCTGGACAATTTTATAGCATCTGTATTACCCACAAAACCCGTTACTATAACAGTAATGCTCAGCATAGCTATCTGGAGAATCACCAGATTAAATTAATTTCAAAATGTACTGTTAAGCCAGCAAACCCCTCAGGTATGTAGAATTAGTAACGCTTGCTAAATATCTGCTAGAAGTAATATTTTAGTGCCTAAAAAAAACTGAAATGAAGCCACCAGCACTCCTGGACAATGAGCATAAAATCATCTCGTTGACTAACAGGAGAAATAGTGCTTGTCAGCGCTTTCTCGGGTTGGATGTAGGATGGCAGCTGCTGACACAGTTGTAGGTGTTTTCCGAGGTGTTTTAAATACAAAGTCTGAGTCCACAAGACCACGCTAGAGACAGTTTTCATCAAGATGACTCAAGAATTGAGGTGATCCTGTAGGCTAGGACCTTAGTGACAGCAACTGAATCATGAGCCAGCTACTCTGTCATCTTTTAAGTAAATATTCACACACAGAGGGACAAGGCTTTGGTCCCTCTTTTCTCCTTTTGAATCTCCATCATGAAGCCAGGATAAAGTTTTGTTTTGGGTTTTTTTTTTTAGATGAAATGTTTGCCCAAAGGTAGGGTATCATCGAGGCCTCCTGGCACGGTGCTCATAAGCCTTTTGAAATACATTATGAAATTCTCACTGCAGAATGAGGAGGTCATTTTTACCCCATTTTATGGATAAGAAATGTTAGACTACTTGAGCTCACAGAACATAGATATAAATAAGATTTGAAGTGGTGCAGTAGAAACACTTAGCAGGATAGTTCATGGCCTAGAATCAGAAGACTTGGGTTGATGGCCCAGTTCTGTTTTATGACCTTAGGAAAGTTATTTCATCGCTAGACCTCAGTTTTCCTCTCCCATTTACAAACAAAATGTCTGGACTGTCTACTCCAAAGGTTATTGAGAATATTTTACTTTATCCAGTTAAACTATGAGAGATTTTTATTAGCTGCTGAATACAGTGCAAATAAAACACTGTGCTTGTCCCTTAGCAAATCTTGGCCTGGTAGGGGAAAGGCATGTAAAGAAATGATTTCAGTACCAAGTAGTAATAGCTGTTGCATGCTTAAAAAGATGCCCTGAAAGTTCAGTGTCATTCAACTACCTAGTAGTCCCTGTGGTTGGAGTGAGGTGAGAAGCCTCAGGGTTGTCAAGAGATGAAATTTAAGTTGCCTTGATGGATAAGCAGACATTTCTCAGATTTACCAAGAAAGGTGCATTCCAGGGGTGCATTCTTACATGTCAGTGCTGAGCTGTGCTAGACGAGGCCTGGTGAAGGAGGCGGGATTCATCAGGTAATCTGAACTATGGCTGGCAACTGGCAGAACCAGGTAGGCACCTGATGCCCACAGTGCAGATAATAGAAGGATTTGACCTAGTTCAAGAGGTCAGGAAACACTTTCCCGAGGAAGAAACAATGGAGTGGTGTCTGCCAGCTGAATAGACAGAGAGCAGGAAAGAATTCTCCGGGCAGGCATGACACAGCTAGTTGGTGGGTCTAGAATGGGGCCATGTGGCTGGCGTGGGAGAGGGAGGAGAGCCAGGAGCCAGTGAGTGACCGGGCAGGGTCTCCTTAGCCTGTGGGGTGAGAACAGATTTTCTCTTCATCCTGAAGAGCCCATTCAGGGTTTCTGAGCAAGAGTCTATTGTGAAAGATAAATACACATGCGTGTTTGTGTTTACATATATTCTTACATGTATATTCAGTCTATATATTCTTACAAGGTCTCATGACTGCTGTGTGTGCAGAAGGGAGCGGAACCAAGTCAGGGATGTGGGGTGTCCACAAGCAGTTTACTGGCACCTTGGGCTGTGACGGGGTGGACTGGAGCTCTCTAGGAGGTCAAAACAACAGGGCATGGCATTTGTTTGGAGTAGAGATGAGTGAGAGATTTCAAGGATGAGAGACCTGCTTACTTGGAGTATTTGATCTATGAGGAAGAGGTAGGAGATAGAACTGGAAAAGCAGGTGGTTGTAGTAATGGGAAAAAGGTCTGTGGTATCCAGGAGGGGAAATGCAACTAATCCATCGCTGTGTTAATTCATTTGTCCAGAGCAGCATGGTATGATAGTTGAGTAGAGGGTCTTTGAAATCAGAAGATAGGGGTTTCTTAGTTGTATAACCCTCCAAGTGAACCCCCTGCCACCTTCTCTGTCAAAGGAGACAGTCAGTGTGTGTAAAGCATTTCATATGGAGTAGGTGCAACTAAGCAGTCAATAGAGTTGACGATTAGGATGTGAATATTTGTGTCCATGTGCCAAACATTGGTCTGGTCCCTGGCAACATGGTGCCCGCTCTTGAAGAACTTAGAGTTCACTGAATGAGATAAGCATTTAAAAGAAAATCATATAAATCCACATATGCTTGCAGATGGGAAAAATCACAAGTCCTCTGAGAGTGTATTCCTTAGACAGGGACCATAAAATGTGGATGCCGTGAGGATACAGGAAACTAGATGAGCAAAGCCCAATACGTGGCTGGAAGGAGACCTTGACAGGCTGGACTAGTATCTCAAATGCAGATGTTTTAAAATACTGAGCTGGCCTAGCATACAAGCCCAGAGCCATCCAAGTGTCTCACTGGAGAGTCGGGTTAGTGGGGTTGGGGTTGAGGCAGGGGCCAGGAGAAGGAGTGGCAGTGACCTGGGCCAGAGAGCTGGACTTGTGAATGAAGCTGACGCCCTGGGTGTGATGGGGGAAGAGCAGCATCCCAGTGACTCAGCCCGAGAGGGGAGGCAGATAAGTATGGCAGACTCAGATAAAATCAGTTCATTTGACTTCATGTCATTATGTTGCCGAATAAAAAGAAGTCCTACCTGATAGGACATTGAACAGATCTTTTTCAAGGACCTGCTTCTGTTACACATCTTTTTGTTTAAAGTTATTTTTTCAAGAACCGTTAAGTAAGAGCTTGCTGTATTTAAGAATACACTTTGAAAGGGAAAGCTTGGGTGCATGAAAAGAATTAGCATTTGACGTGGACTCCGTGATGTTCCCTCACTCAGCATAGATTTTACTGAGTCCACACCCTGTTGGGTGACATAGTGGTGAGCAGACACTCATCTGCCCTTAGCTACTATGAAACAAAATTGAGTGGAAGCTTAGGAATAAGACAGGAGACAATTTCAGGATAAATCACAATTTTGTGATATAGAAATACAGAAAATTGTCTATTGAACGGAAATAAGCCCCCTCCAAAAAAGAAACCCACACTAATTTTGGGGTCTCTTCTTGGGCTTGGATTCTGGATGAGACCCGATCCATATAGGCTCTTAACCTATAGTAACTGAGCTTGGACAGGCGTCAGGTTGAAACTGTAGCAGCCACAGTTTTTACCAGAGACGGTAGCACAAAGCTGGACAGATCTCTAGTCTTCCAGTTGTTGGATTATTCCTCACCTATGAAATCATAATCATCTTAGCACAGATCGAGTATGTTTCCATCCATGTAGTGCTTTATTATATATCTATATGTATTTTGTGTATATATACATGTATGTGCTTTTTTTTTAACAGGTGGTTACAAACAGGGATACACAAGAAACTCTTCTCTGCATGGCCTGTGTATTTGAAGTGTCAAATAGTGAACATGGAGCACAACATCATATTTACAGGCTTGTAAAGGACTGAACATGATTATTTATATATATAGATATCTGTATATACACACACACATATGTGCGCACACACACACACTCTCCATTATCCAAGGACTGACTGTCAACCTCACCACACAGGGGTGGTGCCCTGGCCCTGAGGTCACCCCGACTTTTCTAAATCTTGTTTGAGTGAAGTCATTTTTTCATGTGTTCATACTATCGTTGTAGCTGTGAAGTTTCGGTACAGTTGTAAAAAGAGAAATCGAGTTGTTTCTATGTGTTCTTCAGACCTGCAGCCCACAATTCTTCGGGAAGGGTGAACCTTGAGAACCCAAGTCTCTGCCGAGACCTGTTTTTATTTGTGGTAGAAAATACTGAGACAGAGCATTTGCCATGGGACATTGACAGCCTTTATACAAATGTATTTAGTTCTTTTTTTTTCAACATAAAATTCTTGTTTTAAGATACAAGTAAAATTAATCTTTAAATATAAATGTAAATTAGTACACAAACTAAGAATCTTTAGACTTAACCTTTGTAACTAATTAGGGTGGAAGTTATGAAAGAATGTAATTCACTAAATTATTTTTTAAATGAAACTTTTCTTTCTTTTTGAAACCAAATGTTAAAATATAGCCTTAAATGCTTGGTAGAAATAGCCTAATGAGACAAATTTGTACTTTTTTTCTCAAGGTTAAAACTAATCTCCTAATCCATTAAACTCTGAACAGGTATTACAAAGGAAGAAAACTTCACCCCTTATCCTTAACATATATAGTATATTTAAAAATATAAAATTGTATTGTACTAATGTGATGATTGATTATTTAATGAAAAAGAAAAGATGGCTCTTTTTTTGCAATAAGTAGATAAATACTGAAAATCTAAACTCACAATGTTTATAGTCTTGTGTGTGCAGTTATATTTTATATGGACAGCCAAATTTTTTATTAAGATGCATAAATATTTGAACCACTGAAATGTAATAACAAAAATTTTAAATTGGCATGAATACTGCACTGTGAGCTGCAAAGTAGACAAAATCCTGTGGCTGGGTGAAAACTTTATCAACCAAACCAATAAAAGGCTCATCAGTTTTAGCATCTGCTCCCCAGAAAATTCTAAGCACTCTCACCAGCCTGTGGATAAATTCTTCATTTCTGGTGATCCTATATGCCTATTAACCTGCTATAACTATATGTGTAGATATGTATTTGTATATACCTATCTACATGCCCGTATGTAGTTATTCAACACATATTTATTGAGCATCTATTTAGTGCCACTCAGTTTGCTAGGTGCTGATGTGTACATATATCTCAGTCTGTGTCCGTAGTTCTGGATATATTCTCTAAGGACATCCATTTCCTTGACATCTCTCAGTAAGTCACAGTCCTTGATTGACTGAAGTTTAAGAGGCCCAGCTCTCTCTATCTCTGACCTTTTCAAATAGGCTCATCTGAGAGTCTCTTCCCAGGCCAGACTAATCCAAAGCAATGCCCAGGCAGAGTTGGTTTGCTGTGGCCAAATGTCTTGGGTTATTTCCATAAGTGCTTCATCGGGAAGGGGGCTGGGCACACCCCCAATTTCCCAGAGGAAAGTGACATTTTTGTAATTGTTAGTAATATGTTAACACAATAGAGCATGAAAAAAGTTTTGTAAGTTGTGAAACATGTCAAAACTTTCTCATCAAGCCCGAAAAGAAAAACTTCATTCTGTCATATCCAAGCAACTCACGCCCCCTGCCCTGTCTCATGCTCTGCTCTGACCCTGCTTGTATCTTGCTTATTGTCCAGTGGTCATGAGCACAAGGGTGTAGCTGGCTCATGGCAAACAGAAGAGCCCTGCATCAAGCCTGACCTCTCCCAAACTTGTGCCACTGGTCACTGGCAAAGCCAAATGAGAAAGTGCAAAACTTGCCCCTTTTGGAATGCACTTCTCTCACCTATGCCCGTAAGACAGTGCCCATCTTCCCTCTGTAAAAAGAATAACCATTGTTCCCAGATTCCCAGTGGGTTGGAGGGGGACTTCTCAATGCCCCCCTTTCACTTGGTCTCCAACCCAAACATTAAGCTTCCTCCATGGTCATTGTATTTATAACTGCTGTTGGCCACCCATCTTAGGGATGTTTCTTTTGCTCCCCTTTCCTATATCTTCCTTCAAGGGAACCCCTCACTCCACCAACGACAGGACCTCAGTGGAGAGGTGCAGATGATCTTACATATGTAGCCCAAAATCAGGCCATCCCAGAACCTGAAGGGAAAAAGTATCTCATTCACGTTCCCACACAGCAGTGGGGCTCTTCTGTGTAGCCAGGAAAGCTCTTGGGACGTACTTGTCAAAGCACAAATAGACTGTAACCTAAGAAGACCAGCTCATTAGTTCTTTCAGTGGCAAAGAAGGCATGCCACGGTCTGCTGAGCTCACAGACTCAGCCGGGCCCTCTGAAACTTCACCATCAGTGCCCTCCTCCAAATGCCTCTGTTTAGTTTGGGGTTTTACGTGGATGACCTTGAGAATTACCTTTTGCTTTTAAAATATTTCTAGGATCTTTTAAACTTACTCCTCATCTGGTTCATTAAAAGTTCTCACCCTCTCTGAACCACTGGTCTGGTTACCCACACTCTTGGCCTCTCTTTGTCTTTCCTGAATTGAACCTTGTGGGGGTGGTGGGGCTAAGGAGACTTACAGTAGAACATCTAATCTGAGTCTTCCAGACTTTATGGTAGAGTCTTCTCCCTTTGTCTGTAAAGCTTTCTAAACCATAAAGAAGCTTTTCTGAAGCTCTGTGGTCACTGCTCCTTTCTGGTTCTGCTCTCCTGGTGACCCTCTCCTACGAGGCTAGATTCAGAGACGGCTCGTATTTTCTCTGGAGAGTTTGGAGGCCATTTCCCACAACCTAAACAGGGAGGAGCTACAAAGCTGGACTCTGTACTGTTGGTATTCTTTTCATCTTAGCAGGAAACCTAACAAAATCAGGACTTCTTCCAGAACATGGTCTAGAATCCCAGAAGGTCCAGCCCTGGGCCAAGGTTTCTCACCCTTGATTTTGGACTAGGTAACACACTGCTCTGCAGGGCTACTACCCTGGCCATCGTGGAGGGGTAGCAGCAGTCCTGGCCTTTGCCCCTTAGAGCCAGTAAAATCCCTTCCCCTGAGTTGTCAACACCTCAAAATGTCTCCAGACATTGTCAGATGTCCCAAGGGGCACAGAATTGCTCCCAGTTGAGTGCCACCACCCTAGTTCTTACAGACCACAAATACTGTATTTAGATATTCTCTTTCCTTCCATTTTATCCTGAGAAAGCTTCTCTCCTGGAAGGAAGCTTTGTGCCAGATCATTGAAAAGCTAGTAGATGACTCCAGTGGCTCCATACCCATGTTTCCTCTGGTTTCAAGTATTCTTGCTCCTATACTCACACCTCCTTAAAGAACATGTCTAATTTGATCCTTTTCCCTTTACCAAGTTGAAAAAAATCCCAGCTATTTTCATTATTTCTCACAAACTCATGGGTCTCATTATCAAACTTTTAATCATTTCAGTGAACTTCTTGGCCTCCTGCTTTCTGCCTTATACTCAGTGCTGTTTGTAGAATGTATGGAAGTCTGAAACATTTCTTTTCATCTTTAGCAATGGAGGAGAGGGACATCAGTTCTGGAAGAGGGCTGATAGAATTTTCTTTATTGAGCTAAAAGAGAGCACAATCTACTCTCCTTCATTTTGTAGATGAGAAGGTTGAAGTCCAGAGAGAAATGATTTGCCCCAAGCCCCCAGTCAGGCAGATGCAGTAAAGGCAAGGCCCCTAGTCTCCTGCCGCTTTAACCTGCAGCCTCTTCTGTAGAGGTCGCACCTCTCGGTGCTCAGGCTTACATGAGCCCTACAGTGCACCAACAGGTGAGAAGAGGGAGCTGAAGAACCCCCTTTTGCCAAAGCAGCCTCACCCCAGGGCTGCTGCAGCTGCTCACGCAGGCCCGCGCCTTCTGCAGCAGCCACCAGCCCAGCAAGTACAAAAGCTGATGAGCCTTTTTGCCAGACTTCGAGGACAGCGGCCCTGCCACAGGCTCTGGGTCCAGTTTCAACTTGCGGAGCATCCCAGCAGCACAGCCCCACACCCAGACCAGCCAAAACCAACCTCCCGTTCCCTGCACTTGGTGTCTCCAGCCCCGGGTGACTTTTAACCCCAAGTCTTTAGGTCTCAATACTGTAGTGGCTTTAGCAGTTTGCTTTTGTATGACCGTAAATCCTATGAGATAACAGTCCATTTTACAAACCAGGTACAGATCATTGTATAATTTTGTATATGCTCTGGTACACTACACCTGTCCTGACGAAGGGTAGAACCAGGCTTGGTGTCCGCCCCTGTGACAATGAAGAGGATATGTCTGCATCGCTTATTTCTTTATGTTGATGTTTCTGTGGCAAAGCCCTGCACATGTCATTTCTGAAAAGCCTTAAATCTTTGAGATGTTGCGTGTAGGGCATAACAGTGCAAAAGGCTGCCTCGGAACTGTGAGCCCTTTTGTAAGCTGGAAGTGTTTCTCTTACTACTGTTACTTTTTTAGGGAGTTTTCAATTCAGAGCTGCCAAAGCGTTCCCGTCAGCAGTGCCTTAGTGATACCTTAGTCTCGCGCCAGCCTTTTCTTACACCAGTTCTCAACGTCCATTTCCTAATTGGCCCGATATTGAAGACAGAACAAGCAAAAAAAAAAAAAAAAAGTTGCCCTTTTTGTTTTGTAAGCCCATTCTTCTCCAGTTCTGTGGGAAACTGACAGCTTGGTCTCAAATCTGAAACGGGACGCAAGTCAGTTCTCTGACCACACCCTAAATGTATATACCAAAACAGAAAGTTTTGCCGCTTCATAGTTGACTATGAAAAGCAAATTGTACTTTTAATGTTGCCTTTTAAATTGACGACCAAATACTTAGCTCTTTGTGACTCTTCTGCACTCTAGCATGAAAGTGCCTTTGGTTTGAGATTCCAGCTTAGAAAAGTGCTGCCATAGTGACGAGAACTTGTCGAGAGACCAAAAATTTCCTGAGATCACCGTAATGCCTTTGGTTTACCGGGATGAATACCAGCCACAGGCCTCTGTTCACAAGAGCACGACGTGGCCCTGGTGTCGCCGTCACCACCACCACCCACCAGGAGCACACTGCAGCAGGAGGGACCCCAGGAACTATGTCTGTGTGTGCCAGTGACCCAGTGTGTCACCTCAGCGCATGACCCAGCCCTGCACCCTCCTGAGGGGACTTCCATGCGGACGGCAGAATCTCTCCTCCTCCTGGCGTTCGTGTTCATTCTCTACGGAGGCTTTTCTGTTCCACTCAAACGACAGCGCGCACTTACCTGGTTGATACAGGGATACCGTCTTGAAAGTTGGAAGCCTCACACTGAGATGACAGTGCAGAACAAAAATGAGTTAGGGCCGTGACAATTGACGTGTTCTTCGTAGGGCGAAAATGTGGACTCTGAGTGTTGTGTATGAATGTGCTATGAGAAACTTCCAAAGAGCACCATTCACAATTCGGCATTTTCAAAGAATGTTCCAGCCCTCGAAGGGCCACTCCTCAAAGTCCATGTGGGCTTTCATCAAAACCTTATATTAAATTGGGGACACTCATAGAGGTAAGGAAGAAGCATGAAAAGGATGCGAAGGCAAAAACACCAGCCAAACAAAAGCCAGGGAAAAAAAGATTTTTCTTTACCAATATAGACTTAAAAATGACATCAGACGTCTTTGAAAGTTAGCCTCTGAACTCTTGATGCATATGTTCCTTCTGTCTCTGTCTGGTGTCTTTAAGAATACCCTTTCTGGGCTCTGAAATTTCGGGAGTGATTTCTATCCATACCAAGTTGTATTTATAGAAATTTCTGCAAGAAAAAAAAAACTATCAAATGAAAAGAAAAATTACTCAACACGAGTTAGAGTTAGTTGCTTGAATTGAGCCCCTCCCTGTCAGTACAACTTGTAAGAAATGAGTCAAATACTTGTTTTTCTGCTTCTCTTTTCAACTGTTACTGTGCTTTGTTTGGCAATAGTTTTATCTCATAAACTCATTGCTTATATCATTAAGAATGAAGGTTTTGTGTTTAAAATTTATTGCATCGCAAAGGATAGTTTCACTGAAGTCATGCACCATTAAATAAGATGAAATATTTGTATTTATTGTCCGACTTCCTAAGCCCTAACTTGTTTTATTCTCTGTGAATTTGCATTGAGTCAGTCGTACACCACACTACATCATTTTAGCATTTGTGTTCCCTCCCCTCCATCACTCAGTGGGGTCAGAGTCCAGTAGATTTCACCTTTCACAAGTTGACCTTCTTTGTCTGCCTTCCATTAGGAAGTCCTCTGAGAGGCAGACAGAATGTAGGCATAAATCAATTGGAAACCAGTCTGATTTTTTTTGCATTTTTTTGCATTAGTCATTTTCTGTGATTCATTTCACTGTGTAAATTAGATATTAACTGCACTTAAAAAAAAAAAAAACACTCATCTCCCTGTTACCTCCTTGAAGATTCACTTCTGTAGGCCTTTCCAATAGGCTCATGACTGCAGATTAAAAAAAAAAGTAAAGACGAAAAACAGTATGTGCCTGAAAACAACAACAAAAAAAGTTTTGTAACATTTTAAAAAGAAACCTGAATAGCCTTTAATTCTTTAATAATATGCTTAAATTCTGTGTAAATTGGTTTTTGCCACGTGTGTTTGTTCACATTCTCAATGACTTAATGGGATTCTCATGGTCTGTGTCTTCGTGTCACGTGTAGGAAATGGACTCGTGACGTAATGTTTCATCTGGTCAGTGGTTCCTTTGACGTACTGCTGCTGGGAGCGGCTTGGGAACCTGCCTTAGGGCAACCCGGTTCCTCTGGGGTAGATTGAGAAATGGGGGGGGTGGGTGGGGATAAATTCTCACACTTGTTCTCTTAACCTATTTGCAGAAACCTTCAAAAGGCATTGGGTTAAACCTCTCGGCAGTACAGTATTCTTGTATTTGTTAATGTCTGTGTTTAGGTACTGGTACCTTTTTGTTTAAAAATGTTCTAAGTGTTGGCTTTAAAGTGAATTTATCTTTAGTATGATAGTTATATGAAAATTATAGGGTTTGTGTGCAGAGAATTTTTTTATAAAGTGCTTTGTAAAAAAAAAAAATGTATTCTAGCTTTCGCGGTACATATGTGTGATAACTTTAATATCCATGACAGTTAAGTGCAATTATTTCATCACTCTAAAAATGCTATTTTTGTGTCAGTTCCTGCAGGTGTTTTCATGTCTTTGCAAAGTGACACATTTTGATGCCTTCTTGATAAAGTGGTAGACATTTTGTAGCTTTCTAGAAACTTTGTATTCATACGGTATCAATGAAAAATAAAGAAAATGAAAGTGTGGGTCACCTTTTTTTATCTCCAAAAGTGTATGTTGTTGAAAATGAAAGGTGCGCTGTGTTGTGGCTGATGGTATGAAGCACAGAGAAGAGGAGGTGGAAGAAGAATCCTTCCAAGGGTGTCCACCAAGCTCAGGAATTGCAGTATTAGGTGTTAAATCTAGCAGCATTTCTTAAAAACTCCCACATGTCAGGTTGTGCCTTGCCTGTCTTCAGTGCTTCATTAAAATTGACATGTGTTTTGCAGAACAGCCTATCTGGGGGTCCCAGGCATGCCCTGAGATCATGCCCCACATTCCACCGACCTACAGTAGGATCTTGGAAAACCAAAAGCCAGCCACACAGCATTTCTTGTTCTAACCCAGTGTGCTGGGCATGTGCCAGAAACCAGGGTAGAAGGAGGTTGGGCCACCCAGGTAAATACAGTTTCTTGCCTGCACAGTTGGGTTGCATGTTGCACTTAAACCTTGTGCCCCAACCTCAGCATCATTGTGAGGTACCTGACTCTGGGGTGTGCAACACACATGTGCACAATAAACCTTTGGATCCTCTGAGCCCAGTGTGCTCATGCCCTGTGCATACATTGTTCCCTTTAATTCTTGAAATAGTCTCAGTAACCAGGACTTTATTCCCCGCCCCTCTACCCCCTGCCCACAGTCATGAATGGTGAGTAGAGGAGCCTTAACTCAAGCCCCATCACCCTGCATTTCAGCTCACTGAGAATCTGTGGAAGCAGCTCAAGACTGGGGGAGAAATATGGGTGGAAGGGGACTGGTTTTCTCATACAACAATGACCTTGGGCCTCAGACAGCAGCATTGCAAGGATCGGGGGTCTTCCTACTATACTCCCCACTTCTCTGAAATCTGAGGTGAAGTCTCCCTACATCCCGAGAGGCAATAAGCAGTAAACTGAAGAATAAAATCCCAGCTCCTTTGAAAAGAGATGTTTCCAGTAAATAGGAATGCTGTTGTCCAGGGAGCTGCTGGGACCCGGGTTTTGTGGAGACCTTATATGCCAGGCACCTCGATAGTCCTTCCCTATTCCCTGTAACCTGCATACTGTTGAATAAAGGTGTTGCTGTCAATTTTCCAGTAAGAACAAAACCACGGTAAAGATCATAAAAAGCTAGTTAGTGGCAAGAATTAGAAAGTAGAAAACCCTTGCAGTTCTACCGCAGACTGTAGGTTTTTGCCTTCCACTTCCGTCTCTGAAATGAGGTGCTCAGTAGCTACATCAAAACACCATTGAGTAACGGGATCAAAGGAGCAACGGGGAGGGTAAATCATGCTTCGGGTAAGGTCAGAGAACAAACAACTTTGCAGAGGGCTCTGCTCATTTCTTCCTGCCTTACGGTGGGACAAGTCATCAGCACAGATAGTGCCTACTGGAAGCCAAATTGCCTATTTGTTCTGGAAGTAGTCTTTGAGCAACTGATAGAATTCTTATGGAGTGTATAGGCTTGTGAATTTGTAAAGCAGATTTGCACATTCATGAGCATAGAAGAATTTCAAACAATTTCAGTTATTTATAGAAAAGGGCCAAAAAAAAGTAGGACATAGATTGAACAGCATCATTAATGTGCAGTTTTAATTTACAAGAATCAAGGTAATGAAGCCAGCAGTTAGAGATTTACACATTATTTTCAGGCACACATGGAAGTTTTATGAAAATTGACAGTTTCCAGGGCCGGGGGTCTGGAAACTCTGATCTGTGGCCAGCTGCTTGTTTTTGTAAATAAAATTTTATTGGAACACGGCCACTACCGCTTGTTTACTTATTGTCTGTGGCTGCTTTCATGCTATAATGGCAGAGTTGATTAGTGGTAATAGACTTTATAGCCCCCAAAGCTGATAATAATTACTACCTGGCTCTTGCTGACTCTCATCTTAAGCCAAAAAGCAAGGTTCTGCATCCAAGAGTCCTGAAAAAATATTTGTGTTTCCCTTTCCCCAGTGTGTAGACACTGGCAAGTGACTCTGGGTGCCTTTGAAGTCCCTGTGGTATCATAGTATCATTGCTCAAAGTGTTCCATCCTCCCCCTTGATCCATGAGCTCTGGGATTAAGAACAGGCTTGGATATTGAAAACTTGGGTGAGGGATGAGTTTTCATCGCAGCAACTGACGTCTCACCCAATCTTGCCATCTTACGGCTCAAACAGCCGAGCAGCACATCTAGCTTGTCCATGTTTTGCCATCTCAAGTGCCCATAGGGCCAGGCCCCTTGGTCTCTATTCTTTGCTGGTAATAGCCGCTTTGCCTCTGACCACTAAGTGCTGGCCCCTGGCCTCTGCTGTTCCAGAACCCTATCCTCTCCATTCATACAGGGGAAACCAGTTCCGTATCAGTATCTGCTCCCACCGACCTGGTCTGCAAGCACCACCGAGTTTCTCGACAGTGCAGATACCACATCACTGGTGCATGCGCTGTGGTCTCAGTGAAGGGAGAGTCTTTGTGGCCTTCTGGGGCGCACAGTCAGGTGTGGGATTTCTGGTCTTCTAAGTTCATTCTGGGCACGCTGCCTCTGGGTTTTCTGAGCCTCGCCTTGGACTCTGACATGGCGGCGCCACTTCCATTTAACCAGCCCATCGTTTCCCCCACATTTCAAAGGACACATGGTCTACCTGAAAAGATCTTCTCCAAATGTCTTTTGTCAAGACACTGAGTCCTGAATTCAAAGCGTGTTCTGCATTCTGAAAAGCCCTCTCCAACCTACCCCGTTCCCATGTCCTCAAAATTCATTCGCAGGCATGTTCTCCCAGTTCCCGCTGGGAGGAAGGGTACAGACTTGCCAAATCCTGCCGCTCTTGATGATGAGCTTTTTCCCTCTGAGTAAAGATCTGACTTTCCCCAATGGGCCATGCCGACTGGTCTGGAAACAATGAGATGAGGTGGGTCAATCCTAGAGAGGTGAGCTCTTCAGATCTTCAGACTGTAAGGCATCCACTTAATTAAGGTCTTACCTACCTCAGTCTCCGGGCAGGGAGGCCTCTTCCACCAGCTAGAGGGAGTGAACTAGTAAACGAAAGGATTCAGAGGGGCCTCCAGTCAAAGAAGTCAGTGTTTCCTCCTAGGTGTCCCCACTCACATTTCAGGGAACACGCCTTACCAATGAGGGCCTGATTTTAACCTAGGAGTCTTGTGAGGGCTGGTGTACTGGCAGGAAGGTGGCACACTGGGCAAGTTCGGGATGGTTCTTAGCAGACAGGGGTAAAGGAAGGGGGTCTTGGAGCCCTTGGTGGCTTTTATACTTTTTATGACAGAGGTGGCATCAGGTACATGGCAGGCAGGGGTGCCGGGGGGCCGGGAGGCTGGCAGGCCTCCCAGCCCCCGGCGCATCTCACCGTCTTGGCTGCTTTGCTACCACTGCTGCTCTTGCTGCTCTCGCTGCTGCTGGTTGGTCTTGCTGCTTGTTCATTGGTCTTGCTGCTGCTGGTTGGTACTGGCATCCTCATGACGCCGCCTCTGTATGCCCGTGTCCAGGCCCAGGTGTGCCCACTTGCGCGTGCCCACCTAGGCATGCGCACAGCACTGCAGGTGTCCATCATTACACCAATGGCGGGAGGGTGGAAAGCTCTGATAGTTCTCTGACCCTACAGCTGGGAATTCAGCTTCAT
Organism: Galemys pyrenaicus; assembly: GCA_019455555.1. Taxonomy (NCBI): domain Eukaryota; kingdom Metazoa; phylum Chordata; class Mammalia; order Eulipotyphla; family Talpidae; genus Galemys; species Galemys pyrenaicus. Next base: position 2,935,130 of record JAGFMF010011390.1, read on the forward strand.
CTGTAATGTTTGGCTTCATTTTCAGCAGTCTGCCCTGCCGCTGCACAAGCTAAGGGTTTCTTCAAACACTGCCAGGGAGATCTTTCACACCAAGCCCTAAGTTCAGCCTGACAAATTCTCCCTCCTGTGCAGTGACCACTCTTAGCAACAACCACCCTCTCCCACAAGCTCAACCGCCACCACCTCATCTGTCCAATGTGCAAGTGATTGCACAGGTGAGTGCCTGAGGCAAGGATTAATATACTAATATTTTGGGGGGGGGTGGTGAGGTTGATGGATGAAAACTCAGGGTAGCTTAGATGGAAAAAATGGAAGTAAAGCAAGGGAAACCAGGACGCTGAAATCACACCATTTGTTGAAAAGAGCTATCTTTCTCCAGTAAATTACTTTGATACCTCTATTAAAAGTCACTTGACAATATAAGTAAAGATAATATTTTTTAATGTTCTATGCTGTTCCATTAACTGGCTTATTTCACCTACATAATGTCCTCAGGGTTCACCCATGTTGTAGCAGGCACTGAACTTCCTCTTTAAGGTTAAATACTATTCCAGTGTATGTATATTTATTTTGCTTATTCATCTGTTGATGGACACTGGGGTTGGTTTTGTCAATTTAAGTATTTTTGAAACTATTGTAAATGGATTTTAAAAACTTCCATTTTGAGTTGTTCAGTGCTAGTATATAGAAAGTCAGTTGACATTTTTGCTATTGACCTTGACCCTATAACACTGGTGTAGGGCCAGAGAAAAGTATCAGGCTTTTCCGCCCTCCCGCCATCGGTGTCAACAATGGACACCTGCGGTCCTGCACGCGTGCCTGATGGTGGGCCCCTGTACACGTGCCTAATGGTAGGGTGTGGGCATGCGCAAGTGGGCGTGCCTGGGCCGAGACACACAGTGTAGAAGGATGGTGTCACGAGGATGCCGAGAGAGAGAGAACAGGAAGCAGGGAGAAAGGCAGAGGAAGCAGCAGCAGTAGCAGAGACCTGAGAGGCTAGAGATCCCAGAGTGTGAAGATGCCAGGCTCCTGGACCCCAGCCCCCCTGCCTGCCCTGTACCTGGGCGCCTCTGATGTAATGATGCAATAAAAGCATACAAAGCCACCGAGGGCTCCCGGACTCCTCCTTGACCCGTCTGCTCGGAATCGTCAAGTCTGCTGTGTGCCTTCCTGCCACCACAACTGGTAAACTTAAATATTAGTTCTTCTAGCTCGTTTTTTTTTTAAGCATCAAGAGACTGTCATCTGCAAACTGAAACAAGTCTCACTTTTCAATATGCATACCTTTTCATTGTTTTTTACTATTTTTTGCACAGGCTAGGACCTAAGATGAATCCAAGATAGTGGTGAAAGGGGGCATGATTGACTTGCTTCTAATCTTAGGAGGAAAGAATTCAGTCCTTCCCCCTTCAGTGTGACGTCAGCAGTAGGTTTTCGATCAGAGAAAAGTAGTAGCAGTCTTTCTAAAGTCCTTGTCTGCTAATTTCAACATCTGGGTCACCTTGGAGTGGTCTGAGTGGATTGCCATTTCACTGAGAATGGAACCCATTTTTCTGGTTCTTCATATGTTGGATACTTTAGATTGTGTCCATTATAAATTGTCAGTTGTGGAGGGTCTATGTTCTGGTATTTTCCCCTAGTACGTGTTACTTCATTTTGTTCCAACACGCATTGTCCTTACTTAACTCTGACCTCTGAGCCTTAGGCAACCCCTCCAATCTCTTTCAGACACTTGTCTTTGGCTGAGATGTTCACATTTGTTCTGTGTGCGCCATCAGGGGTCAACCAGAGTTATGAACAGATAGACTCTGGGGCTCTTTGACACTTTCCCTTAGGTTCCTCTCTCCGCCCTTTGCCAATTGTTGTTTTACTAGACTCAATCTTCTACTTCGTGAGCTCAATAGATTTTCTATCAGTGGCACCTGGCTCTCAGTTAAAAACAGAAATGGGGAGCTCGCTTCCTAAGACTCCTCCCTCTACACATGCGCTTAGCACCAAAATCTGCCAGCTTCTTCTGTTCATTCTCCAGCGCTTTTGGTGCTTCCATTTGCATTACATCAGTAAAATTTTGGTGTAAACCAAAGGCTCACTTCAGGGGCAAATTCTAAGTTTCTTCTTCCTCCTCCTTGCAGGCTTTCAGCTTTTGCATGGGCTTCCCGGATTCTGCTACGAAATCAATAGGACATCTAGTGGCTTGGTAAGAAAGTTTGGTTTTAATCAGTTACATCTGGATGTGGGGCTTAAGTATGGGATCAGTAGTTGTAATATGTCTTCATATTTGATTTTTTAAAGAATATTCATTGGAAAATATTAATATACATAAATACCTTGACCTCACTCTGCTTACTAGTAGGCAGACGGGAAAGAAGTGGAAAAGGAAAGGAAGGGAATAGGGAGAAAATGGAAGAAAAGCAGAGAAGCATGGAGTGAAGAGAAACGTGCAAAAAAGAGGAGAAATGAGGAGAAAAGATGCAGGCGGTGAGATTAAGATGAGAGGGAGGTGGTTACGAGACAAAGGATATTCTAGGGAGAGGATGCAAAGGTAATCATCTAGAAGTATGAAAGAGTCTAGAAGCATCTAGAAATAACTTACAAAACTAGAAAAGGGGAGTAGCAGGAAATGAGGTTTATATCTTAGTCTGGCCTGTGAAACACTTTTCATTTTCATGGGGTGACATTTTTATCTTACCGGATAGGCAGATGGCAGTCATTTAAATTTGTACCCCTCAGGTGAGTGCTCAGACCCCGTGCCGGCTGTCCCCTCCTCTAAAGCAGAGCACCTGACTCCTGTGAGTTGTCTTCTCCAGGCTTCTATGTCAGTTGCCTTTCACCTGTGTGGCCAATGGAAAGTACTGGTAGATTTGTTAATGCCCGACCAAGGGCCCCAAACATGCACACTACTGGGGGTCTGGCCATCCTGTGCACACAAAGGCAAAGAAGACTCGGCATGAAAGATCTTTAATAGGATTTGTGTGCATAGGGAGAAAAAAAGAAGAAAGGATATTAGTGTCCCAATAAAACACCCACAATTACGCCTTCTTGGGTAAAACTTGCCACAGTGTGAGGCATCTGTGGTGGCAGCAAGGGCCACAGAGCAAGTTCTTGATGATTCTGGCAGATGGGTCAAGGAGGGGTCTTGGAGCCCTCAGTGGCTTTTTTAGGCTTTTATTATCAGAGGTGACCAGGTACACGGCAGGCAGGGGTGCCGGGGGGCTAGGGGGCTGGGGTGCATCTCACTCAGCTGCTTTGCTGCTGCTTCTCTCTGCCTCTATCCCTCCCCTGCTCTTCTGCTGCTCTTCTATTCTGCTGCTGCTGGTGTCCTCGTGACGCCACCCTTATGTGCCTGTGTCTAAGCCCAGGTGCACCCACTTGTGCATGCCCACCTAGGCATGTGTGCAGAACCACAGGTGTCCACCATTACACCAAAGGCGGGAGGGCAGAAAAGCCTGATGACTTTTCTATTTACCCTGCTGCATCTTCAGATGGGTACCCACAGGAAAGGGTTTGCTAAAGAGGCCAGGCAAGTCTGGGACAAAGGAGCAAGACAAAAGTACAAATCAAGACAAGAGCTGTCATTGTCAGTCTCTCCCTATGTCCCGCCCCTGTCCTGTCCCCTCCTCCAAGTCCTCCAAATCCCTGGTGCAAGTCCAGAGCCGAGAAGCAGGCACCCCTCTTCACGTCTCTCCCTCCGAGCCCACCGCATTCCATGTTCTATAGCTTCATCAAGCCACTCAGCTCCATCCATCCTTAAGTGGGACGGGGAACAAGAACCTCCACTGACAGACTGAAGGTGGGAAAAGGAAGGGCCAGGCTTTGTCCCTTCGTTTCAGGTGGTCTCTCCAACAGTGACCTTCTTCCCTTCACAGCTCGAGGTGCTGTCTGAGGGACCCACGGGAGCTCCAGCTTCTACTGGTGATGTGACCTGGCACACCACCCTGTCCCTTTGCTCTTTATCCTGACAGTGGCTGTGGCTTCCTGTTCATGTTAATCTTGGGCTTTGTCTTCCCACCACCCCCACCATATGTGAAACCAATGCCCTATGTCAAGTTCCCTTTGGATACTTGAGTGGCTTCTGTTTTCCTAGATAGTCAGTGACTCACACGAGGGCAACATTTTCTAGTTTCCACAGAAAGGGATTTGTCTTCAGTCACTCTTGACATCTTGCTCTGGCCCTTCTCCACATGGAAGTGGACTGGCTTATGTGTGAGTGGGTGCTACAGTGAGTCCACATCCTCGTTTGGGTGACTCTACTGGGGGAATTTGAGAGCGGGATTGAGCAAACTCTACTTACAGGGAAGTTCTCCAATATAGCCTGCCCTGGAAGAAAGATGATATTTGTATCTCCATCAGTCAAATTCCTGAGTCGGAATTGGTTCCCAGAGCCAGGACAAGGTGTTTTTTAATTATTGTTATTATTATTGGCTTTCTCAAATTTCAGCAGTAAGGACAGAAATTGAATTTGTGATACTACTGCACTGTCACCAAGAAAAGCTTAAGTCCCCCAGTGTAGTTTATCAACGGGCTCCCTTTTCCTCACTACGTTCCCTGAACCTACACTATGGAATTTCACTTCCTCGGGGAACTAAGGCAACCTTGCATAGATCCAGAAGGCCATGTCCGGTAAGAATGAAGAAAGGCGAAATGCAAGGGGGTGCCACACATACCGCTGCACAGGGCCCCCCTCAAAGGTGTATATTTCTTTGTTAGATGCTGTTGCTGCTATCTTAAAATTCTCAATAAATTGAGAGGTGCCCTGAATTTTTCACTTTATATAGCCAGTCCTGATACAGTTCCCTCTGGGGTGCACATAGAGCAGTTGGGCAAATCGTGGGCCAGCAGCGCTGCCTAAGCATCCAAGGAGTTCCCTGGGTGGACGGCAGAGGGCAGCAGACCACCACCTAAGGGCTTCTCGCCTCTCCCTGCTAAGTGAAGTCGCTTTCTGGAAGTTCATGTGAGGAAGGGGTGCTGTTGGTTTTCTGTTTTCTTCACTGAAAGCCAGAAACTTTATACTCTGGAACCCCATCTCAGGTGAATTGGTAAGTGGAATTTTCTACTCTGACGAAGACAGTCCATCCCTATTTCTGAACAGAAACTTACTGTGAAACATAGGCCAGGTGCCAAGCTGCACTGCTCACAGCCGCCCTTAGTCCCCTTCGAGCGCCCGGCAAGTTCTGTATTTTCACTTGCATTTCACTGATGGGAAACTGGACTCAAAAATGTAAGTTGATATGACTTGTTCACGGTCACTCAGCTATGAGGTGGGAAAATGTGAATTTGAACTGTGATCCACCTAGTTTCAAGAGGCATGCTTTTTCCCCAAGTTCATTCTGCCTCTTGTGGTGGCAGGAAGGGGCACAGAGCAAGTTCTCGATGACTCTAGCAGATGGGGTAAAGGAAGAGTTCTGGAGCCCTCAATGGCTTTTAACAGACATTTATTGCGCCATTATATCAGAGGCGACCAGGTACACGGCAGGGAGGGGTGTGTGGGTGGGGGAGGGGGAGGGGGGAGGAGGCTGGCAGTCCTCCTAGCCCCCGGCACATCTCACTCTCTTGGCTGCTTTGCTGCCGCTTCCCTTCTCGCTGCCTCTGTTTCTCCCCTGCTCTGCTGCTCTTGTTCTTCTGCTGGCGTCCTCGTGATGCGCCCTTATACTCCTGTGTTTAAGTCCAGGTGCACCCACTTGCGCATGCCCACCTAGGCATGTGTGCAGAACCGCAGGTGTCCATCATCACACCAATGGCGGGAGGGCAGAAAAGCCTGAGAACTTTTCTCTGACCCTACACTCTGCAAGAGAAAAAAAAGGACAATTCCATTTTTTTCTTGACTTTGCTTTGTCAGGTGGAAACAAGACTTCCCCCCACCCCTAATGGCCTGAACAGTGTGCAAACAGGAAAATGCAAGCTTGTTGCCTGAGAGTCATGACCTAGTTTGCATCCCTCATAGGGCTGCAAAACTTCTTTAAAAAAAAAAAAGACTAATAGTAATCTTACAGTTCGCTCTGATTCTCCTGCAGCCCTGTTATTTTAAGAAGTTCAGCACTCAGTCCAGCCCAGTGAAGACTGTCCTGGGTGAGCACTTTCCTACTTCCCCATCAGCTTCTAACAGTGCCCTATGAATGAATTACACTAGAAGCTACTTTGAGGATATTGGGGTCTCCTCAGGCAGGCCCCAAAACACGCTAGTGTCAAAATAAGACAGCTGAAAATGTTCATAGTCCCTGGAGATGTCGAAACCCAACCACTAGAGACTCAAATGCAAACGTCAGTCACCGGGGAGAGCAGCGCTTTAGAAAAGGAAGTGTGCGCCTCCTCGATGAAAATAAGACAAAACCAACACTGCGCGCCTCAGCCTATGGACAGGCGAGGTCCATTTCGCCTGTATATATCTTGTTTTGCCTTAGTAGTGAATGATAAACTCCCCACAACCTGTCACTTCGGCACGTGGGTTATTTTGAGGTCCATTAAGGCCCTGAAGGCTCGAGAGGAACTTGCTTAACTACCCAGGAGAATGAACATGTAGTCTGTAGAGTAAATGACAGATTGCTCAGGTTTTTCCTCTGCTCACCTCTGTAACTAAAACCTGCAGCCCTGAATGCAGGAGGCACGTGGGAGCATGGGCACAGGGCACCCATGCCTGATGGTGGACACCTGCAGTGTGGTGTGGGCATGCGTGCGTGGAGGCTGAGGCTATACGGGTGGCATCATGCAGGAATGGCTACCGTGGAGTGCCTATGAGAGGACAAGTGGTTACAGAGAGGCAGGACCATGAACTGATGCCAGAAAAAAGCATACAGATTCTCGGGGGGCTGGGAGGCCTGCCAGGCTCCCTGCAATCTGGCCTCCCTGCCTTGCCAGCCTGCGGGCTTACTCCAAAACAATTGGCATAGAAAGAGCATTAAAACCCAAAAGAGTCACCACTGTGATGATGGACACCTGCGGTGCTGCGAGCATTCCAGGGTGGGCATGCGCAGGTGGACATGGGCTTAAATGGGCGGCGTCATGAGGACACCAGGACCAACAGGACCTACCAACAGCGAGAGCAGCGGGAGAACAGAAGACCAGCACAGCAGCCAAGAGGGTGAGATGCGCTGGGGGCTGGGAGGCCTGCCAGCCTCCCGGCCCCCCAGCACCCCTGCCTGCCATGTACCTGATGCCACCTCTGATGTAGAGATCAATAAAAGCATGAAAAGCCATCGAGGGCTCCAAGACTCCCTTCCTTTACCCTCATCTGCTAAGAACCATCCCGAACTTTCCTGCCACTACAGTCACCTAGGGCTCCTGGACGCTCCATTATCCGTTTGTCTGAAAGAATAGAGAGCCTGCCCTGTGCTTGCTGGCACTACGTAGTCTTGCTTAGAATTATGGTTTTTAGCAGATAGAAACTTTCTGCCAGAGAAACCTATCCATAGGGCAAAAGCACATCTCATCTGCTCTTCCCCAAAAGCCACGTGAGGCCCCTATCCCTTGCCTGAGCTCAGAAACCACTTTCTCTCATTTTACCACCTTCAGTTTACAATCTATGCCCGTGTAGATTCTCCATACATCGGTAATTTCCTTTTCCTACTAATCTGTCTGTTGTTAACTTGATTGCTAGGCCAGCCGTGAAGAACCTGGAGATGTGAGGGGAAGCTTCCACCCCTAGGTAGCTAGAGAATGCCAAAGGGACAGTTAGGTGGTGACAGCACAGAGAAGGCCGTTTGCAGTGGGCAAACTGAGGGCCTCGGAGCGGGGAGTCAAGCCCTGATTCTGCCCTGACTAGCTGTGGGTCTTTGGGCAATTGATTGCATTTCTGTGAACCCCACTTTTTTTTATTATTATATTTGACATCATTTGTATTCCCCAGGGAGTACCCACCACCATTCCACCTGTGCACCATCACCTCAGTCCCTTGTGCTCTTTCTGCCCTCATCCCTGTCTTTGCCCTCCCTCCTTCCCCTCCCCCCCCATGGTCCCTTTGGTTTATCCTGGCTTTTTGGTCTTGAGTTTTTTGTTTGCTTTTGGTTATAACTGCCCATTTCCTTGAGCTTATTCTTCGTTGTTGTTGTTGTTCTTTCATATTCCTCCTAAAAGTGAAGCCACCCGATATTTTTCTCTTGCCTTCTGACTTGTTTCACTGAGTATAATTCCTTCTAGTTCCATCCATGTTTCTATACATGTCCCTAGTTTCTCATTTTTGATTGCTGAATAATATTCCATTGTGTATATGTACCTTATCTTCTTGATCCAGTCCTCTACTTTTGGGTATTTGGGTTGTTGCCAGGTCTTACCAATTACAAATACTGCTGCAATGAACATAGGAGTACAGGTGCTCTTTTGGATTGGTGTTTTTGTGTCCTTTGGGTAGAGTCCTAGGAGCAGGATTGCCGGATCATATGGTAGTTCCATCTCTAGTAGACTGAGGAACCTCCATTCAGCCTTCCATAGTGGTTGGACTAGCTTGCATTCCCACCAGCAGTGTACTAAGGTTCCTTTTCCTCCACATCCTTGCCAGCATTTGTTGTTGTTGGTTTTTTTGATGAACCCCACTTTCTTTATCTGTCAAAGAATGGCACTCTCCTTTACCATCAGATGTTGTAAAAACAAATAGGATGGTGGGTGCCAAGTGTGGCCCCATTCACAAATGGAAGCACTATGTTAATCCCCTCCTCCATGCCCAGATTTGAAAGCAAATCTGCTCTGGCAAAAGAGGCTGCCTCATTTTACATTTAAATACTTTCTTCCCTGTCATTGTTTTTTATAAATCCTCAGTTTTCAAAGGAAGGTATATTCTAAAACTTACAAACAAGGACAAAAGTAAGATAAATATGCTTTTTTTTTTTGGCCATTGCCTTCTCTTTGGCCCTTTGGGTGCGGAGAAACAGCTCTGGCCCTGAGTGTCTGGCAGAGGGAGAACCCTGCTTCTTACCCAGAGGGAAGGTGCACAGGCAACTTCTTGGGTTTCACAGACATAACACCACAGAAGTGGGTCTGTTGCAACCCCCACCCCCAAAGTGACCTCTGTGAATGTGGGAAGGGGTGCCTGCTAGGTTCCCACAGTATGGGAGCCCCCAAGGGTGGGACCTCACACAGCAAGTCAGCCTCGGACAAAGCCAGACCTTCCCCTACTGAGCTGGGCTGTGGCCAAGAGGCCTTTTAGCAAAGGATTACAGGTCCAGCTGGGATCAATTGACTCCCCTCCAGTTGGGATGGCAGTGTGGGCAGGGAAAAGGTCTGAGCTGGCAAGATCTAGAGCAAGGGGTTGGGGGTGGGCAAGGAGGAGGGGCTCCAAGAGAGAGGACTCCCCCTCCTCTTGTTACCATGCAACTGAAGGGCACTTGGTGGCTGGCTTAAAGGGTGCATACTCTCTAAATGGGGTTCTGGCCACCTACAGCATGAAGATAAAATAGTTGCACAGTGTGAAAGATCTTTAATAGAGTTAGTGTGCATAGAAAGGAAAGAGAGGCTATTCCTAGTAAGTTTCCCAATAAAACTTACAAAATTACCCATACCCTTGTGGGCAAATGCCAAGTCAAACAGAGTCAGCTCAAAGCAGGGACACTGAGGCCCAAAATCTTGCCTCTGACAGGGGACAGCAAGAAGGAGGCAAAAGAGGACAGAGAAGGCTGGGACAGTTAAGAAGAGATGCAAGCATCAAATCAAGATAATGGCGGCCATTGTCAGCCTCCTCAGGTGTCTCTCACCCACAAGTCTCTTGCAAGTGTCTCTGCCTCTCTGTCCTCCATGCATCTCCTTCCAATGCCCCTCAAGTCCCTGGCTACAAATCAAAACCAGAGAAGCAAGAATCCACCCACCTGATTTCCACATTATACAGGTTCATCTGGCCTCTCCCCTTGGCCCTGGGTTCCCAGAAGCTAATCCAAGGTAGTTGAATGTAAGGGCAGGTGGGAGATTTGGCACCTCCCCTAAAATTCTGCGATCCTCTCACTTTAACAAAATACCTCTCCCCAGCACAATTTTGGCGCTTCTTTTTAAACTGTGACTAACAAAGGTAAGACACTCAGTGTGGTCATGCTGTATGTATTTTAAGTAAACTGTACATATTTTAAAGCTTGGAGCAGGATTTCGAAGTGCTTTGTTGTTTCATAATTAAATTAAAAAGATCCATCTCTGTCTTGCAAATGTAGATATAGATATGGTGAAAGGTGTTGGAAAGCCAAATTTCACAAGTAGCTATCACACTGACACTTTAGAAGCTCTGTCCAATCCTTCTTGGAATGAGGCTCGGTATAAAATCAATAGATAAATGCAAAATTAAAATATTATCATAAAGATGTAGATCAGTGTCAACTGAATCCAAGACAAGAACTTTGAAAGGGGATTTCTACAGAGAGAGCCAAGTTGGAGGATCACAGAGAGCTTAGGCATTGATTTCCAGATTTGGAGGTGAGATATGTAAAGTACTGGGTTGGGTCTTGAATGGATTCACTCTCAAACTATAATCTACTGAGCCCTGTCGGTGGGTGGCCTGGGGTAGGCTGGGGCGCCTGCTGAGGTCAAATCCACTCAGAGAAGGGGGACTGAATTTCCCTGCCCCTGGAGAGCCTCTGTTCTCACCACCAGAAGAGAAAAGAAGAACTTGAGCTCTTGACCCATGCCTCCTCTCTTCCTGCCCTTTCTCCTTCAGCCTCTTTCCCCTCCTCCTATCCCACAACCCCTTCTGAAGTGCCAAGGGGTTTAAGTGGCATTGCGTACACCCCTTTCCTCCCCAGCGCTCTGCCTGCAGGCTCAGGAGCCATTCTCAAGTGGGAACTTGAAGCTCTTCGGCCTCTTGCCATGGTCACTGCACCACCCCCTTTCAACCTTTAATTGAATCTCGGTTTCTTCCTTCAATAAATACTTTCTGCATTCCTATTCATGAGTACTTTTAAAAACTTTTTAAAGTACTTTTAAGACCTGTCTGCAGAAAAGCCAGACCTGAGACCCCTTAGTGATTTTTTTCACACGAGTGAGGTCCCTTTCCTGCCCTCGCCTGACACTGTAACATCCTCCCTGTCCTGTCGCCTTACTACCCAATCCACTTTAGGACTCACAGGTTGCCTCTTCCCGCCACCCTGGGGACCTGCATGTCTTCTGGAAGCACAGAAGGGAATGGCCTTTACTGAGCACTTGAATGTATGGAGCAGCCTCTGCAGCCTCTCCAGAAGGACTGTTGCCCCATGGTGTAGGACTTCTCATAGCACAGGACTTCAGAGTATTTATTAAAAGAAAAATCAATAACTAAAGTAGAGGGGTAGAAGGAATTGCAGTCTCTCAACTTCTGCTTGCAGGGTGCCCTGCTGAGTTTGCTGGGCGGTTGTGGCATGTCATCACTTCGCTGCCCGCCTTCCCTCCGTGGATCTCCTCCAAAGAGCTACCGGAAGCCTGGGTGGCAGCCCTGCACCCCTGCCCTCGGTGATCCCACCCAACCTAGAATAATGATCCAGCTTGTCATTTACAAGCCAACTCCCCTGACAGGGGCTCTGGCAAGTCCTGGCGGGTGTCTGCTGGCTTGGGGTAGGGGAACAGCCCTTGCTAGGGCAGCCACTGAACACCTGCAGGCCCCAGAACTGTCCCCCGCCCACCCTCCTGCAATCGCGCTGGATCTCCCGTTCCACCCGTTCCAGCTCAGATACCTCACCATGGAGGGAGATCAGACATAAAATTCCAGGGTCTAAACATTCCTCCCACAAGGACGTTCCCGCCCTCACCCCCGGCCCCATTCAATTTGCAGTGAAGCAGAAATTTTAATGCTTAGGGGCAAATTTTCAAAGGTAAGAGTTAACTACCTATTACACACTTAAATCCTGTTATTTGTTAACAGCATTTGAATGAGTAACTTGCTCCCATTGCTTTGAAAATGTATCTTTTAATAGGTGAGCAAGGGTGATCAGAGACAGAAAGTACCTGTGCCTTCTGCCATGCCAGAGGCTGTTCTGAACTGGCATTCCAAGGCTGGCGAAAATAACTTTTTGTTAGAAGAATGGAGAAGGAGAGTGGCTGAAAGGGGAGAGGGAACAGAGTGTGTGTCCGAGCTGTAGGAAAGACGGGACCACCACCGGCCCACTCCGTGCTACCTTTCACTGGCCTGTCCTCTGGTTGCCGTTATCACATGCAAACAAGTGTTACCTGCGGGCCCTGCATTTTCTGGGCTGTTGGAGAAAGTCTGTGTTTTCAGGCTCGAATAAGGTGTCCATTAAATGAGCAGGCGCTCCCATCCTCCTTGCAGAAAGTTACCCAACAACCTCTACTGACTCCCTTACTACTGAGTGTGGCTCTAAAACGCCCTGGAACAAATGGCTGTCTTTCAGGGTAACTGAGGCCCTCTAGGAAGGCCCCAGGCATCCTGTGAGCCCTGCATCCCAGAGGGAAGTGCTAAGACAACCACTGAGGAAAGGTGCTCCCTGCAGTCAAAGAAGGATCCTGAGACATGGGAGATTGTGGCCTATGGGAACCCCAGCAGGCTCAGAGGAGGAGGTAACATGGCATAAGTCAGTCAGCTCCCCAAACTGGCTGCGTAAGAGAGCCACATGGGGAGTTTTAAAAAAAATTCTGATGCCCAGTCCAGCCCTCCCCTCCATACCCAGTGAATCCGTATCTCTGCAGTCATCATTTTTCAAACTTTTCAGGTGATTCTAAGGTCCACCCAAGGGTGAGAACTAGTGATGTGAAGCTGTTGTGGATGTTTCTGAGACACCAGAGACGCAGGGACCAGGCAGGAAAGAGAACGACCAGATTCTGGCTGGAAAAGGAAAAGTGTAAGCAGGGAAGACTCAGCACTCACCTTTCTTTCCCATGAAAATGGTGCTGTCCTTGGGGTAGAAGGACTTCCACTTCTTCTGGAAGGGAAATGCTACAGCTTAAGTAGCTTAGGTGTGTGTGTGTGTGTGTTAAACTTGACTTTGGAATGCTCATAAAACTTTTAAACATTTTTAGAAATAATTTTGCACTCAGAGAAATTTCAAGAATATATACGTGTTTTTAAACTATCCAGAAGCACTAATAGTTACTATTTTGCCATATTTGTTAGTATGTGTGTGTATATACATACATACTATATATAAATGGGCATATAAGCATGCCCATAAATATCTCTAGTTACAAGCCCACATATATAATCTCTGTGCATATAAACATACATATGCTTAGCACATATTTGTTCTGGAGGATGAATTGCATACATTATGCCTCTTTATGCATACATGATCCTTTAATACATCAGTGTATATTTCCTAAGAACAAGGATGTTATAAAATTCAAGAAATTTGACATCACTACAGTACTATTTTCTAATCTGCAGTACATATTCCAACATTGCCAATTATATCAATAAATCTCTTTATTAAATGTTTTTCCAACTCAGGGTCCAAACTAGACTCACACCTATTAGTTTGCAGTTTCAACTTCCTAGGAGGGAAAAAAGATTTACATTTAAAATTTCTTACTTGGGCCTCCCCGGTGGCGCAGTGGGTTAAGCAACGCACTATGAAGCAAACCGCAGCCACTGCAGCACGAGTTCGATCCCTGCTGCCGGCCAGGGAGGGGACCCACATGGTGAGGCAGACCTCTCCTGCCTCGCCCGCTGCTCCTCTCAGCAGTGTGTTTCTGTCTGTCTGCCTGTTCTGCTCCCCACTTTGTCTGATGAATCCTCTCACCTCCCACAACTCCGGCTTGTACCCCAGCTCTTGTATGCATAAACAAATCTTTACAAAAAAAATTTCTTACTGCCTGATATAACAAGTAACCAAAGGAAGATTCTATGTGGTCTTACCTATATTGTTTTTTTATTCCCAAAATTCATAAACCAGAAGTTTTTATTAAAAACTTCCTTAAAAAGTTAACAATGAAAAGTTTTCTCATAATTTTTCAATTACCACATTTCATCTTTTCTCTCTTAATACAGCAGATTGCCCCCACAATAACTTTGTGATGAGGAAGTCATTATCTATCCCTGGCAGTGTTTTCTCAGGAGATGGCCAACAAGTGCTTGTTGAGTGAATGAATGAGCAAATGAATGAATGATCTCTTGCTTGGATTACTACAACAGATTCTTGGCTGGTTTCTAGGTGACATATTTCCCCCCCTTTTTTTTTCACTCTCAACCCAGCAACCAGAAAGACCCTTTTAAAAATGTAAATCGGAGTGTAAATCCTTACCTCTCAACACCCTTTATGGCTTCTGTTGTGCAACCCTCCCAGGCTGGGTGGGTTCATCATCGGTTGAGGCTGCTTGAAAGAGAACCTTGTTGCCCTTGGCATCATCCTCATAGGTGAGGGGAAATAAGCCAGCAGGGAGACAGGAACTGCACTCCCCTGCAAATGTTTGTACATTCTTTCTTCTCTTAGCTGTTCTCTGACGCTCTCCACTGTACTCCACTGCATGGTGATCTGCCACCCTGTCCTGATAGGCACAGTCTCTCAGTTCAGGTGCACCCACTTAAGCACATCCACACCGTACTCCAGGTGCCCACCATCGAGCCTGTGTGTAAGACTGCACGCACTGACGTGTGTCAATCATTGATGCCAATGGCGGGAGGGCAGAAAAAACCTGATAATTGAATAAGAACAACAACAATAATAATAACAATAACAATAATAAAGACACAAAAACTAAAAATGAAAAGACAAGAACAAATTGGGGACACTTGGTGGGGAGGGGGAGGAGGAGGGTGGAGGGCAGACGGGAGCATGGGGGACTGAGGTGATGGTGCACTGGTGAGATGGTGATGGGGAATACATGGGGATTACAATTGATGTCAAATATATATATATAAATTAAAGGGAAAAATAGAATAAAAAAAAACCTGATAATTTCCATTTACCCTCCAGCTTCCAAAGTCATTCAGTGTAAGAACTGGCATCATCAAATTATATAAACCCTGTGTGATTTATGCTTCATGCCCATCTGCCTGTCCTTTCTGGTATCATCTATTACTCCCCCTCCACTCTTGTTATACCTACTCCAGCCTCACTGGTATCCTTGTGGTTCTGAAGGCAAGAAGCATACTCCTGCCTCAGGGCCTTTGTGCTCGCTGGTAATTCTGTTCTTCTGTGTAGATCCTCCTAGCTTGCCCCTCACTTTTTCCAGGTCTTTATTTAAATATTAACCCCTCCCAACTTCCATCCCTGCTCAGTTCTCTAAGAGCTTCCTTCTTAGGCACTCAATTTTCCTCCTATAGGTCTGGGTGGACTTTGAGGGGGCTACACAGCTTGCTTAGCCCACTGACAGCTTAGAGGTGGTTGGGAGCCCAACTTACTGACTTCTCTTTTTAATCTCTGCTAAAAAGATTTACACTTCGTAAGTAAACCAGCCAATACTTTTGGAACTCTCTGCTTTGTTTTATTTTAATTTTTTGTCAAATGCAGCCAGAGGTAACACAAGCAACATTCTGTTATCTAAACATTTCCCTTAGACCAGGCATTGGCAAAGAATAGCCAACAGGCCAGCTCACTGCCTGTTTTTGTAGCTCAAGTTCCATTGGAACAAAGTCATGCTCATTCATTTACATATCATCTACAGCTGTTTCACTCTACAATGGCAGAGTAGGGTAGTCACAAAGGAAGCCATATGGACCATAAAACTAAAAATGTTCACCATTTCTGTCTCTTTACAGAAAAGTCTGCTGACCCCTGCCTTAGACATGTGAATTCAACCAGTTCCTGGTCTGCTCCCCAAGTTATGGAAGGTCCAGCTTTACTCAACTTTTTGCCATTGCACATCTTAGTGTGCCACCTTCCAGCTTGATTACTAAGCTAATGCCACATAACTTAGATTTCTTTATGGCAATATTCCACTCCTAGTGCTAGGCAGATAATTGCACCAGTTCGCACACTCAAACTCTCAGGAGTTTAACCTGACAAAAGCTTGTTTCCTGTCCCTGAAAAGTCTAGGTCAGATGGGTAAGCATTCTTCATCCTGTAGCTGCACCATCAGGGAAACAGGACCTCCAGAATCACACAGAATCTCTCTTAACCAAGAGAGAGCTAAAGGGAAAATACTTTTCTCAGCTGCCTTCCCTTTCATTGGCCAGAGTAATTAAATGCCCCAATCTAAATGTAAGGAGGGCTTGGAACTTTAGAAACCAACAGAGTGTTTGATGAATTCTAATCAGTCTTTGTAAATCTTATCCTTTACCTCCAGCAAGATCTAAACTCATCTTCCTAAGAGGCTCTTGGAAGGGAGTGCACAGCCTATTCCAGAGGGCCTGACAGTCTTTCTTCACATCCAGCAAAAGTAAGGACTTTCTTTTATCTTGAGAGCTCCTGATACATAGAAGAAATATTTTGATGAAAGGAAAGGGGTGTGTGTGAAGGAAGGGGGTGGGGGAGGTGGAGAAAAGACATGAGAGAATGAAAGGGATACTTGAAGTCAAAAAGAGGAGCAGACAAAATGACTAAAGGTCTTTAGAAGCCTGTGAACTGAGGTGCTTTTCAGAGCCCAGGCACCATTTAAATCCAAGCTATCATTATGACTACAAAGCTATTTACCTATTTCAGTGTTATTATTTAATGTAGTGAATCAAGCATTTTATGACTTGAAGTAACTTCAAAAATAAGCTTTGGTTTCTCCAAGTCATTGAAGAAGGGTTCAGAGTTCACTTCTGCTTTATAGATCAAGGTAGCAAACGGCATTTTCTATGAAAAGGAAATGTTTAGAAAACTTGGGGGCGGCTGAGTCTTTGGCCTGAGACACAGGAATTTGGCTCTGTGCCAAGCCCTTTCTGCTGACCCTGTTCATGACCCTGAAGAAGTCACATAACCTTCTTAGACCCTCAGTTTCTCCCTCTATAGCTTGCCTCCTTGGGCAACTTAGATGATTAATGATGACATAGTCTTAGCAAAGTTTCTTTGAGGCCTTTGGATGAAAGACAACCTATAAACTTTGCTAAGAATTTACTGTCTTATTAAAGGAATAGCAGCATATGGTATGCTACTAATAAATGTTGACAAAAGTAAACATTTTCCATTCATCCTGACAAAGACTTGCTATTCATCTATTGCAAGTATGATGAGAGGGTGTGTTCCAAGTCATAAAACTTTCTATTAATATTGTCCAGAAACATATTTTGGTCCTATATCTCTATTATCACCTGGAGTTATAACTAATGGAACCCCTATAATTATGTAATAATTAATAATGAACAAAACAGGCATATAGCATAGCTTTGCTCCGTGATTTGGGTATGAAAAAAAATTAAAAACTAGGATTTTTATCCAAAAAGTTAAAACCAGAATTCTGGTTTAAAGGAAAACCAAAAAGCTGGGGCCTCCCTGGTGGTACAGGGATTAAGTCTTAGCACTATGAAGCTGTCACCAGCCACTGCAGCACGAGTTCGATCCCCAGCCGGGGAGCTGGCCTGCATGGCACAGCAGATCTGTCTTGCCTGCTGCTCCTCTTTGCAGTGTATTTCAGTCAGTCTGCCTGTTCTTTTCTCTGCTTTATCTCCCCACTGCACCTCTGGCCTACACCCCAGCTTTGTATGGATAAATAAATAAAATAAGTCTTAAAAAATTAAAAATCAAAAGCTAAGACTGAAAAACAGAGTATTGTGTGAGGGTCTATCATCCTGATAGATTAGACAGGAAAGCCTAAGTGGTATAGGGAGGTTATAGAGAAATTTCAGAACTACCAGTAATGCCTAATATCCAGGTTTGTCATTAACTTGCTCAACCCACAGAAGCTTGAGCATTCGCATGTCTATCACCTGAGAATTGTAAGTCATTTCTCTGGTTATCTAAGAAGAGGTGAATTATGAGTCCAAGAGACTGTGCAGTGGTGAGCAAAAACTGTTTTTTGGGACTCAGATGCCTTCTCTGGAAAATGAAGGCATTGAATGAATAATAAAACTACCATTTACTGGGCATATGCTAAGTGTCTGGCCCTTTGTTAAGCACTGTACAAGTTTTATTTAATTTAAGATCAGTATTTAACAGGGGAAAATGTGGCTCAAAGAGGTTACATAGTATTTATGGACAGACATTTATCTGCTAGATATTCGCTAAGTGAATACTACCTATCTGATGTCAAGATCAAGGAAAGATACTTAGTAACCCACTCTTGAAGTGCTCACAATCTAGAAGAGTGTTACTTGTAGGATTCTGTTTTAGTTCACAACAAAGCACCATAGACTAGGTGGCTTAAAGCAACAATAATTTCAGTATTTTTCATAATACTGAAGACTAGAAGTCCAAGATTGAGGTGCCAGCATAGTTGTGTTCTGGGGAGAGCCCTCTTCCATCTTGCAGATTACTGACCTCCCACTGTCTTTACATGACACAGCAAAGAAAAGAAGCAAGCACTCACTCTAGAAACTCTCCTGAGGACATGCATCCCATTCACGAGGGCTCCATCTCATGACTTTATCTAACCCTACTTACCCCTCAAAGACCCCCCGCCCCCTTCTATTATGATCACATTAATGGCAGGGATTTAACATACCAGTTTGGGAGCAAGGGAGGAAACATTCAGTCCATAAAGTCATGTCTAGAAGAAGGAAGACAGGAGGTCTGAGCTTAAGTAAGCTTTCAGCCTTTTCAAGATAGTGGCTCAACATAGAAACATACTGGTATTTCTTCCATCTTGACGGACAAAAGTGCCTTTTCTTTCCTACCAGCAACTTCCTCCTCTTTCTGCTTCTCTTAACAGCACTTCCAAAAGGAGTTGTTATCTATTGTCTCTGATGTCATTCCTTCTATTTGGCCCTTCCCAAGCTTTGGCCCCCATGTAACCACCTAAGTCTTGTCACGATCATCAAGGAGCACCAAAAGCTGAAGCCAACGGTCTCACTTCTCATCTCACTTGACTTAGCAGCAGCATTTGATGGTTCTCATCCTCCTTCTCCATAAATTTGACTTCCAGGACTCTCCTGTCTCTTGTTTGTCTATCCTCCCTCATCTCCTTGGTTGCTCTTTATCAGTCTTACTTGCTAGTGTCCTCTCCTGCCAGGATGCTTAGTGTCGCAACATTCCGGGGTGCAGATCTTGGACCTCTTCTTTTCTCTGTTTATGCTTGCTCACTCCCTTGGCGCCAACAGCCAGTTTCAAGGTATCTTTATGCAGTTTTCATGCTATCTTTATGCAGAGGACTCCCAAACTTTTATCTTTGACCAAAAGTTTCTCTGACCTCAAATTTGAGACACCATCTGACACCTCTATTTAGATATCTGATTGGAATCCAAAATCACCATGTTCAAACACACACCCTGATCTTTTCACTGAAACCCACTCTACTTGCATCCTCTCCATCTTAGATGATTGTAAATTTCTCCTTCCAGTTGCCTAAGACTTTTTTTTTTTTTTTGCCCTGCTCTTGCTTCCATAATCCACATACAATCCACCAGGAAATCCATTTGACTCTGCCTTTAAAATATATCTAGAAATTGACCCAAGTCAGTTTCTCTTCCTCCCAACTCACTATAGGCCCTCTGAAGTCACAGTCCCTCTTGGCCTATATCACCAGCAGCTGCTCGAAGTCCTTACTTCCTTGTAACATCTCTTGCAATATAGCTTTTATTGTCTTATTTTTTTTTAAACTCATGTTGCTATTGAGCCTTTTGCTGGATATGTCCTCTCTCTCTCTGGCTCCACCGTGAGTCCTCAGCTTTGTAGTAGTGGGAGAGACTGGAGTCAGAGAGACATGGGTTTAATGCTAGTTTTCTTATTGACTAGATAGGTGATTTTGAATAAGGCATTGAATCTGGAGTCTCAGCTACTTTATCTGCAAAAGGGGGCTAATAACTGTCTGGTGAGACAGTTGTAAGAATCAAATGAGCTAACCCACGGGAAGCTGCCTAAGAGGACATGCTTTTGTGTTGCTCCCTTTTTGTCTGCCACCTGGAACCTGACACATAGCACATTTAAAAAATCTATCTACAATTGATATCAAATATATGTAAATTTAAAAAAATTTATATTAAAAAAATAAATGCAAATATCCCCAGAAAAAAAATAAAAAATAAAAAATCTCTCAATTTAGTTTTGAAACAAGATATCAGTTGTGAATTATGAACAATTAGAAAATAGTCATTAAATAAATATGGATGCCTATTTATATAATACACATTAGTAAGAGAAAGAAAGACAAAGTGTTCAAAATCCAAAATGGAGCAGAAGCTGAAAAGGGCATAAAGAAGTATCTAATGCTTTGTCCTCGGGGTCAGGGTTGTCAAGTTTGAATGTCATTGGCCATTTAGGGACAGAGATAGAAACTTAAATTGTGACCACATGAAGTCTATGCCTTTCAAAGGTACATTCTAGAAAATTCTGCCTGCCCTATAGGGCTCTACACAGGAAAAATATTTTTGCTTCTGAGAAATAGTAACCAAAATCCAATTATAACTAGAGGTATGACCCACAGGGTTTAAGGTTTAAATTATGCTACATCGGTGGGGAGTTCCCAATAATTCCACATGAGAAACATCTAGAGCTGGTAACAAAGTTGGCAGAAACAAATGCAAAAACTCTTCGACACATTCATGATCTGGGCTGCGCAGGACTCAACCTCACTGTTAAACCCTACCCCCCGACCCCTCGCCCCAACCACACTCCAAAGTTACACCTGTTCTTCTGCTCAAAACTATGGAGATGTAATGATGGAAAAGACTGAAAAGAACCACATCCATTTCAGAAGAGGAGACATATGATAAAAAAAATATATAGCCTGGACACGATAAATACAGACTATGATAAATGCTATTTACAAAACAAGAGAGACATGAAAGAAAGCTACTTTTCTCTCAGGGTCTATATCGGCCTTACCACCTCTGGTGAACCCAAAGTTATTTTTTTAAGCTTCAGTTTCTTATGAGCTGTCTGTCCTGGGAGTTGGGTGTCAATTAGAACCTTAGGATAATGAGGAGATAACATAATATTTGTAGAAATGTCATACTTTCAAGAACTGTTATTACTTTGTCTGTTTCCTTTATGGTTCCCTAATATACACTCCAAGTTCTTTCTCTATGTGAGTTTTAAGTTTCCAGTTATCACTGGACTCTTTCTACCTCAATATTAATTTCAACATAGAAAGACAAGATTTCCCATATGCAACCTTTCAAAACAAAGGCAATGCTGGAGTGCAGGTCAAGGCAATGATTAAGCAGTCACAAATAAAATGTGAGCTTGCATTCATTTCCGCCAGCAACAGACAGAGCTTCTTCCTGGAGAATGTTGCCAAAGGAATTTGAGAAGGCAAAAAATTCCTTTAAACAACAAGAGGACGCTCTGAAGTTCAGAGAGAACAAGGTTCTGCTGCTGATGGACGAGCAAATCACTCTTCCCTAAGTCCATGAAGAGAGAGAGCGCAATCTGCCCACAGATCTCAGACCGTCCATTGCCAAAAGAGCGATAAGGGGAGCCTCCTGCCTGCCCCCTCCAGATTGTTATCCTGGAGAAGTTTTCCAGAAACTCCTTATTCTCTTGGGTGCCTGGCAGCCCTTAGGGTGTGGAAGCTTCAACTGAATCCAGACTCTTGTTGCAGACAGAGTCACTTTCCTCTTATCCTGATCTCCACGGTCCATAGAGCTCATCATTATGGAAGAGAAACAGTTTTTTATATTTGCAACCTCATAGAGGAGAACTTAAAGTTTCCCTCTGTGTAGAGAAGGGAAAAAAAAGTCCCATTTTAAAGGTTTTCCTTATATAGATTCCTTTGATGTGTTATCAAGGGTCTTGTCTGGTATCTTGAGAATAAAATAACCAACTAATCAGGTCACTTCTGAAGTGGGGTGTGTGAGTGTGTGGTGTTTCTGTTGAACCCACAATCTGTCAGTTCTATTTCCCATATTGTCCACTCCGCTACACCCCTTCACCCCTGTCCATCTCCAGCATCAGGACTAGGGTAATAACCTCCTATTGAGTATCCATCCTGTGGTCTCAAACCTCTTTTTTTTTTTTAGGGAAAGTGAACTGAAGGCCAGGTTTCATATGACTTTGAAATAACTTCTATTTTTTTCTTAAAGGTAGCATCACACAAGGGATCTGGATCATTAGAAACTTTAGAACTTTGAGAAACACATTAGGTTTCTGAGCGTCTGTTGCCACTATGATATTAGATACTCCTCTCTCTCTCTCCGCCTGACAAATTGCCTAAACATTTAGTGGTTTAAAATAACAAATATTTATCAGCTTATAGTTTATGCACATCAGGAATTTGGGAGTGGCATAGCGGGTGGTTCTGGTTTGCAGTATCTTGTGAGGCTGTAGGTAGACTATCAGCAGGGACTGCTGTAATTGGAAAGCTTGCCAGGGGCTGGGAGGCCCACTTCCAAGTCCACTCATGTGGCTAAGCTGGGGTCTCCACTCCTTGCTGGCTGACACCTCAGTTCCTCTCCAGTTGGGTCTTTTCTCACAACAGAGACTAACCATCCCCAAAGTGAGTGATCCAAGAGAGAGGTGCAGAGACCACCTTATCTCTTATGACCCAGATTTATAGGTGCCTAACCTCCACTTCTACCAGAGTCTTGTAGTCATACAGACACTGGGGAAGGGGAACCACACAGGGTATGAACACCAGGAGACCAGGATCATCATGGTCCATTTTAGAAGCTGGTTACCACAAGGAGAATTAAGAGCATAGATTCACGTAATAGTTGTGTTACCATAGGTAAGTTACTTAACTTCTCTGAGCCCTGATTTTCATAGCTGTAAAAGATAGACTTCTTAGTACTTCCTGTCCAATACAATATTTAACAGAAAAACAGGTAGAACCACTGACGATTGAGATCTCTTAGAAATGAAAATTGAGTTCATGCTACCAGATAAAGGACCCACACCAGCTGATGTCATGGTTGAAGGGAAAGGGAGGAAACATGGGGTGAGAAGCAGAGGAAGGAAGTTATAAATATCAACTCTGCCAGTGATCAGCTACAGAGACAAGGACTGTCACAGCCATGCATAAATTCTTCCTTGTCGTGTGCACATATATACTTACATTCCTTTCTTCTCTCTTCCCTGATATGTAATAATTTATATAGCAGTGAACTTTTTATGTCTTAGTGATAGATCACCCTGATAGAACTAATATTCTCATCACCCAAAGAGAGATACTGTTGGGATTTTGTATCTTTCCTCCCAGGGAAAGATAAGGTTACCTTTATAGTTTATCCAGTGTAGATCCATAAGCATACTTCCCAGAAGTGTTCTCATGGATGGAAGTCACCTTGGCAACATGCCAGGTCTTGACACTAGGGGCTGGTGAGAAATCAGGAATACATATGGTGTGAGCCTCTCTTAAATTCCTTTAAAATTTCATAGTCCTATCATAGAATCCTGATAGTATACCTACTTTGTCGAGTCGAGATTCTCAACAGTACTGGTACATTAGAGCCATGAGACAGATGTTTTTGAAAAGATTGATTCCTGAGCTCAACTTCAGACCAATTGACTCTGAATCTCTGGGAGAGGGTTTGGTGCATTAGTTCATTTGAAAAGCTCCCAGGTGACTCCAAGGTGTGGTCATAGTTGAGAATCAGACTCCAGAATTGAGATATTAGAATAAACCCTCTACAAAGATCTGGGGTCTTTATCAATATCAAAGTCAACCTGAATTCAAATGCCTTGTTATTCATTCTTGGAGATGTCCCCCTTTTCTTAATTTTAGATAAAGCCACAGGCTGCCCCAATGAAACAGTTTTACCTTCTTGGCCATCCAGGTGACCCTGTGTCCTTCCCTTAGATAGATGCCCTTTGTCTCCTGGTGAACTCCACCATTCCTATACTGCTTTCTTTCAGTTCCTGAAACTCCCACCCCCTACTAAGTCCTAAATCTGCTTCTTTGCCTTCTATAATCAAAGATTCCTCCCCAGACAACTGAAAATCATAGCTATTCATCAGATAAAGAAATGATATGAATAGGACTCAGATCTTCTGAATCCATAATTTATACTAATTTGCACGGCTTTGATTATTCATTCATTAGTTATTTATAGAATGCCTTCTATGACCAGATTCAACTTCTTTCCTTTTGAATAGTTTGAGTGACCCCATGTGAGGACTCCCATCTTTGCAACCACCAGACATGCCATCATGCTCTCCCAGTGTTTTCCACCACAGGTAAGTCACAGTTGTGATGAACATGTCTTCAAAGCAGCTGCTAGAAAATCGCTTTCCTGCCTACTGGCTCTTTCCTGTCGTTCTTTCCTGGTGTTCCTATTTCTTCTGAGAGAGAAAACTGACCACCTCTTACCACGTGTTTATGGATCACACACTATTTGCTTTGACAGAAAGACCCCATGAGTCAGCCTGTTATAGTGGCAGGTAAACTGGTTCCTCCTAAGTGAGTCACCCCAGAGGGCAACCTTCACATATGTAAGTGTGTCAACGTTGGGCTGGAAAAAGATGCCACTATGCTGCCCTGAACTTCTCACCTGCCCTGGCTCATGATTCACCTCCAGCAGATAATAACCATTAGTCAAATGACTCGACTTCCAGTTTTCTCAGCTACAAACTCCAAATGCAAACGCATCTCTATGCAAAACCATTTCTCCTAACACATTTTAATTTACAAGTTTCCCTGGTGCTCCTGTCCTTCTTCCAGGGAAACTTCTAGAACTTGATGTGAAATATGTGGTGCGTGGGATGTCACTTTCCCCTTAGGCAAAGTTGAAATATATCTCTATTGTCTCTCCCTCTCTGCCTAGGTGAGGCCTCAGTTTTCTCAATAACATATCCAGGTGATTGTTATCTTTTGAATCAGTTAAAAAATGTCTTTGGAACTACACACACACATACCCTACAATGCACTCAACCCCAATTTCTTTATTTTCACCCTGGGACACTGCTACCTACTTCCCATCAGGCAGTTGTAAGAATACCTGAAAAGCACCTCTACAAGCTCTTCTGGCACAATAAATGTGAGTTCCTCTCTTTTCTCCCTATAGTGGGCATTTCCTTGAAGGTTCGATGAATAATTGAATCTTAAGTAATTTTACAGCTAGGGATAAATGTAAAAGAGAGTGCTAGGGAAAGATTAGATCAATGTTTGGGCAGGAGTGGTGGTGGTGGTGGGGTGGTATATATACATAAAAATGGTAGTAGAATTTTCAGAGATTACAGAGGAAGAGCCTTGGATTCTGGCTATCCAAACTGTAATGCAAGACCCACTGATAAGAGGACAGTACAGAGGGGCTATGTTTTTGAAAGATAAGAAATGGTATTGTGGGTTACTTCATGAGAGATGAACAGCTCGACATGTGTAGAAGAAAAGACAAGGCAGTATATGTAGTTGAGCCAAAGTGGCTGGTAATTATAAAGTAAAGAAAATTCCTCAGTGGGGTACCCATATCTCACTATCATTAGTTGATCTTCTCATATTTCTGATTATCAGGGCCCACAATACACAGAATGGCTATAAAACAAGGCAACTGGTTGCCAGAAGTCAAACATGAGGAAAATCAGTTTCAGCACTTCTAATCAGTGCTTACTAATGAAGGGAATTTAACTTTTTATTCATTGTTGCCAAACTTACCACAAACATGCTCTAAATGACTAAAATAGGGGAAAGGAAAAGGCCTGGTACTGGAAAGCATCTTTCATCACAAAGTCTCTGTGGGAATTAGTGTCCTCATCTGTAAAATGAAGGGGCCACCTGACATTTTCACAAGGATCCCCAGTTTGTTATTAAAATGTTTTTGCTTCTATGTAACAGAAAAACTGCTCATATTGACAAAAATCATCAAAGAAATTTACTAGCTCATGTAGTTGAAAAGCTTCAGGGCTAACTCCAGCAAATGAACCAGGAGGCAGGTTCTCCTCACCGTTTCTTGGCTCTGCTTGGTCTTCGTGGCTCATCTTAGGCAGACCTCAGCCAACTCTTGCGGTTGCAAAATGGCTTCCAGCTGTTCCCTCATTCAAGGATAACATAAAGAGAACGTCCTTGTGCCAATGCTGTTCACAGAAGTCCAGGGATTTACTTTAACCACACCCCCTGAGGTCACATGGCCCTCTCTGGACCAATCACTGCTATGGGGAGTGAGATGTGATGATTGGCCAGTCTTAGGTCATGTGGTGCTGGGGAGGGGCTTAGACCCAGCCTCTGCACTGATTTCTTAGTTTGTAATTGGGATGGTTGGAAAGTGGAAAGGAGAGAAGGACAGGTACAGAGTCCAGTGACACATTTTCATGATCAGTGCATTTCAACCTTTTATAGGATGAAAAAGCTCCAATATATAAAATAAATGCAATATATAAAATATATGCTTTGTTTGCAGATATGTGAATGGAGGTTTAGAGCTCTGTCTTCTGTTACCTCTAAGAGACCTACTTAGTAAAATAAACCAGTAGCAGAAAGATAATACCCAATGATCCCAGTTGTATGTGAAATATAGAGACAAAATAATGGGGCAAAACTAAACCCAAACAAACGCTAGAAATCTGACTGCAGGACGGAGGCCAGGAGTGATGGGGGAAGGGCAGGAAAGGGGAGGGGATGATGATGGAGATTATTAGTGCTCTCGTGGTAGGTGTGGCATATGGTAACTCATACCCTAAAATAAGAGACCTGTTTAGAAGCCTAGTGCTCCAGCAAACAGGGATGAAGATAATGCCTGGGTCCATGCAGCTCTGTACTTTGTTACAGCTTAATAAGCAAATACCTACCAGGACAACACGCTTTCGTATCTACTGTCTCTAGGTACTTTGGCAGACCTTGCGCTATTTACTTTGTGCACAGCTTTGTGAACTAGGTAGAACATTAATTTTAAGAATTATAGTTACAGCTTTCTCACATAAAGGCTTATCAGTATCGAGCTATCATTTTTCAAGCTTACCAAACTTGCAGCTATTTACTTAAGTTTCTGATAAAGACCAGAGCAATAAAGCCTCAGATGAGCACAAACAGCGAACAAATGCCAAGTAATGCATGGAACGGGGGAGAGAGGGTATGAAAGGAGAAGGAAGACAAAGACATTCTTTAAATGTACAGTGATCAGGCATTTGGTTTCCTGAAAGAGCCAAGGAAGGAACAGAATACTGCGTTTACTTTGAAAGTCACGTGGAATCCTTTTGCAATTCTTTGAAACAGTTGAAGTCTCCCTTAGTAATAGCTTTAGTGTAAAATCTAAAATACTTAAGAAATTATTATTTTAAATTGTGAAACACTGTATATAACAAAAGTTACCATCTTAACTATTTGTAAGTGTATAGTTCAGTGGCAGTAAGTGCATTCATGTTGTGCAACTATCAACCCCAACTATATTTGGAATGCTTTCCAGCTTGCAAAACTGAAACTCTATGTCCACAAAACAATTCTCCATGCCTTCTTCTCCTCCCTGGTAATCATCAGGCTACTCTGGGTGCCTCCTATAAGTGGAAACAAATAACATTTGTCTTTTTTGAATATTCCTTGGTATAATGTCCTCAAAATGAATCGATATTGTAGCGTGTGTCAGAATTTGATGTCTACACCACATTTTTAATTATGACAGAATAGGCTAGAGGATAACCACAATTTGGAAGCCTTGGTAGTTAAAGGGAGCAAAATAAATTTATAGGTATAGGCAATAACAAATCTTCAAGATGCATTGTTCAGTGTAAAAGGTAAGATTCAGAATAATATATATGATGAAATGCCACTTATATTGTTAAAATATATGCACCCCCCCTTAAAATTAAACACCCCCTGATGGATGCTTTTGGTTTTATGAACATAGGTGTGTAAATATCTTTTTGAGATCCTACTTCCAATTCCTTGGGGTCTATACCCAGATGTGGAATTGCAAGAATAAGAATGAAATGGTTTTATAGCACAGTTTTATTTTCTAAAATATATACTCTACAGGAGCAAATATTCACAGACCAACAATTCAGTCATTTCAATTTTATAGTTAACAATTGATAGAAAAGAGGAAGCAGCCAGACAAAACTTCTGGTAGATCAGGTAGCTTCTTTCCAATTCATGGTGACTGAAGCTACTAAGGGCTTGATTGTGGGCTAGGTTTGCATTTGTATAGGTCTCCCAATCACAAAAGCAAGTGTAAGGGATCCATAGTTTGACCCAGAGCACTGGCCCAAGAAAACAACACTGTGCCTCAGGAGAGAAACAAAGAGGAGCTTCTTCAGTGGGCAGGGAGACACCACTGGGCTGCCCAGATAGAAGCCATTTTTGCTTATCTACCCTACCGCTTTCCTTTTCAGCCTGGACAGGACCCAGATACAGTGGTACACATGTCTCCATTTCTTCCTCAGCAGGGAAAAGAACATCTCCTTGTGAAGATGGTTTCATTGTTTGTCTCAAAGATTCCCTTTAATTGAATTTAACTTGTCTATCATATTTTTTAAAGGAAGTTGTCAAGTTCTTTGCTGTTTACACCATCACTAAAACAATCATGCTTTTAAACCAAGAAATGTGGTATTGAAACTTCTCCCAACTCAGTTGACTTCACTGAAGAAAGAGAGAGCATTTTGTTCACATAAAGTAGCAGTAACTCAAGCACAGACTCATATTGTGTCCCGGGTGATGAGCAGCTGACACATGATAATTTAGTATTGGGGCAGCTGGAGAGAAAGAGTTTGTATCTCTCTACAATGAAGAAAGGCCACACTTTTGACTTTGGGTCAGGGCTATTCTACCCTGAAAAAGTTGGGGAATGTTTCAGATGTGGCAGTGAAGACACTGTCTCATTCACACACTCATTAATAGTATCACCTTTCATTAACTGGGTAACAACAGATAATGAAAATTAAACAAAACCTCTTTGACATAGTCTTCAATGGTGATGTCATAGACCATTGAATAGATGGAAGGTTTTTGTTCGAGAGCCTTCTTTCTGACTTTAAATGCTAAAAGTCTTTCATGATTGAAGTCATTGCACATTACACTGTCTTCCCTAAACATTTTGATGGTATTGCTGTATAATCTGGGCTTCTACTGAAGATAGAAGATTCCACGGAAAATGAATGAGCAACTGCTCCTACTCTGGCCTCTCTCTTCCCTTTTTCATCTTCCCAGGGGCTTCCCTTTCTCACCTGCTAAGTGTTGCCACCATCCTCCTGTGATTCCATCACTTATGTATCTTTGCTATCTCTGGGGATGGCTGAAGGACTTTCTTATCTCTGGGTCATTCCTTCTAAAGCAGTTGGGGTCAACTTTCAGTGTGCTTCAGAATCTCCAGGGGAAACTGCTTTAAATGCATATTTGTGAGCTTCTCTCCAGAGACTCTGATTCACTAGGTCTAGAGTGGGGCCCAGGTAATTACATTTTAATAAACACCACAGGCAATTCTAGGCAGGTGACAACCCCTTGACTTCACTTTGAGAAACCACCGGCCTGAGGACAACTGCCCAGCATCTCTACCCAAGGTGAGAGCTCAGCCTGGCTTCCCTTGGAACACGTGTAGCAGTTCCCAGATTCCCCCATGCTTTAGAAAGGAATCAGACGTTTCCGTAAACACAATTTGCCAAATTATTTTCTGTGGTTAATTATTAAGAGGAACTGATTCAGGCAGTAAGGTCCAGTCACACTTGTGCACAGCTCAGTGTAATTAAGGGTGGAAGTTCCTGTTTTGGGTGTTCTGTCACTGCTGTGAACCGTGACTGACAGATTGGACAGGTAGAAATTCAGATAGAATACCAGCTTCCCCAGAGCTTTGTGAACTGGGAAACTGACCAACCCCTTTTCCTGGGACTCAGTTTCTCATGGATGAGAGAGCAATGTCTTAGTTCTTATAGAGGTTAGGAAGATAAATGAATGAAAAGCTGCAGTGTCAAGTGAGATGCCACCTTTGGGATCCAGTGAGACATTTTAGCAAAGGCCTTTGCCACTCTTGTGAGAATTGTGCTATCTTCTTAAAAGCTATCCTTTAGAAGAAGCTATCCTTTCTAAAGAAAAGACCATGGTGAACCGCCTCCTTTAAACCAGGTACCCAATACTCAGTGAGATCCCTCAGCCAGTGTAGCACATTTTACTTTCACTACGCCCTGGCAAAGAGCATGGGTTCTGTAAGTTCCTTCAGACTAGAAGGAACTGATGCTGTTTATTGTACAGCTGGCCCATAGAAAGGAGACATGGGAGGTGAAGAAAAGGTCAAAGGGAGAGAAGAAATTAGTGACCCCAAGCCAATTCTATCACTTTTTAAATCATGTGCTGTAATTGTTTTTTGTTTTTTTTTTTAAGATTTTATTTATTGAGTGATACAAGCACTGGGGTACAGGCCAGAGGTGTGGGGGTGAGAAGATCCACCAGAGACAGAGTGGGGAACAGAACAGGCAGATGGACTGAAACACACTGCTGAGGGGAGCAGCGGGCGAGGCAGGAGAGGTCTGCGGCGTCATGTGGGTCCCCTCCCTGACCAGCGACCAGCGGCAGGGATTGAACTCATGCTGCAGTGACTGCGGTTTGCTTCATAGTGCGTTGCTTAACCCACTGCACCAGCAGGTACAGCCCCATGTACTGTAATCTTAGCATTAGGCAATAGGTGATGAAATTCTCCTGTAAAATTGCTCCACACGAAGCTAAATTTCTCTTTGACCCTGTCTCTCTGCAAATGTCTCATTCTTCCAGGAGATGTTCACAGCTCTCAGTGTGGTGAATAACCTCTGACACCTTTCTCTGACACCAAACATATATATGTTTATATGTTCTGTTCAGATATTTAACAATATAAGTGGCATTTCATCATATATATTATTCTGAATCTTACCTTTTACACTGAACAATGCATCTTGAAGATTTGTTATTGCCTATACCTATAAATTTATTTTGCTCCCTTTAACTACCAAGGCTTCCAAATTATGGTTATCCTCCAGCCTATTCTGTCATTTCCTTCCTTAACTATGATTGACCATTGTTTTGCTAAAATGAAAATTGTTCAGTGCACACCCTGTACATGCTGCTTTGGATACATGTATATTTCTCTGGGGTAGATACCATCATGTCGAATGTAGGGGCATAATGTCATTTTTAGTAAATATTATCATATTGCCTCTAAAATAGATATATTGATTTACACCAGGGGTGTGTGAGAAGAAATTTCCCCTCTTGTTATCAATTTAAAACATATGTTGTCAATCTGCTTGCAAAAAAGAGCCATCTCATTTCACTGAGACTTATTTTTCACTGATTTTTGGTGTAGTTTGGCATTATTTCATTTTTTTAACCATTTATGTTTCCTCTTTTGTGATACACCTATAATTGACCCACCATTTATTTTACATAGTGCTGCATGATTTTTTAAATATTTATTTGTTTATACATACAAGAAGTGGGGTATAGTCCAGAGGTGCAGGAGTAGGGGAGAGAGGATCCACCAGACACAAAGTGGGGAACAGAACAGGCGGATTGACTGAAATACACTGCTGACAGGAGCAGCGGGCAAGACAGGAAAGGTCTGCTGTGCCATATGGGTCACCTCCCTGGCCTGGGATCAAACTTATGCTGCAGTGGCTGCAGGTAGCTTCATAGTGCTATGATGTAACCCATTGCACCATCAGGGAGGCCCTGCTGCATGATTTTCTTTAAACTAAATTTTGGGATTTTTTTTTTAATATTCTGAATCTTAGTCTTGGTATCCATGCTGTAAATATTTTCCCTTGGGTTATTACTGACATCTTTAACATTATTTGTAGACTCTCCATGTATTATTTTTTTCAAAATAATTTTTTAACTCAAAATAACATTTTTTCAAAATATGAAACCATAAGCTTCATATTTTAAGGTAGTCATGTTCATTGGCCTTTGATGAATCTTGCTTCTTTTAAATGTCCTGAGTATGAGTGCCCAGGTCAAAAATATATAGTTTTGTATATCCTTTTCCTATTATGAAGCCCATGTGTTTTGCTGGTTCAGAGCACTGTGTGAAGTTCTGTACCCTTCATCAGGGTGCACCATATTTAAAAGAACACAATGTAATCCCTTCATTAAGAGGGGTAGAAAATGACAAGAAACCAAATCTTAGAGGAGGAGTCCCAGAACATGAGATCTTTGAGTAGGTTTCTAAAGGATGAATAGGAGTTTTCCAGTTATTTAAGAGGCATCTTAGCAGGAATAAAATATTAAAAATACAGACACATCAAGATGCAGATGCTGTCCTAGATGAATGAAGTGTTTACTTGCCAAAAGGCAGGACTTATTCATTCACCCATTCATTTAATCAACAGATGCCCAGTAAACCTAGAATGTGTCAGGTACTTTGCTAAACACAGAGGATTTAGAAATGAGCAATAGCCATTTGACTTCTACCTTTGTGCAACTTAAAATCTAGTAGGAATGGCAGCTGATAAAAAATGATGTGTGAGAAGGGAAGGAGGAAGGAATATCTGAGTATGTGAGGGAGGAGTTGGGGGTAGTGGGCTAGGACAGATTGTAAGGGAGGGGGCAATTATGTGAAATGGATTTGAGAGAGGCTTCCAGGAGCTGAGTGACACTCTGTCAACAGCAAAGGAAACAAGGATTTCAGTCCTACAACTAGGAATTGGATTCTGCCAACCACCTGACTGAGCTTGGAAATGGATTTTTCCCAGAGCCTCCAGTTAAGAATTCCACTCAGCCAACACCTTACCTTTGGCCTTGGGAGACCCGGAGCTAAGAGCCTATCCATGCCATATTAGACTTCTCACCTCCAGAACTGTGTACTAATAAATGGGCATGATTGTAATACATTAAATTTGTGGCAATTTTTACAGAGCAGCATCCTCCCCCCTGTCCCTAGTTTCTCACCCTCCAATAAAATTTCTGTTGTAGACATGGCAGGTCCAAGCACTTCATCCTCACAACAGTCCTATTAGCTCGGTATTTCTAGTATCGCCATTCACAGATGAGAAAACAGGCTTGGAGAGATGGGATTTGTTTCCTGGGGGCACACAGCTGGTAAGCCACACTCTGTGGCTTCTCATTGCCTTTAGGATAGGTCCAAACACTGAGACATGGAATTAAATGCCCTTCCTGATTCATCTCCTGGTCACCTATCCAACCTCATTCTTAGGCACTCCTCTCACTAAAATGCCTTATTACTTTAGTAACTGCCATTCTCTCTTGATTCCTTGACTTTGCATATATAGTTCCTTCTACCTGGAATGGGGCTTGCTCTAGCCCTCCATTTATTTTTCCTATGA
Source organism: Galemys pyrenaicus (assembly GCA_019455555.1). NCBI lineage: Eukaryota > Metazoa > Chordata > Mammalia > Eulipotyphla > Talpidae > Galemys > Galemys pyrenaicus. Next base: position 2,968,144 of record JAGFMF010011390.1, read on the forward strand.
CCGACTGAGTAGTTGTCTAAGATGCCACCTCTTCCAGGAAGCCTTCCTTTACTTTCCCAGGCTGTGCAGGATGGCACTCCAGCTTTTCCCTAGCACCTCATGCTCTCCCTGTGTTGGACACTTTCATTCAGCTGTGCTCACCACTAGATTGTAAGCTTCTAAAAGGCCAGGACAGCAATTTGTTCATCAAATTGCCCTAGTATAGTGGATATTCAATAAATATTTACAAGGTGGATGAATAAAAGTGCTTTATTCAAATTCAAGTGGGGAACCATCCAAAGCCTTGTGCAAGGGAGTGACCTCGTCAACCCCTGCCCACAAGGAGAAGCTGAGGCCAAGACCTGTGCACAAGAGCCCATCCTCATCAGCATTGGACGATGAAAGAGTCCATTTGGTTTTTGGTCCTGGTGTTTTTGAGCTGTGAAACTTGGTTTGTATCCCATCTTGACCACATCTGGATAACGGAAAGTGCCAGAAACTATCATGGTAATGACTAGGTTTCCCCTTATGAATGAGAGACATAGAAAAAGAGCTTGTTACTTGGGTCTGGGATCTGAACTCCCACTAGAATCAGTCTGCCAAGAAGGCCGGGGTAAGCTGAAGTGATATGGGGAGCCAAACCCATGACCCTAAGGCGAAAGGGGGAGGTGGGGGAGACGGTGAGCCTGTGAAACAATCCTCACGGAACTTGGACTATTCTATAGCCACACTTGCTCTGAGGACACAGTCCCCCAACAAGGTCTCCTTAAATATGCAAGTATTATTTACAGGCAAAAAACACTGGAAGGCTTTCTGCTACGAAGCCTTACAGTTCCCAGCTGGAAATCCGGCAATGTGGTTAGAGTCTCCGTTAGAGACCCCCGGGTGTCTTGGTCTCTCTGCAAAGGGCACTCCCGGACGCTGTCTTAAAGGACCAGGAACCCAATCTGGAGGCGCTGGAAACGTGAGAAAGTCAAGTCAGCTGCGTCCAGTCAGCCCCGAACGCAAGGAGAGGAGCCAAAGGGCCGGGAAGACACGAGTTGATCTCCTCGCCTACACGTCGGCTCGCTCCAGGCACTGCAGCAGAGGGTTCTCGAGCACTAGTTCTGAAGCGCGCGCAGCCCGGCGGCGAGTCGGCGGAAGGGGCCGAGAGTCCCGGTGCCCGCTGCGGGGAGCAGGGGCGGACTCGGCTGGCCGAGCGCAGAGGGGCGCGAGAGGCGGTTCTGAGCGCCGCGCCTCTCCCGCTCCCGCCGCGCGGCAGCCGACAGCAGGGGTGGGAGGGGGAGGAGCCACGCGGGGTGGAGCAAAAGCCGGCGCCCGGGGGATCCTCACGCAGAGCCAGAGAGGTGCAGCACGAGTCCCGGCTGCGGACCTGAGCGCTCGCCGACCCGGCCCGGCACAGCCCGAGTCTCCCGCCAGCGCCAGCACTGGCCTTTGCGGTGCGTCCGAGGAGAGAGCCTTTGTAGCCGAGACAAGGGTCCCGGGCTCCTTGCCCACGCCAGAGTGCCGGACAGCCCCTGCCGTCCCAGCGAAACTCGCCCGACGCGTCACCTGGGCCCTGGTTGCGCTATGGATCCTTCAGAAAAGAAGATATCCGTGTGGATCTGCCAGGAGGAGAAGCTGGTGTCGGGCCTCTCCCGTCGCACCACTTGCTCCGACGTAGTGCGGGTGCTGCTGGAGGACGGCTGCCGGCGACGAAGGAAGCAGCGGCGGGGCCGGCGGCGGGGGGCAGCCGGCGACCCTCCGGGCCCAGGCGAGCTGCTGGAACCCCTGGACGAGGACGACGAGGACGACGGCGAGGCGCTGACTCAGGGCATGCTGTGCGGGCCCCCGCAGTGCTATTGCATCGTGGAGAAGTGGCGGGGCTTTGAGCGCATCCTGCCCAACAAGACGCGCATCTTGCGCCTCTGGGCTGCCTGGGGCGACGAGCAAGAGAATGTGCGCTTCGTGCTAGTGCGCAGCGAGGCGTCACTGCCCAACGCCGGCCCGCGCAGCGCGGAGGCGCGAGTTGTGCTCAGTCGAGAGCGCCCTTGCTTGACCCGAGGGGTCCAGGCGAGGCCCAGCGTGACCATGACCCAGGAGAAGCAGCGGCGGGTGGTGCGCAAGGCTTTCCGCAAACTGGCTAAGCTCAACCGGCGGCGCCAGCAGCAGCCGTCGTCACCCTGTTCGTCCACTTCGTCGTCCACCACCTCGTCGTGCTCGTCGCCGCCGCGGGGCAGTGAGAGCGCGTCTGTGGAGCGCATGGAGACGCTGGTGCATCTGGTGCTCTCACAGGATCTTACCATCCGTCAGCAGGTGCAGCGGCTCCGGGAACTGGACCGCGAGATCGATCGCTATGAGGCCAAGGTGCACTTGGACCGCATGCGGCGACATGGAGTCAACTACGTGCAGGACACTTACTTGGTGGGCGCAGACCTCGAGGTCGATGAGCCTAGTCCGGGAGAGGAGCCGGAGGCGGCGGCGGCGGCGGCGGCGGCGGCGGCGGCGGCGGCGGCGGCGGCAGCGCCTTTGAGCGACGAGGCGCCGGCCGCCAAACTGGAGGAGCTGGCCCGGCGTTGCGAAGACCTGCTGCGGCTGCAGGAGCAGCGGGTCCAACAGGAGGAGTTGCTGGAGCGCCTTTCAGCCGAGATTCAGGAAGAGCTGAACCAGAGGTGGATGCGGCGGCGTCAGGAGGAACTCGCCGCGAAGGAGGAGCCGGTGGAGACCGAAGGCCGACTGGAAGGCGAGCTGCTGCTGGAGCAGGAGCAGGTCCGGACGCAGCTCAGCGCCAGCCTCTACATCGGGCTCCGGCTTAACACAGACCTGGAGGCCGTGAAGTCGGACTTGGATTACAGCCAGCAGCAGTGGGACAGCAAGGAGCGTGAGATCCAGGGCCTTCTCCAGACTTTGCACACTCTGGAGCTGACTGTGGCGCCCGACGGGGCTCTGGGATCTGGCGGGCCTCCTCCGGAACCTGGACTGCAGGCTCGCGCCGACGTGTGGGTGGACCAGGCCCGTGGATTGGCCAAGAGCTGTCCAGGGAACGACGAGGACTCGGACACCGGGCTGAGTTCTATGCACAGCCAGGACTCAGACTCAGTGCCCGTGTGCGAATCTCTCGTGTAGGAGGAGCAGGGTGGGAGAGGGAGACCAACGTTTCTCCCTTCCTTGTGGACAACACTAGCCTGGGGACTTGAAACCTGGCTGAGGGTCAGCCCGGGGCTCCTGTGGGGCAGCAGCTGTCTGATGGGGCCTGGGGGAGGGGGGTGGTTCAAGACAACCCCTCCCCCCACACCCCTGCAGCGCTCCTCTGGCTCCGGGTTGAGCGTTCTGGAGAGTTGGGGACCTGGAAACCCGGTCTCCAATCCGAGCCTTTTTAGGGGAAGGAAGGAGGAAGTAGATGAGTCCCCTTCCCTCACCCCCAGTGGAAAACAAATGCTCCAGGGAAGTTGATGTGGTCCGAGCCCATTTTCAAAGACAGATAATGAAAGTATTATGGAGATTTCACCACTTTTTTCTTTGGGAAGGACTAATGGCAGCTAGAACTTTAGTTTGTAGCATAAAGTGCTTTTAAAGGAAACACTTGGATGAAAAGGAAATTCCTTGAATGTTAATTGTGACTGTGAACATGTTAAAACTAGCCAAAGAGGACGCACTGGTGTTGGTCTCAGCCTTAACTTACAACATTGATAAAACCCATAGGCACCAAAATCCAGGCTGTTTACATTTCTGCAGACTTGGGAATTACCCATCTGTTAAACTGACTTTTGTTTTCTTTCAAAGGCCGAATTGTATGGGAGTCTAACCTTGAATATCCTAGTAAATACTGTGTATGCTAACATGGGATTTCCCCTACCCTTCCCCCCCAAATAATCATTTATTACAAAAGCCAAACATAACACTTTTGAGATAGAGAATCCTGGCAGATATAATCGCTGGTTAAAATTTAACCTGGGCTCTATGGGATTTGACCCTGCAAAGGTATGTGTTTTGTCCTTTCATTCATACTGCCATTTCATCCACTTTCATCTGAAGTAACTTTTCCTGTTATTTCAGAAAAAGTAAAGGGGAAGTTGCAGAACTCCAGTGAAGTACAACTAAATTTGCTGTTTTATGAGCTCTCTGTTTGAAACTAAGACTTGAAAACAAGCTCTTTGTTCATGTTGAGCTTTTGAACTGAGTTATATGATTAAAACTATGACCTCGACAGACTTTACCCAAACCTAAGTCTAACTCTGGTTTCTTTGGTTAGAGAAAATTAGTTACCTGTCCAAACCTACACTGAGATAGTGTAAATATCACAGTTTACTACATAAGGGCCCCAAAGAAAAACTACAACCAAACTATCTAATAGTATACCTTGGGTGAACAATTTGATTAAGAACAGCACGTAACCATAGATAGAAGCATTTAAGAGTGAGCTAACAGCTTGAATTACTCTCATCTGGCTCACACCTTTGCATACACCAGGAGATGCAAGTGTAACACCTCTTTCTTCCTGGTTGGTGACAGAGCCCTGGTGGGGACTCAATGTAATTGTTCCAGTTATTTCAATTAAAACTTATCAGTTGTAGCTAGTTGTTGCCCTTGTGGAAGGAGTCTGCTGGCTGTGTTCCCTCTGGAGCTCAGTACTTCTGAGGAATGTAGGATCTAATCTGTTCTGAAGTGTTAACAATGGTGTGTGTGTGGTGTGTAGCAGCCTGGTATCAACCTAACTCTGGGGAGGGGGGGCTGGCTTCAGTTTCAACACTACATGTGAATATAAGAGTTTATGCTTTACAGAGACGTCTCTTCCCTTGGAGAGATTCTGTCTCTTGCCAATGGGGTCCTGCCCACGTAACCCCCTCAAGCCCTGTAGGTTGGCTCCTCAGACACAGTGACACCCCCAGGGTGTTACAACATGTGTGGATGGTTCAGATTTTTAAGTACAATGAGAATTAAAAAGCCGTTTTCTTAATTGATGTTTTCAAAAGACATTAGTAGGCATAATTATGGTTTTTTAGCTTCTTCTGATAGAGAAAACACCTATGTATCTGGTCTTAAGTATGATTAAAATGAGGAGGGACCAGAAGAAACCCACCGTCCCCTGACAGTCACTTGATCCCATAAATACAAAGCCTAATAATAGCTTTCCTTTGGGGGCAGAGCTAAAATCCTCATTAGAGTGTGACAAATGCTGCTTGTCTGAATGCTTTACTCTGGCAATGGGCTGACCTGGTGGTTTTCAAATTATTATGCTTTCCCCCCACTCAGCCCCCACCCCTGCCGCCCCACACTGGTAGGGGAGGTGGTTCTTGGACGTTTATTAACTCAAAGGAGAACATAGAAGTTGGCAGAACACGCCTGCCTGGCAGAAAGGGACTGTTTTTCTTTTCACTATTATTATTTTAAACTTTGACGTGCTGCTGACATCAGCAAATATGCCTGAAGCCTGTAAAGCAAATCAGCCACATCACAGGCAGGTCTGTGGGATCCACTGATACCCTCTTTCCAGAACCTTCCCGTACTGCCCACCTGAAGATGCTTCTCAAGTCAACTCTTCAGGCAGTGAGGAGGATTTGTTTCTAACAAAGGGTGGCCAGTCTGCCCAGTTTTTCTTTCACCCAGATCAATCCTATCCCCAAAAGGCACTCTGTGTCTGTAGGAGAAAGGGGGTGGGGGGAGGAGAAAGGAGACAATAGCTTCTTTGACTAAAAGCTCTTGAAAGCCTGAGAGGTGGACTGTAGATAGAAAAACCTACCAAAGCAATGCCTGTGCCTAGGAAGTACCTTATAAACACTAGCTATTTTAAACCTCCACTCACGTTTTAAGCAATCTTCATGGCACCAGCATCAAGGTTTCTGTGCCCCTGGGAAAAGTAAGTCCCCACCTATTTTCCAGGCTTATATCCTGAGGCGGAACCAGCAAGCCAGCTGAGAATATAAAATGAAACAGGCTCCCCTACAACCTATTTTTTATAGAAATGATCCCACTGTCAGTCACCTCCCACCAAAAATATTCCATTGGGTATCTCTGCATACGATTTTATAAAACATGATAATTATGAGTTGATAAAAGTTATACACTGTAGTCCTTATGGTGGGCTTGAAAATAAGTGAAAAGAAAGAAAAGTGACTCAAAATCCTGACACCAGAGCTTATCACTACCAAGAGACCTTTTTCAATATGAAGATTTCATATTTTACTTCTTTGGAAAAATATAATTTTAATGAGATTGTAATCTGCTCAGGTTTTGACAGACTCCTTGTAAAAGTTCTATCCATCTGCTGAGTGCATCCTGGTACATGTAATGGTTCTCGAGTTACTATGTTGCTCCTAGTACTGTTCAATACTATTATAAAATAGCACTTGTGCACTTATCTATTTCCCTACTTAGGTCCCCACCCCATAAGATAGGTTGATACTTACATGCAAAACTGCTTTTCAAAAGATTTGTTTTAATTGCAATCAGCTAGGCATGAGTGTATCTATTTCCTATTTTACCACATCTTCCCTTTCATTAGATATTACATTTTAAGAAAATATATATTTTTTGCAATTTAAAAATATTAAATTTATTAACTATTTAAATACCATTTTTTGTTTTACATCTGTGCTAGTGTTTTGACAGTATAGAATTTCCCCTCTCAGGTGTAGTCACCATAATAGTCCCACCACAAAAATAACCATAGTCCTCCATAATATTGTCCACTGTGTGCTCCCATCCTTTCCTTACCATCTCTCTCCTTCTTGCTCCTCCTCTGGAAGCTGAATATCTCTGGTTAAGAAAATATTTTAATCAAAATTAATTCATTAATTCTTTGGGACCCCAGGAACCCAGAGTTGGCAACCACTGACTTGACATATGACTTGAATACAATAGAAAAGGCAGTTCATCAATCAGATGTGTTAAGAGGACCCTGTGTTTTCTTTCCTTCCCAAGTCCTTGTATTCCATGAGCACTGCTTTGTAATAACAATCTTACCTCATTTTGGAGCTGGCCCATTATCTGATCTGTCTGAGCAGAAGGGCAAAAACTCCACAGGAGCTCAATGAAGGGGATTAATAAATAGGAGATCCTGATTTATTTTTTAAAAAAATTCATGATCTTTTTTCATCTCAAGTCTGTGGGAAAAGGTTATTCTTAGAAGGCGGTGCCTTAAAACATATTTGATGTACTTCTCCCTATCAAAAATCCAATGAAAATAAATGAAATACATGAGTCCACTTGTTTATTAACAGCCTCTGTTTAACAGTTTAGATTCTTCTAGCAATTTTATTCTACATATGATGCTATACCTGAGCTCATTCTTAAATCCTTAAAAAGGGACACATGACAATTTGTGAGAATTTTGGCATGAAAATGTTTATGAAACAAACATCTTCTAAACAGAAAGGAAGGAGGATGGGGAGGAACCACTTTTTGTGGAGTGTTTTCCAAATTACAGATCCTTCTGCTGCTTTTCTCTGCTTCTGAGGTGGAATTTTTTTAGCCTCCAATTTTTATAGATAAAAAAACGAAGGGCTACTTAGTTTGCAAATAGTAGGTGCAGGATTCTAACCCAAACCTGACTCCAAAACCTGTGCCCATTTTGCTCCCCACACCGGGCACATTAGAGCCTTGAAGTATTCAGCACAGCCAGAAAAAAAAAAAATCCTCACAGGTCCCCTGTGAGGGGGACAATTAAAGGGCCTTCCAAGATGATCAAATCTTGTCCAAGTATTTCTACCAGGAAGGTGGAATGATTTCCTAAGCATCCCAGAGCTAATAAATATCTAAAAGGTATGGATTTAGGAACAGACAAAGGAGGAGAAGTTCTGGGGTAAATTAATTCCTGGGCATTATTACCCAGTGTATCTATCAGCATGGAGGTTTTGACTGAATGCCCCAAAAGTACAGGTACATAGTCAACAATCTAGAACCCACCGGGCAGATGCGGTGTGCCGAGTGATACCTCAAGGTGGTGCCAAAGGTGGCTTGTGCTGGAGCAGGCCTGTACTTTTAACCTGCCTCTGGGTACATGAGGAAAAGAAGGGTGAAGGGAAGGCATGCTGGGACTTCCTGGACCCCTGTGCCCATAGGGTTAGACATGAACACCTCATGGGGGCATCTTTGGCCACACAAACACTTCTGTGCATATGAATTGCTTTGAAGGGCTGCCCAGCCTCTGACCCACTGACCCTCTTCTGCATTCTCATGCAGATTTTTTCTGTTTCAGACACTTAAGGATTCCCATAGCTTTCAAGATAAAAATTCACATTTCTTAGCAGGATTCATAAAGTTGTTGGTTAACTAGTTCAAGACTCCTCTTCAATGTCCTCTACCAGACCTCGGAGTTAAGTGGATCCTATTTCTTCATTCAGAAGAAAAGAAGATATTATGGAGCATTTGTGCAAAGGTTCTTTTTTATCTTACCTTGTTTGACTTCATGTTCTCCTTCCTCCTCCATTCCCATTCCCATTCCAATTCCTGTGTCCCTTCTGGTTTCCTTCTTTGCATAGAAACTTATTCCGGTTTATAGGTGTCCTTCTAAACCATCTTACATGCTCTGTGATCTTCTAAACCATTTTACATACTCAGGGCTGTCCTGTTGCACAACTCCAGATGACACCATTCTTAATGTATTCTGGAGTCACCCTTCATGGGGGAAACTGGACAGTAACCCTGAAATTGAACAATGTGCTGGCACAACTCATTTGCTGGTCTATGAACATATAGTCTTGGAAATTATTATGAAATGGCTGTGTGCCTGTGTTTAACATACATGACCTTTATTGGACTGTAAAACTCATGCTATTTCACTTTTCATACAAAATTGTGTTTGTGCAAAAACTACACTGAATCTAATTATTTTCTGACCTTCACAGTATCCTATCACTTTAATACATGTCTTAGTGGCAGACAATGGGATGGTCCCCAATTTCTTGCTATCTCAAACAAAATTTTAATAAATATAGACAGATATTGGTGACTGTATGTGAGAACTTGTCTGAGGCTTAAAATCCAGATCAAGTGCTAGACTGCTAAATTTACTCCCCCGTGGCTACACCAAGTTAGGATCTTAGCAGCAGTGAAGAATCTCATTTTCCCCATAGCCTCACCAGCACTGGTTAATATCCAACTTTTTACTGTTTATATACTTGTCTCAATTTTCACTTCTTTGAATTCCACAGAAGTTGGTTTTCATATATTTATTATCTTTTAGGTTCCACTTCAATCTTTTATGGTCCCCTATTGTTATCAACCATTTTTTCTTGGGGTCTCCCCCTTCTGCAAAGTTGGCAGGAGTTTGTTATATGTTGTGAACTTACTTTCTTACTAGAGCAAGTATAAATATCTTATTTTAATATCTCCTCTATCTTTGTTTTTATGGTATTCATTGTTAGAAAATGTCTTTAATTTTAATAGAACTGAATTTGGTGTGCACACCCCTTCCTCTTAATGACATGTGACCTGGTGTTCTTGTTTACATTCATAAAGATACGCTTCCGTGTTTTCTTTTGTTAGCCACACATTTCCTCTGTTTCTTCTTCTCTCTCTCCCTCTTTACTTTGTCATTGATTAACTGGAATGCTTCTTTAGAATGAAACTTTCTCATCAAATATCTCCCAGAGAAACTATTTAAATTCTGATTACCCTGAAATATAGAATAAAAGTAGAATATTTACCTTTTTATTTTTATTTACCAGTGTTCAAAATAATAAGGTTGTTTCTTAATATTTTGCAAAGATGACTGATGATTTTTATTTTGTTCCTATTTCTGGAGATTGTTGGGGTACAAAAAGAAATCATTCTGAACCCCTTTGGGTTCTTCTAGGGCTGGATGAACAATTAAAATAGCATCAGATGGTATTAGCAAAGGAAAAACAATCAATTTAATTATGTATATATAGATAATTTACATGGATGTAAATTCTAAAAAATAATGGCACAACCCAGAAGTATTTATCCTGTATTTTAGGACCTGGGGTGTCAAGGATAGAGAGGGGGAGATGACATGTCAGATAAGGAGGAGACAACCTCATCCTTATTCTGAGCATAAAGATGGGAGTCTTAGAGGACATGTTAACTGATGCACTTAGAACTGGTTGAGACCCCTACATTCTTCTAGGTTATAAAAGGGAAAACAGTGAGTCTTCTTTGACTAGGAAAGGACAAGAAAGTTAGGACATGACAATTTCTTCTTCACTTAGGAGTAGGTGAAGGACTTACGCAAGGACAGAAGCTTCTCCTAGTTTTGAGTATCCTCACCTACTCTTAACTGAAAACAAGCTGCATTCTTTAGATAATGGTAATGGACCTTCCAAGGCTCACAGGTCATTGTGACCTCTAATTCCTATTCCAAGGTGACAAAAAGCCTACTGTGGGCATATTTAAAAAGCCTATCAGACTCTTTTGGGAGACTGACTCTGGAGTATCACTATGAAATTTTGATATTTAAATTATATATTTCAGACCATTGTAGTTATTAATATTACTGATGCTTAAATTGTTCCATCTCTGACTGTGGGAATTTCTGTGGGTTAATTAATTCCTGAATCCTTTTCACATATTTTTATTAATCTTTAATAATTTCTTTCCTCTCTCTTGAGTCAAGATGTTCAAGATTCATATTGTACATTTTCTGTCCCAGACCATGAATTCAGTCATTGCTATAAGGACTCCTGGCTCTTTTTAATGGGTAATAATATTTATAGTTTGGATACTAGGGGGATATATATATATTATATACATAAAATATATATAGGGGAATATATATATATTCATTTGGGTGACCAAAATATATTTCTCATACATATTTGATCTTAACCCTTTTAATTCATGGTTCTTGTCTCTTAGTTCTCCGAAAGCCTTGGAATTTCCTAAGTGTTATGAGTGTCAAAGGTGTCTTTTCTATGTTAATTAAGATAATTTTTGAAAAGCAGCTAAGAGGGGGCGGGGGAGACTGGTTGCCAGGGAAACCAGCATGCATAGAGCATTGTTGAATATATCAAAATTTGGGGAAGTAGTGGCATTCCTGGGGAAGGCATGGAAGTTCTGTGCCTTTTCTGTATTCCTTCCCATATGCCTCTCTTCCATCTGACTATTGACTTTTATACTATATCTTAATAGTATCTTTTTTAATAAGTCAATGATCTAGTGACCTAATGTCTACATTCAAGCAAATTAAGCAAACCTGAGGAGGGTATCCTGGGAACTTCGATTGGTAGCAGTTGGTCGAAGCACAGGTTATATATGGGTATGCAGTGGGCACCTGAAGTCTGAGGAGGAGCTCACTGGAATCTAGGGTTTGTTGGTTGGTTAGAAGCAGAGATGTTTATCTGGGGCTTGGGGCTTGTAAGAGGATCCTGAGATGGAGGGTGGTTTTGGAAGACTGAGCCCTTAACCTGTGGAAACTGACTCCCACCAGTGTCAGAATTGAGGAAATTCTCAAACACTCTGCTAGAATACAAGAATTGTTTGTTGGTGTTGGGAAGCTTCAGCACATTGGTTGGCCTGCAGGAATGCCTGACTACTCAAACTGGCTTAAAATCTAGCACTGTGTTGAGTAGAAGTAGTGAAAGTGGACATCTTTATCTTATTCTTGTAGAAAAAGCTTGAAAGCTTTTGAGTATGATTTAACTGTGTGTTTTTCATATGTGGCTTTTATCATTTTGAGGATGTTTCCTTCTATTGCTAGGTTTTGTGATTTTCATATAAATTTTGTTTTTTATATAAATTTGTCAAAAGCTTGTTCTGGATCAACTGAGATGGTCATGTGCTTCTTCCTCCCCTTGTTTTGTTAATGTGCTATATAACATTAATTGATTTTTGTATGGTAGCACATAATCCTTATAATATACCATAATGTTGGTTTGCTAGTATATTGCTAAGGTTTTTTGTATCAATAGTCATAAGGGATATTCAACTATAGTTTTCTTGTGGTAACTTTGTCTAGCCTTGGTACCAGGCTATGTCTACTTTACAGAATGAGTTAGCAATTGTTTTGTTTTATTTTCAATTTCTTGGAGAGTTAGAAAAGAATTGTTAATTCTTCTTTGAATGTTTTGTAGAATTTACCAGTGTAGTCACCTGTCCCAGGACTTTTCTTTATTAGAAGGTTTTTGATTCCTCATTCAATGTCCTTACTATTATATCAAGGATAAATATATACTGTTATATAAAATAATTTGTTTATTTCATCTAAATTGTTCAGTGTGTGATAGTACAATTACTCATAGTAGTCTCTTATAACCCTTTTTATTTCTATAAAACTAGTGACATATTTTTGATTGTAGAATTTTGTTTCTTCTCTCTATCTCTTAGTTAACCTAAGATTTATTAATTTTGTTGGTGTATAAAAGAATAACTTTTGGGTTCACTGGTTTCCTCTGTTTTTCTATTCTCCATTTTTTTAAAATCTCTAGTCATCATTTCCTTTCCCCTGCTAATTTTCAGCTTAGTTTGACTTCTTTTTGAGTTCTTTAAAGTTTAAGTTAAGCTATTGCTTTGAGATCTTTTTTAATGTATTCAGTTAAAGCTATACGTTTCCCTCTTAGCACTGCTTTTGCTGCATCCCTAACTATTAGTATGTGTGCTTTTGTTTTCATTTATCTCAAGGTATTTCTTAGTTTCTTTGTGCTTTCTTTTTTGCCATATTAGTTATTAGGAACATACTATTTATCTTTCACATATTTCTCAATTTTCCAGTTTTCCTTTTGTTACTGACTTTAGTTCTTTCTTTGGTAATTGGAAATGATGAGTTGTATGATTTCAGTCTTTAAAATTTATTAAGGTTATATGGCCTACTATTTGGTATGTCTTGGAGAACTGAGAATGTTCTGCATGCACTTGAAAGGGAAAAATGTAGTCTGCTGTTGTTAGGTGTATGTCTGTTATGTACTATTGGCTTATAGCATCGTTTGGGGCTTCAAAAATTAACACTAGTAATAAATAAAAAACAAAACTAGCAGGCAACTATAAATCAGAGACATTCTGCGGGGGTGGGCAGAGAGATAGAAACGGGGAGGGAGGAGCACAAGGGACTGTGGTGATGGTGCATGGGTGAATTGGTGGTGGGAATTTTACAGGGATTACACCTCAGAGGAGAAAGTATACATTGTACAAAAATGAGCAATGATGTAATGTGTGTTTATGTGTGTGTGTGTGTGTGTGTGTATGTGAATATATATAAAGGAAAAAAACTCTGCTTGCTAAGAGACTAAAGAACAGCCAGAGCTCAGATCTCTGACTTTCTCAGGTCTTCCACTCAAAGGTGCACAACTCTAGAAGATCCCTGGATGTCTTGTTCACTAGCTTTTCCTTTGCACTATTTTCGGTCAGCTTCTTTTCTTCCCAAACTGTTATCCCTGCTTTAGGCAGTTGTAATATTAAATAATTGCCTATAATTGTGTTTAACAAATGTCCCCAGGGAAAAGGATGTTAGCATTGTGTGAGATCTGAGTCAGGTAAGAAATAAAAACCAAGGAACTTCCATGCAGGTCAGATAATGACAATCATCTGAGATTGATACTTTAATGAGCTCCAAATCCATTCATTCCTCTCCTGTGACACTTAGTCTGGTGGCTTTCACTATAGTTACAGAGTTGCTGACTTTCACTGTGATGATGGAATTGTTGTTTTTCAAGGCTACTGTGGAACAGTGGGGAGAGAGATAGCAATTGTGTCAGTGAAAAGAGCACAGATCGTGCTGTTCCTACTAAGATTCTGGCATTTTCCTTTAATACTCTTTGGACAGTTGCAAGCCTTTGGTTCATTTTCGGAATTCTGGAAAACTTGATTTTGACTTTTTTTTTTGCAATGTGGTCTTACTGCTTTTATTGCTGAGTGATATTTTGGAGGTCCTTACTCAGCCATTTCCACTTAGAGCACTTGCCAAGATTTTTGCCCCTTCTTCCTTTTTTCATTGGTTGAGTAAAATGAGTATATTATTTGGGGTATATTAAGAATGAGTATATTATTTGGGGTATATTAAGAAGAATTGATATCTTCATGATGTTGAGTCATTCTCCCCAAGAACAAGGTAATAATAAAGTAAAAAAAATCATCCCAAATTCAGTGTGGCTTAAAGTAATTATCATTTATTTTCACAGATGCATCTATGAGTGAACTGGGAGTTAATTGATCCAGGCTAGGCTTAGTTAAACTGGATTCCACTCTGTGGTTTATTTAGACGTAGGTCTTTTTCTAGTGTCTGCCATTCTCCTTGGACCAAAAACAGAGAGCTTTTCTCAGGGTCCCTTTGAATTGTTACAGAGGCATTAGCCTAGACGTCTTAGTTTTTACATCTATTTCTGTGGGCCTACGAGTGTTTAATCCAGGTCAAGACAAAAAATGCCAAAGGTGTGCTATATATTAGGTAGGCTTAGGGTTTAGGCCTGCAAATGCAGGAATAAATAAAGCAGGTAATGTCAAATAATTAAAAATATTCTCAAAGACATTACTGGGATTTAAAATTTATTAAGTCCTTTGGATTCATATTTTTCAGGCAGCAATACCACTTGTAGGTGCTTACAGAATATTTGTACAAATAAGTACATTCATGATGCTCTTTGCATATTTGTCACAGGGAAATTTGTAATAGTGAATTAACAACCATCCTAAATAAGAAATTGGTATATAAACTATATTATAATGACTTTATAATCTATATCTACTAATATAATGTAGATCCACATTGATGATATGGAAAAAAGCTATAATACATTATTAAAGAAAAAAACAAGAAAGTAGAAATAATATAAGCCTATTGTTTTTGTAGCTCTAAAAGTTACAAGTGTCTTACTTATGTCCATTGAAAGGTTTTGGAATCAGTTACTAACCAGATGCCAGGAGCACCACTGGCACTTACAGTGTGGTATCCAAATACTATTTTCTCTTAAAAAAATGTGGTAGTAGCAACTGATTCTTAACCCACAGAAAGAAATAGGTGAGATGGGTTTGTTAAAACTTCTGTGCTAGAAGGCAAAGAAACTGTTAGAGAATTTATGGTTTTAGCTAAACTCAGGGGTAACCTGAAAAGACTCCAGTGGCAAAGGTAAGAAAATACTAGTTTCAATGAGAGTAATAACGGCAATGGGTTGGAACACATCAAACATACAAAAAATCCAGAGATTTGGGGATCAAGGAAACATAGCAACAAACAAAACAAAAATAGGCAACTATAAGTCAGGGACATTCTGCTGTGGAGGGGGAGGGAAAGGGATCAAAACCAGAGTAGGAAGAGCACAGGAGACTATGGTGATGGGGCACAGGTGAATTGGTGGTGGGAATTCTATGAGGACTATGCCTGAGGAAAGAAAGCAAACATTGTAAAATAAATAAATACAGAAAAAAATAGGAATTTATATTGACACTATAAAAAAGAAACTAATTCATTAATCATCTTTGGAGGTTGCTAGGAAACTAAGTTGTTCTGAAAATCAGTAATAAAGAGAACATTTATTCTGTCTTTCTTATACACACTATGTTACTAAGTCATCAAATGGTTGGTGAAGAAAAGTTCTCACAAAAGAATTTCAACTAACAAATGCAAATGGAATAATAGAATTAGAAAATGACCTTGATGAAACACCAAGCCCTAATGAATGAATCTGTCTAGACAGTGATCACTGATGGATATTAAAATGAACAGATGTCAGACTAATGGGGAACTTTATAGTGGATGGCTTGGTTGACAAATGATATCCATGTAACGTCTAGTCATGATATGCTTTTGTTTTGACAAAATAGGAAGCATTCATTCCCATCTGTCAAGAAGGAAAAAAGTTACATATTTTAGAGAAGTAAGTTTCAAGATAAAATGACCACCTGGACCCATCTGATATGGCAATTTATGAATACAATCTTAGAGAGAAGAGTATGAGTGGATATGGTGAGAAATGAAGCCACATTCAGTGAGGAATGAGCAGGAAGTGGAAAGGTTGGAAGAGCAAATAGTGAGAATTAGCTTGAGAAGTCTGGTATGATGGGAATGGTTATTGTTATCCATGGATGAAAGGTGAAGGAAGGTCAAGAAAGAATGGCAGGTAAGGGTGAGTGTGGACCAAGATGTGACTGAGAAGTAGGCAGTGGACAGGACATGTAGAGTCCAAAAGTTCACAGGAGGGAGTTTGGATTTTTATTTGCAATGCTCTGGGTGTCAATGAAGAGCTTTCTACACAGGAGTGATGTGATTGGATCCTTCTGAATGCTCGCTGGATAACAAGAAGGGACAGCTAGGTTTTGAGCTTCTTGAGATGGAAAAGGTCCATGAGGTGGCTCTGGGAATGGATGGCTAAAGAGAATGGCTGAAGATCAAGGTCTTCAAAATTGGGAGGCCTGAGTTGTGGGATGGATGCTCTGCTTGGATATTGATGGTGATGTCAGGAATTGGGATGGAGAAAGGAAAAGTTCTGGGTATGAAGGACAGAGAGAATTAAGTCAATGGAGGCAAGATTGTGACTACAGGGGAAGCTTGTGTTGGAACAGAGACTGGAGAGGTGCAGATGACCCTGTGACTCTGAACATGACCATTCATTGCTCAGCATTTATCTAAAGCATCCTATTTCCAACTGGAGAAAATCCAAACACTGTCTGCACAACACATCTCAACAGTTCTTTTTTATTTATTTATTTTTAAAGATTTTTTTTATTTATGCATATAAGAACTGGGGTACAGGCCAGAGTCTCAGGAAGTGAGAGGGTTCACCAGAGAAAGAATGGGGAGCAGAACAGGCAGATCGACCAAAATACACTGCTGAGGGGAGCAGTGGGTAAGGTAGGAGAGGTCTGCTGAGCCATGTGGGTCCCCTCCCTGGTTGGGGATAGAACTTACACTGCTATGCAGCAGATGCTTCTCAACAGCTCTTATCACACCTCCCTACACCCTTAATCTCACTAAACCACTTGAGGTTTTTGTTCTCATCTCTCCTACTTTGCACACACTGTTTCTCCATCAAGAGCATATACCCCTTCTTCCCACCCATGCAATAACCTCTGTTCACACTTCATGACTTCATTCAAATGCCACACTTCCACAAACTCTTCCAGAAATTCTCCAGACATTCAGTGTCACCAGGCTCTGAGCATGGTACATGTTCACTTGTCCCTCCCTTGTGTCATCCATCCAAACTTTCTAGGTCTGCCAGCAGAGTAGAGACTTGCCCCATGTCAGGGATTCCAAACTTGACTCCATCATCAACAAACCTGAGAACCATGCTTCATTGAAATTTCATCACCAGGAAGGGCTGGGCATGTTTCTTCCCATTTCCTACCTTAATCCCAACCTCAGAAGCTTTTACAGCTATAAACAACAAAGGATACCTAATATGTGAAATGCATTGGTCTGTGAAGTGGTATGCTTGAATCACTAGGAAGTTATGGTCAGGTTTTATTGCGATACATGTTTCACATGATGACTTCTAGGTACCAGTGTACATAGCCTGGCCTGTATCTAGACACCAGATGCTTGTTCACTAAGAGTCATTTGCTTTGCTTTAAGCATGATGGAAATTATTGAGAGGACTTCTTAGGGGGGGCATTCCTCTTGGTGGTTGAGATCCCATGTCAGGATAGCATAAGCACTCCACCAGGAGCCAGTACTTACTCAACAAATATTTCTTGAGTTGAGCACTGTCAGCTTCTGAATCAAGCGTGGCAGTAGGAAGATGAGTTTGATCAAGACCTCCTCTGGAAGCACCAGCACTGCTTTCCTGACCCTTCTCCTGCTCCCTTTTCAACTTTCAGTCTAAGCCTCCCTTTTCTAAAAGCCTTTTGTTGGCCCTGGCAGATATTCTAAGTTGTCTGTCCAATAGCACTTTTTCCTTCTTTCTTATGAATAAACCCTGGTTATATTTTAGGTAGCATTATACATAGCTAATGGGCTTCATTTCTGGAACTCTTTACATTGAGGGATGGATGTTAAAATCTAAGAGGAAGAAGGTGGAGGAGGTTTCTGGAAAAAATGTCTTAAAAAGACCTGAGATAGTTGAGAGGGGCCCCCTATTTGTCTTCATTCTTGTTTCCCTCTTCATATATGAACCTCAGATATGGTAACTGGAATTCTTGTAGCCATCGTGAACTATGAGGCAATCTTAGAAATGTAAGACACATTAAGAATGGAAAGAAGGAACTGGGAGCCTGATGACCATGAAACAATTTAGAAGCCCTGGACTACCCACCTCTGAATTGTTTTCATTTCAGAGAAATAGGGAAACCTTATTATGAAGCTGTCCTTATTTCTTTTGCCTGTTTTTCTAATCGCTTCTTGGCATTTTGGCTAAGATCAATTGTGTTTTACCTGTTCTACACATTTGTACTTGGTCCTAACCCTTATGCTAATCCCGTATCTTGGTAGATTTTTCTTCATAGCACTTATCGCTACCTGAAATCTTACTGGTTTGTATCTCCCATAGACCCCATTTTCATGGTCTCATCTGTAAGCTGCATGAGAATAATGATTTCTTGTGGCCTACAACAGTGCCTGGCACACAGCATATCCTTATTAAAAAGTTGCAGCACTTGTTGCTATATGTACCCTTCTGTCATAATACTCACCTTACTTACAACCACCTATTTAATATATATTTTCCCCACTTAGACTCTATACGCTTATAAACAAGGGATGTATCTGTCTTGCTTTCTGTGGTACCACTGGTATCTAGTCTATAAATGCTCAATAAAAATAAAGCAAGTGAAGAAAATTTTTATTTGGTAAAATCCTGGACAAGAAGAGAGGTGACTGGGGAAGCCAGGATGGCTTGACAGAGATGGTCTCAATGCAGGAAGCTGTCCAAATAGTGGTAGAAGATGAAAACTGGGCCCATTGGAGACAATGAGGCAATCTCCTATAAAGAGGCTAGGTTAGGACATGGCCAAGATTCTGGAAAGAAAGAGATGGAGTAAGGAACATGATTGATGAGCTCCTGGGGCTATTGTAGCTTGAAGAAATTGGGCCTAACTCTGTTCGAGGACTTCAGAGTGGGCCTGACTGATGAGAGGATATGATGAGTAGATATCCATTGCACAGGCCAAAAGAGAAGAAATTCCATGTGGAAGGAACAGATTGGGCAAAGATATTGGAGGAAATATGTCATGGGTGTGTTCAGAAAATGACTAGTGATTTTATATGACTGAATATAAACTGCCTTGAAGGGAACAGTAGAGAAAACCATGCTTGATACAGCAGGGCCAGGTTATGAAAGACCCATGTTTCTAGCTAAAGAGTTTGGAAAGTATCCTTTAGATAACAAAGAGTTATTGAAGGAATTTAGGTAGCAGAATTATGTTTACATCTGTGTTCTAGAAGATGGGTTGGTAGGATGAATTATAGGCAGGAGACTGTGTAATAGCCCAGATTGATGATGATAGTAATAACTTATGATTAGCATTTTATCATCTACAAGTACTTTTCAGTAGCTTTATTAATGCTCCCCTGAAACCTGATTAAAGGATATAAATAATAACATTCCTGGTTTCAGAGTTGGGGAGGCCAAAAAACATGTAGAGAGATACAGAAATCTCACAGTAAGGGACAAAAAAGGAAATGGTCAAATATATGTACTGGTGCAGGCTGCCCCAATTTATTTATTTGTTTCAATTTTTAATTATTTAAAAAATTATTTCTAATTTTTTTAAGAGGACAATGTTTTATTGTTTTTTAAATTTTTTGGAAATCTTTATTCTAAGGAGTATTTAATCCTGTTCAGATTTTTTTATTTAATTAATTATATTTGACATCATTTGTAGTCCCCAGGGAGTACCCACCACCATTCCACCCGTGCACCATCACCTCAGCCCCTTGTGCTCTTTCTGCCCTCATCCCCGTCTTTGTCCTCCCCTCCTTCCCCTCCCCCCACCATGGTCCCTTTGGTTTATCTTGGCTTTCTGGTCTTGTTGGGTTTTTTTGTTTCCTTTTTGTTATAATTGCCCATTTCCTTGAGCTTATTCTTCTTTTTTGTTGTTGTTGTTGTTGCTCTCTCATATTCCTCCTAAAAGTGAAGCCATCAATATTTTTCTCTTGCCTTCTGACTTGTTTCACTGAGTATAATTCCTTCTAGTTCCATCCATGTTTCTATAAATGTCCCTAGTTGGCTGTCTCAATTTAAAATGGACAATTCCATTTCCTAGCTGGGTGACTTTGGATAAATGACTTAGCTATTATTTCAGTCTATTGATCCATAAAATGGGAATAAAGATAATAACTACTCTCTAAGATGGTCAAGGGTTAGATGAGTAAGTATGCAAAGAGATCAAGACAATACCTGTCACAAATCATGTATGACTGCTATTGCTACAACTGTTTTGAGAGGTGTAATAGTTAATTTTTGGGTCTATCTGGATCACCAGGTGCCCAGATAGTTGGCTATTATTTCTGGATGTTTCTGTGGTAGTATTTCTAAATGAAAATAGCATTTGAATTGGTAGACTCTGAAGCATTTGCACTTCCCAATGTGGGTGGGCTTCTTCCAATCTGCTTAGGGCATGAATAGGACAAAAAGTTGGAAAAAGGAAGAATTCATTCCCTTCTTGCATGAGTGCTTGAACGGAGACATGAATCTTTCCTTGCCCTCAATGCTTCTGGTTCTCAGGCCTCCTGACTTAGGCTAAATTATATCACTCACTTTCTTGAGTTTCCACTTGGCAGAAAACAGTTTGTGGGACTTCTCAGGAGCCAAAGTAACATGAACCATTTCCTTATAATAAATCTTTCCTGAGTGTACATTCTATTGGTTCCATATATTTTTAAGCCCCAACTAATATATGAGGGCATTTACAAAGGGCTACATAATTGCAGAAGTATATGTCACTTCTCCTGTAGGGATTTGGAAAAGCAGAGATGGGAGGTATGGATATGAATACAATGGGTGTCAAAGAAAGCCTTCCAGACAAGGAGAACAGAGTATGCAAAGGCAAGAAGAAATGATGGCTTCGCCAACCACTTTTTGGGAAGGGTAAAACGTTTGAAGCATAAAGTATGCGTGAAATATGGTAGACCTGTTAGCACAAATGGGGCAAATGATGTTAGCATGATAGGCTGGAACTGATGCTGAAGATTCTAGAGTTGAAAAGTAGAATAGCATCAGATTTGTCATGTCAAAAAATAGCTGTGGTGTCCACGTGTGGAAGGAAGAAACTGCAGAAAGTCCAGGGAGGCGGTGAGCAATGGCTTGGGGCCAGGGCAAGAGCACTGTTGTTGATATGGGAAGCAGGAAACAGATGTGAGGCATTCCTGATTTGGAGCAGACAGAATCTGATGCCTAGAACTGGGTGGTGAGGAAATGAGAACTGAGGAGGAAGAAAAGATGACAGATGCCATTTAGACAAAGAATTGAGAGGAGTGTTTAGACTTAGGGTAAGATAGATGATAAGTTGGGTTTTGAATGCACTGTAGAGGAGGTGCTTTTCAGACACTCAGGTGGAGGTGTACAACATGGGTTTGGAGTTTGGTAAGCAAAGTGGGAGGATGATGGCGATTGGGGAGCCATCAGTAGCTGAAGCTATGGATTTGGAAGAGCTTGCAGAGGAAGTATGTATAATGAGAAGAGAATACCAAACATTTTTCTCCTCCCTCCCCAATAGTTCCTGATCTCTTAATTTGGTTCATGCACCGAAATCTATATCTAGAATGGGATTACAGAACTCATTTTCTTACCTTCTAGTACACAAAGGAAAGGAGCTGGGGATGAAGTAGATCTGGGTTTTGATTGGAAAGATCCAGAAACTGAGATGCTTAGTACCAATATAAAGAGAATGAATAGCAGTAAAGGATTATTATATTAGTAGTTAATAACACCTGGTGCTTAGAAAGCATCTTTTTCCAAAGAACTGGGATCTCTGCTTAAACCCTAAGGATCTTCACAGACTTTGGGAGGTCAATAAGACGCAAGGGAGATTATCAGCATACAGAACAAAGGCGTTCCAAGAAACAAAAAAGTTTTCTCTGATTGTAGAGCCAGAGTGACAGCTGGCTCCAGCCCTTTCCTGGTGGCCAGAAGTCTTTTAACCTGTTTCTTTGTCTACATTGGACACCACAATCATGTGCATTCTTGGAGCTGCCAATCTTAGATATCAAAGCCTGTTTCAAGGCTGTCTAGACATAGAGAATGTATGTGTTCAAGAAGGGCTCAATGCAACAGGACTGAGTCCTCCTGGAAAGTCTATAGAATTTCTAATCAAACATACCTGGAGTCCAAGAGATGCAGCTGTTACTTTAGAACTGAATGATACTGAGCTATTGTATACTGCTGGGGCTCAGTTCTCCCAACCTCATAATAAATATAATACTAGCTGCCTCAAGGTTGTGTGAAGACATAAATGTTTACTGAAGATCTACTATGTACTAAATTCATTTACTATGTACTAAGTGTGAAGGCATTGTTCTGATCTCTTTTTTTAAAAGTTTATTTTTGCATAAAAGAACTGGGGTGTAGGCCAGAAATACAGGGTGGCGAAATGATTCATAGAGACACAGCGGGGCGTAGAACATGCATCTACTGAAACATACTGCTAAGGGGAGCAGCAGGTGAGACAGGAGAGGTCTGCTGTGCCATGTGGACTAGCTCCCTGGCTGAGGATTGAACTCAGGCCCTAGTGGTGATAATGCAGTGACTTAACCCTTAAGCCATGAGGGAGGCCCTGTTCTGATTTCCTGGGTTGTTTCAGGAAACAAAACAAAGATGCATGTGTTCTTACCTTCCTTGGAGGTAGACAGGGGAGTTTGGGGAAGATAAACAATAAAACAATAGCAGCACAAAATATCTGGTATGTTAGACAGTGGTATAAGCTCTGGGAAAAAGATAAGGTTATATTTGATCCTTAGTGCAATCTCTTGTTACCACATTGTAGGCAATCTGAGAATTTGTGTGACTAGGTAAGGAGAGTAAAGAGAGACAGTGAACAGGCTGTAAATTTTTATTAAATTGTGTCTTTCTTAAATTTAAATCAGGAATAAGCAAAAAAGTTGCCAGGGAAGGATAAAGGTGAAGATTATAAATGAAAAAAAAAAGTTGACCTGAAATTCTTTTAAGTGATGTGTAATCAGCGGAATCTATTCTAATGACCACTAATTAAGTTGTCTCTTGCAGGCTCCCAGAGAAAACGCTTGCCCAAACAGGTAGGCTATGAAATACACATTATAAGCCCTTCAGTTGAGTTTTCATTTTATCACAGTTCAGGTAGCAGTTTAGAAAGGCCAGTATATTTTATTCTAACAGACATCCTTCACAGCAACCATTTAAAGTACTCATATATTTTTAGTTGTGTTTTTATGAAGAAAGTGAACATTTATGAAAATAGGCATTTCATTCTTTGGTTGGCATGGAGGGGTAATGATCAGAGATTTGGATCATTCATTTAATAGTTTGATAAACACTTATGTAGTTAATAATAGCAATGAGTTAAAAGTTCTTCAGTTGGAGCCAGTTCGAATGTTAGACATTTATGTGCAATATCTAATATAAATTTTTTAAAGGAGTAAACTAAGATTTATAGAGGTTAAATAACTTCACATGGTCAAACAGCTAGGAAAAAAATGAAGCTAGAGTTTGAACCTAGCCAGAATTTGACTGACTACTCAGTACTTGTATTTGACCATTATTATACATGGCAAACCTCATACTAAGTCAAATAAGGTATGACTTGGGCCTTGGAGAACCTAATTGTTCAATGGAAGAGACATATAAGAAAACAAATAAGTATAGAACAATATGGAAAGCACTAGACTAGTGATAATAGACATGCTCTGGGAACTCAGAAAGAAAGAAGTGTCTACTCAGATTGATTGCAGTGGGGAAATTCTTCCGAAAGTGATATTTAAGGTGGGTGTTGACGGATGAGTAGGAGTTTGGAAGCAAAGGGCAGGGCATGAAGGAAAGAGCATGTTGAGCAAGGCTTCTCTGGCTCTAAAGCTCATACTTTAAACACTATGCTAAACTAACTATCCCCATTCATCTCACTATTAGTCAGATGTTCACCGAGTATTTTCTTGTAGTCTCAGGTCTTTTACGGAGACAAAAAGGACAAAACAGAAACTGACTTGAGTTAATATCAATAATCAACCTAGAGAACTCCAGTTTTATAAAAGCATGTTTTCCATGTAGATTTTTGCCCTGAGGATTTTAAAATGAGTCATTTATCTGAACCAAGTCCAAGGAGATGAGAAAGCCCTGTCAGGCAGGGCGCACAATGCATTGGGCATTTCTCTGTATATTCCAGAAATGGCTCACAGTGGGCTTCAGCTCCAAAACTGCTCAATGAGGTGCCTAGAAAACTCTTGAGACCCTAAAGTTAGCAATAGGAAATAGTTTAAAACAAGGTTAATGCAAATATCTCAGAACAAGTAGCCAGCGGGGAAAGTGATTGGTGAAAATAACTTGTCTTCTGGATTTGTGGTTGTCTGCAGGAAGAGGAAAATGGGGACTGTGTAGCCTTGTCCCACTAAGGGAATGGTTTATTGCAATAGAGTTTTTCTATTCATGGGATAAATGAAAGTATGTTTGCATTTCCACTGAGTCTTACCCATCATATAGCACAGTGAGAGTCAGCCACAGATG
Organism: Galemys pyrenaicus; assembly: GCA_019455555.1. Taxonomy (NCBI): domain Eukaryota; kingdom Metazoa; phylum Chordata; class Mammalia; order Eulipotyphla; family Talpidae; genus Galemys; species Galemys pyrenaicus. Next base: position 2,992,614 of record JAGFMF010011390.1, read on the forward strand.
TTTCTGTTCTAGGGACTAATCAAAATGAAAACCCTTGTGTAAACCTTGGAGCAGCTGGATTTGAGATGTAAAATCTGAACGAGAGAACTGTAACTATAACATCGGGAACATGGCTGGTGTTCAATAAGTGTTTGCTAAATTAAATAAAATATGAAAAAAATATTAAATATGTAAGTCTATCTGCACTTTAATATACTACATACCTGAAATATGTATGCAAAACAAATTTGATTTTAAACAAAGAAATTTGACAGTACATTTAAATTACATTAAATTAACGAGCTTTTTCTAATTACCAAAGGAGAAAAGAATTGAGCATTTGAAGCAAAGGAACAGAATGTGCAGTGGTCCTGAGGAAGTCTGCTGCTCCCAGGGAAAGTACTCCAGGATCTACTACACCCCTGGAGAGCAGGGATAAAAGGGGGTGGTACCCAAAGAAGGGGCTGATATTGGGAGATTTCGATTTGACTTGTAATTAAGGAATTAAGAATAATAGGAATAATGATGGTAAAGGTAGAGGATGATTTATGTCTTCATTGGCCCACGCTGCTACAAGCAGATTAGATTGTAGGGAGCAACAACTGATGTTAGGATCATTGCTTGGGAAACATGCAGCTTTCCAAGGGACTTGGGGAGTGGCAGGATAGGTGGAGAGATGGAATGGATTAGAAAGTAGACAGGTGGAACCCACAGCTCTCGAGGGAGAAATCATCATTGACTCCTAGGATTTATTTGAGTAATGATGGTGTCATACACTGAGATGAGGAACCAGAGGAGATGATAATGTCCAGAGGGAAAGATATAAAGGTTAGTTCTGGACCTAGTAGATTTTTTTTGATATCTTGAGTGATATCTAAATGGAGATTTCAGGCATCGAATATAGGCATGTACAACCAGGGATGTGTGTTTGGTGTCTATATGTGTGGTGTATACATATGTATATTATAAACAAAAGCTTAGTATTGTACTGCATAGAGGGTATCAAGCAACGTATAGAGAAGCTGATATACCATGACACTAGATTTGGGAAATGAAGAAAGCTCTATTGCAAATTAATTGGCAAGGAGACAAAAATAAACTGAAATATGCCTCTCTGATTAAGAAAGGGAATAAAGTTATATAGGTTTTGGACCAGGCTTGAGAATAGGACAGTTAAATTTCATTGGCTAAGGAGAGGGCTAAGGACAAAGAAATGTGGACTTGGCTGAAATTTATGGACTAGATTGCCGGGAGCCATAATAATAAAAAGTCCGGTCTCACTTCCTGGTCAGCCATATCTCCTGGTTAAGCAAGGGCGCCAAAAAAGGCGCGCGTCAGAATCACAGCCCTCCCACTCTAGAACCTCCAACCAGCAAAGGACAAGTACCCAACACCCAGCCAGTCATCCAGAAATAACCCTTCCTCCTGCTCCTCCCCGTAGCCCTCCTGAGCACTCATGTACCGCTGTTCAAAAATAAAATTTTGAGGCTTGATCAGAACCCTGTCTTGCCTCGGTTCTTTGCGTTCCTTGTTTGTTTCATTCTCTTAGGTGGTTCCTGAGCGCCCTCGTTGTTGCCCCGCAGGCCGGGGCACTAGATATAGGATAGCTCATGGGTAGAGAAGTATGAAGAGGCTTTTCTTCAGATAACTGGAGTTTTGAATTTCTATTGGTGGACCCCTTGCCTCTGGATAGACCCCCCCCCCCTCCTCTTTATTTGTGTCTCCTCTTTCCATCCATCTTTGGAGCTCAGCTCACTGTTAGTTACTTCTACTTGCTCAGTGGGTCATCTGGAAATTTGAAATTTGGAATCAAGCAATTTGGAGTTTGGGTACAAACTTCAAAGAGAAAATTAGATGATGCAATTTTTTTTAAAAAGATTTATTTATCCACGCACACAATGCACTGGGGTACAGGCCAGAGGTGTGGGGGTGAGAGGATTCACCACAGAGAACGGGGAGCAGAACAGGCAGATCAACGGAAGCACACTGCTGAGGGGAGCAGCGGGCACAGCAGGAGAGGCCTGCCGCGCCATGTGGGGCCCCTCCCTGGCCGGCAGCAGGGACTCATGCTGCAGTGGCCGCGGTCCGCTCCACAGTGCGCTGCTCAACCCACTGCACCACCAGGGAGGCCCTCAATGTTTTTTTCTTTTGTCCTAGAATTTTAAGGTAATTTACCTATTTAGCCTCAGTTACAGAGCAACCTCTATTTTTATGAAGTAATGTTGCATTGTAACATTATATGTTTCAGGTGTCCATCATTGAGAATTAACATGTATATATAGTATATTTGGTTCCCTGCTAAATGTTCAATTCTGTCCTTCACCATACTATTGTCTCCTTTTTCCCCAATTTACCCTCCCTCTTTCCTCCTTCCCTTTTGGTAATCACTAACTGGTCTTATAGTCCAAAAGTTTATTTTTGTTTTATTTAGTCCATCTGTTTGTTTTCTCCTTATAACACAAGTGAGTGAAATCATATGGTATTTGTCTTTTTCTGTCCTGCATAGTACATTAAGCATCATTCCTTGTAGGGCCACTCATGTTGTTGCAAATGATAGGATTTCATCCTTTTTATAGCTGAGTAGTATTCAATTGTGTATATATACATCACATCTTCTTTATTCATTCATCAGTTGATGTTTACTTTAGTTGTTTCCAATTCTTGGCTATTAGAAATAGTGATGCAATAAATATGAGCATGCCTATATCTCTTCAAATTAGTGTTTTTGTATTTTTTGAGAAAATAACTGGGTTATATGGAATTTTCAATATTTAATTTTTTGAGGAATTACTATACTGCTTACCATAATGGTCTTATAAATTTACAATCCCATCTAAGTGTATAATGTTCCTTTTTCTCCATGTCCTCTCCAACACTTGTTCCTTATCTTTGGGTAATAGCCATTCTCATAGATGTAAGCTGATACCTCATGGTTTTGATTTGCATTTCTCATAGTTTTGATTTGCATTTCTTTAATAATAAGAGATGATAAACATCTTTTCCTGTTCTCATTGGTCATCTGTATACCTTCTCTGGAAAAGTATCTATTCATATCCTCTGCCCATTTAAAATTGGTTGTTGTAGTTAATTTCTATGAATTTTTTCTATATTTTGTATATTCATCCCTTGTCAGAAGTATGATGTGTAAATATCTTTTCCCATTCAGTAGGATATCTTTTCGTTTTGATGCATGTTTCTTTTGCTTGAAGCCCCACCATTTTGTTGTTGTTTCCTTTGCCATTGGAATTGACCCCCAACTTCCTCAAACATATCTCTAAGGCTGATGTCAAGGAGCATATCAATTCTGTTTTTTTTCCTATGTATTTCATGGTTTCAAGTCTTATAGCCAAAATTTTAATCAACTTTGAACAGTTTGTGTATGGTATTGAATTGAGTCTAGTTTCACGTTTTTGCACATCCAGTTTCCCCAAAACCACTTACTGAAGAGATTTTCCTTGTCCTATTATGGCTTCTTTGTCACAAATTAGTTGTTCACATGTGTGGTTTTATTTCTGGGCTTTCAATTATGTTCTACTGATCTATATGTCTGCTTTTATTCTAATACTAAGTATTTTAATTACCTTTGCTTTGTAATATAGTTTATATTCTTTTTTATCAGAAGTATTTTTGCCATTCAGGTTCTTTTGTAGCTCCAAATAATTTTCATGATTTTCCCCCCTATTTCTATGAAGAAAACTGTTGGGATTTTAATAGGCATTGCATTTGAATTAGTGTATTGCTTTAGGTTATATTAACGATGTTAGTTCTTCCACTGCATGAACACAGAATATCTTTTCACCTCTTTATGATTCCTTCTATTTCTTTTGACAATGTCTTTTAGTTTATTATACTTACAGTGCACAGGTCTTTCACTACTTTGGTTAAATTTATTCCAAGATACTTAAGTCTTTTTGATGCAATTGTAGAGGGGATTTATTTCTCTTTCTGCTGGTTTATTATTTAGCAAGCTGTTTTTTAATCAAAATATTCCCTGTATATATTTCTCTGATAACCTATAGAATTTCCTTATTTTTTTAATGGCTGTGTGATATTCTGTTACTTGGAAAGACCATTATCTTCTAATTAAAAATTTTAAATTATGACATATTTGAAAAGTATAAAAGTACACCTAGGTTTAATAGGTGTTAACATTTTGATATGTTAGTCTCAGATCTCTTTATTTTGAATAAAACAAAGAAAAACAGTTAAGATTTAGGTATTCTCTTGCTCCCACCCTTCTATCTACCATTGCTTCTGCCTTCTTCAGAGCTGACTATCTTGAAGTTGGTGTGTAGGATTTCTGGTACTTTCTGACATGTGTTTTCTTCTGTAAAGAATATGTAACAGTTTATCTAAAAATTCACGTACATTGCTTCATACAAGTACATATTCCTTTGAAACAACTCCTTTTTACTTAACAGTGTATGTATTCCTATAAATATGATATTTACCCATCTTTAGAAAAAGTCTTCTATTACCAGACACTTTAATTTTATTTTTAATCTGCATTATTCCAAAATGTATATAGGGTGGTTTACATAGATACAACCTTGAAGACATCAGCTTGAAATGCTCTTTCACCAGGTGCCATTGGTGAATACTGGCATGTAAACCACTACATGTATATTTCCTGAACCTAATCCTGAAACACCAGCCTTGGATATTAAGCCATGAAAGCCGCAGCGGGCCATGCAGAACAGGTGTTATGTAATGTTACATTCTGTAAGAATGCCCTTGATGCTGCTTTGTCATCACATCAGTTCAGAACAGGAATAAAGCTGTTGAATGAAAGGCAAGTTGCAGAGCCTGGGCTGTTTCTTCAGGGTTGGGTGTTGATGGAGCTGCTTGCTCGAATTGCCCCACTCTTCATCTTGGCCCTTTTAAACCTTTGTTAATTGCTTGACTCTGGAGTCGACCAGCCAGTTCTTACATCAAAAACTCATCCTACACCCACAATACTTCTCTTCTTCTCCTCCTCCTTTTTTTTTTTCCTGTTTCTTTTTAATGTACACCCTGCACCTCCCAACTTAAAAAAAAATCTTCTGAATGCTTTCAGTCTCAAACAAAGCTTTATAGATTTGTTGGCAGGAAATCCAGAATGGAATTTGCCATTAAATTGTAGTAAAGCAACTCTTCAAACAACCTGTACTGAACAATCAAACACTTTTAAATGTCAATCCCCAACAAAAGCATGCATTATCCCTGGAGAACCCCCAGTGGCACCAACCTTCTTAGAGTGGGAAGAGTTTACAAAAACCAAACTATTTCATTTCACTGGTTGTGTACTGTACAGAATTTTTCACAATCCATCAAAAGCAAGGCTTCCAAATAGCATGTTTCCATTCTAGCAACTTCTTAATGGGTAAGTTTTTCTACTCGGGGAAAAGTGACTTTTTTTTTTAATTGAGAAGGAAGTTTTAGTCAATAACAGTCAAGTAAAATGTCTGGTAGTAATTTTGCTCCCATTCTCATACTTCTCAGATTCTGGAATATAATAGCTAATGTTTATTGAGCACAAATAAGGTACCAGGAGCTGTTATCTTAACTAAATTACACAACAACCCTATAAGGTAGGTATTATCAATATCTCCACTTTCCATAGGGGAATTAGGGGTATAGAAAAAGCAAAAGAAATATATTCAAGGCCATGAGGCTTATAAGAAAAGGAAATAAGATTTGAGCTCATGTTCTAAAGTTACTACTGACTTAATGAATTCTGGAGAAGCAAAATTTTCAATGTGATAGGAAAGAGGAGTAATCAGGAATGAGCACACATATGCTCTTTATTTACATCTCTCAACACCTTTATGAGTTCTGTTATCTTTCCTAATTTATGTATGAGGAGGTACAATCTCTAAGGGCTCATCTGCAGACACCAAGTAGTTGGCTTGGTATATGAATCCAGATACAGTGGAAAGAGCTAGAGTATCCTGCCTCTCTAGAAAGGATTGCACACATAGTAGGTCCCCAACAACGCTTTAGATTTTACAGGCCTACAAGCTCTTTTGCTCCCTTTCTAATGCAAAGGCTACACCTGTGAATCAGTGGGAGAATATCTGACTCAGAGTTTATAAATTTGTTTAATAAAGGAAATATTAATTTATAACCCAGATGTAAGAACCTGCAAATAAATCAAATTGTCTCATTATAAAAGATAATGATAATAATAAAAGACTAGCTGGTAGACAGGACCTTCTGTGAGTCTGCTGATTTCCCCACTGTAATTGCTAGTAGCTTTGTCACTGCGACTGGCTATATATATATATATATATATATATATATATATATATATATGGCATAGGCATGTATGATATNATAGTAGCTTTGTCACTGCGACTGTCTATATATATATATATATATATATATATATATATATATATATGGCATAGGCATGTATGATATATGCCAGACATAGAAGCATATAGAAGCAAAACTGTTGTGTTCTAATATAGGGGTGATATAGGGGTGAAGTTGGAAGCACTGGCGTGAAAGAATTCACCAGAGGTAAAGGACAGGAAATGTGGATTTGTTGAAATACCCTGCAAGGGAGTAGGGGGTGAGGGGAGCTATTTCTCTGTTTGGGGAAGAGTTTGGAGCTCTCTTGAGAATTTATTTTCATGATGGGACAGGGCTTGGGGGTATGTGGTGGGGAGAGGTGTTTGCAGGGAGGGGATTTGGTCTCTGCCAGTTGTCATCTGCTGTAACTTCAGGTTTTGGTGGGCTTTCCATACAGGACAAGTCCTGCATGGTTCTGTTTGTCCTGTTTATGTGTTTCCTTGGAATTCTCCACAGCCCCCTACTGGTCATATGGACCCACGGCCAGGCTCCCACAGCAACTCTGTATATTTTGCTTTCTCATCTATTTTGTGTCTCCTAGCTTTGCTTAGCTGAGCAAAGTGCAGAGACTAAGTTTTAACTCTATTAAATGATACCCCTACAAAACCCACTAATTAACCACAAAGGTGTTCTCACCTTAATCCTGCCTCCCTAGCAAATGGGGTTTTCGTTTCACTTACTTTGGATATTCTTCCGCATTTTCTCATAAATTCCCAAACACACAAATACACACGTTTGGAGGCCTTCCAATGGGTTATTTTGCCCAAGAGCCAACATTATATAAAGTTAAAGACAAAACCGATGTATGGAACCAGGTCACAAGGAATGTGGCAACTGGCCTGGTAGCTGCTGCTCTCTGGCTCCAGTCAGGCGAGGAGGGAGGCAAAGGCAATCCCTTACCACATTTTCCTCAGGCCCCAGGGCAATTGTCAAGGGAACTTGGTCAAGGGAACTTTATTCTGACCAACCCACCCAGTGGGAAGGCCCTGACTCCAGGTGAGGACCCGGGTGAATTCTCCTTGAGGGAGGTTCCTGAGGCAGTGGGTGGGGCAGTCCAGGAGAGGCCACAGCCTCCTCTGTCAACAAGCTGGGCGGATGTGTCATTTGTTGTTTCAGTCTCTAGGTCTGGCATGGCATTCAGGAGGCAAGATGGGGAAGGAGGGGCAGGAGGAGGAAGAATTTGTTCCAGCTCCAGAGCTGGCTAGGAAACCTTGCTAGAAATGCAAACAGAGGGAGTTTTTGCAATAAAGAATGCTTTCATCACTTTTAAAAGGTGTGTATCTTCATAATAAAAACACTCAGAGAAAGAAGAGGCCCCTAATGGAGTCCACAATGCTGTGGAAACAAAGCCCTCCATTGCTCCCACTCTCTTCCTCTCTTAGACGTGTACCTGACACCAGTGACTCGGCAGAGCTTCTTTGAAAGGATTCAGAACCCCAGAGTACACTTGACATTCTCTGAGGTGTCTGTACCATTATACTCCCTGTTTTCATTTATCCTCCACACAATAGCTGAATTTAAAAAAAAATACTCTGAAATTCAAACAGAGAAATCCTGTTGAGGGCTCTGAGCAGAGCGAGAACCATAAAAGGGTGAGGCATTTGGACAGCACTTAAAAGCTGAGTTGACCCAATTCTAAAATCCTAATTTTGCCAAGTACAGATTTAAGTCTCCCATTTACATATAGCCACAGCCACATGCTACATAAGACACAGACATTTTTTAAAGCAACTATAGACTCTTTCACTCCCTGGGAGGTGAAAGTTTCCACATTTATAACCTGACACACAAAGCGAAAGATCCAATTGTACATTGAATTCTGAAGTCAAGACTTTTAGGATTCAAGGAGAGAGCCTAGGTGCCCTCCAGTTATTAGAGAAAACTCCCAGTTTCCTTAGGAAGAACAGGTGAGCTCAAGATGAGCGGAAGACCTGGAAGATTGCAGGTTCCAAGCAAGATGATGTCTTAGCACACAAGTTAGCACTTCCTGGCCCCCGGGGTGTGTCTTATAAGTGTTCTTATAAGGTAAGGCTGTGAACCTACAGAGGTGTAAGCCATTCCTGGGGTAGGGCTGGACCAGTTCACAGTCTGTTTCAGTTATCCTGGTGATTTCTATCAAAGGCAGGAAGAGTATTTTTTGTTGCTGTATCTCTTCATCACAATAAAGTGGCTAGTGTACCATAGGGACGCAGATAATGGTTTACATGAACCGAGAAACATGCTCAACTTGACCGCAACAACTAGCTTCCTGATTATTGTACCCCAGAAAATGACAGGACAACCACCAGAGCAATTGGCATCACCAAGAGTGAGAAAATCAGCATTTGCTCCCCAGATGTGGCCCAGGGTGAAGCACACGGGGCACCACCTCCAGGAATCATTGCCAAATCCTGCAGCAGGTAAACTTCTTGTTTACAGGGATTATGAGGTAGAGTTAGCAGGGTAGATTTCACCACACGAAAATAAATAGACTATGCTAGCATGTCAGATCCAGGACAATGGATCTGATTCCCCCAAAGCACTGGCATCACAAATCAAGGGAGGGGCTTGGGAAAGAGAAACTCCCTAGCCTAAAAAGATTTAAGAGACTTAATAACAAAATATTGTGGGTGGAATTATGATTCAAACAAACCCATAGTTTAGAAAAAGAAAAAAAGAAATTTACATGTGGACTTGGTGTCAGATGATGCCAAGGAATTGTTATCATGCATGTTAGGGGTATAAGTCGTCCCATAGTTAGGTTTAAGAAATACTCATTTAAAAAATGCATACTGAGGTAGGGGATGCAATGCCAGAACAAGGGGGGAATTGCATTAAGGAAAAAAGAGATGAAGTCAACACAGCAAAATCTTGCTAATTGTTGGGTACATGGGTTCATTATACTTGTTCTTCTACTAGGTCATTATACAATTATACCACTGTAATTGTATGTTCAAAATTTTTCATTAAAATTTACAAAGTGAAAAAAAGAGGATAGAACATTAAGGCAAAAGATTCTGCTTTTCCCCCATCTTGCTAGTCTTCCTTTTCCAACAGCAGTCTGATTTAGCCATCTCAGTTCTCCAAATGCCTTTCTATCATGCCAAAGGTGGAGGGTTAATTTCACCTGCTCAGTGATAATTTACTAGTCTTTAAGACTGTTCTCTATTCTCTAGGTTTTTATCTTTTCAATTTGGTCTGAAAATAACTAAAACAAAGACTTTAAACCTTCTAATCCTGATGCTAGACAACACTGGCAGGTCAAGGAGGGGCAGGTGAAGAAAAGGGAGGACAGATCTGGTGGGGGAGCAGTTACAGGAGGGAGCAGAGTGCCAAACTTCTTATCTTTGTGAGATTTACACAAGCTCCTCTAGGCACTGTCTTGGAACCTTGCTTATAAACCGGCCTAAGCAAGGAGAAGCAACAACAAAACAAAAGATAAAACAAAAAAACAAAAAAACCAGGTACCTGGGAGATAGCAGAAAGGCACTGGTATTGGACTGAGGAGTTGGCTGGGAGTTCTACTTTTATCACTGGCAGCTGTATGACTTAATCACTTTCAGCTTCAGGCCCTTCACCTGTAAAACTGAGATAACACCACCCTGTTCCAATGTAGCTGTGAGCAGATGAGGACACAGGTGAAAAAGTCCCTAGCTTTGGTCCGGACCCTGGACAGCTACTCAGTGAAGGGGACTGGGTCTGATTAGCTATGGAGCACCTGTATGTGCTAGGCATCTTTATAGTATGAACATGAGGGTTCATAAAATAAGGTTGTTGCCTTTAAGAAACTCTTGTTTTTGTACATATTTGGAGGTGGAGGCAAAGGAAGCCAGGGTATAGAAAGGGACTAATATTTGTTGAGAGCCTGCTGTGTGATAGCTACTCTGCTCTACATTTTATCTGTTATTTTAATCTCACAAGGTCACTCCAAGGTATTTTTCACTTTGCCAAGGTGGAAACCTGCAGAGATATTCACCATATTTGCTAAGACCACACAACTAATATTTAGTCGACGTAGGAACTGAAGTCTCCTCAAACTTCTAATCCACCCTCATCCTCCATGATTAGAGCAAGGTGATAGAAAGTTCCTTGTCCTAACACAACTGTCTGCAATGGTAGACAGGCTGTTCTTTTCCCTCTTGTTTGATGGTATCACATAGATTCTGGATCCCACAATTTTTCTTGGACTTTAAAGATTCTTTTCAACTAAATCTTTCTCATCAGCATTGAACACTAGCTCTCCTGCATAAGAAAACCCTTTCCCAGCACCCTCTGCCACTCTAGCTCTCGCTCACTCTCTCTACTTCCGTTCTTCCAGAAATCCCTTGAAAGAGTTGTCTACACTATAAAAGTACTCCATCCACTGCCTCACTTCCCATTACTCTGACCCAGTCCAGTCTGCTTTCTGCTTTTACTTCTCCACTAAAGCCACTCAAGTCAAGGTCACCAATAGCCTCCATACTTCCCAATTTATTCATGTGTGTGACTGGTTTATTTTTAAATTTTAAATATTACTCTTCATAGAGATTAATCATACCATACTGCTGTTAATTTCATCCATATGTTTTAAGTAAAAAAATCTTCCAAACATCTTATTTGAGATGTAGTTCACATACTGTAGCCTGTGCCCATTGAAAGCATACAGTTCAATTTTTTGTTGTTTATAGGCAGAATTTTGAAATCATCAGAAAAACTCAAGTTAATAGACATTTTTGTTGCTCCCAAATAGATCCTCACCCATTAGCAGTCACCCCCTGATCCCTTCTCGTCTAGTCCTAGGAAATCACCAATCTCTTTTCTGTCCCTGTGCCTGTTCCTGTTGCATATATTTAATATAAAGGGAATCATATGATGAGTGGCTTTTGTGACTGGCTTCTTTGAATTAGTGAAATATGAAATATGGGTCAATGTTTCCTTCTTTTTCATTGTCAAATAATAACCCAGTGTATAGCTATAGCACATTTTATTTGTCTATCCATCTGTTCATAGACATTTGCCTATTATTTACTTGTGGACTATTATGAGTGCTGCTATGAATGTTCACATACACATCTCTTATATGAACACACGTTTTCTCTTGTATATATATATATAATCCATATATATAGGTATATATATGTAATCCACATATATATTCATATAGGAATATGTATATATGTATATGTGTATTCATATATACATATGTGTATATTCATATGAATATGAATATATATGTGGATTTGTACAGTCCCATCGGCAATTTGAGGAATTGCCGCTTATTTTCCAAAGAAGTTTCTCCATTTTATATTCCACCAGACATGGATGGGGATTCCAATTTCTGCAGAGTTCCCTTAATACTTGCTATTGTTTATCTTTAGTTTTGGTCTTTTTTGTTTTTGTCCACAGTTTGTCTTTCATAACATTGATGTGTTGAAGAATTTAACCCTTCACTCCTTTGTGTTAATATGACAGCCTTCATTTTATTTTTATCTGACATTTCTTCATAATTAGATTCAGTTTATACATTGTTGGTTAGAACATTGCATAGGTGATATTGTGTCCTTCCCACAGTGTTAGACCTGGAAGCTTATGACATCCATCTGCCCATCTTGGTGATGTTAATTTTGATCACCTGGTCAAGGTGTTGCTCAATTTTTTCACTCTATTTCTCTTTTCCCCCCCTGCAACTAGTAAATAATGTATGGGGGAAAGCTTTAAGATGGTTCAAATATTCTGCTCTTGGTTGAAGTTTCCACCTAGATTTTGTTCCATTGATGATTCTTGCCTAATCCTATCTTTATTATGATGATTATAAAAAGAATATTTTTCTAACCACAGTCCTGCCCCATATTTACCAGCTGATCTTGACATTTTACTATAAACAGTCACTCTCCCTTCTCCATTTATTACTTTTTCTATTCATTATTAGTAGGGGCATATGAATTCCTGTTTCCCCCCAAAAACTTATGATTCATTACTATACTTAATTGATTTAGCCAGTGGGATTTCCTCTAACCTCGTACCTGTCCCAGTCTCCTCCACCCTTTTTAGGATTTCCTATTTTCTGGCCCAGTAAGATGGTTGAGGCTCATTTTGTCCCTACCTCATTTCAATTCTGAAATCATCTCTTTTTCTGAGGAGACTGTTTATTCTATTGGGGAATTATGTTAGAACCCAAGATCTGGATGACAGATATCCTTACTGTTTTGGGAGTGTCTTGCTTCTTGACCCTTCCAGTATGTACATGTATATATAAATATCCACACAATCATACATAGATATGTGCATATGAGCATTTATGTCCACACACATATGCATGCTTTAGACATTATACGTTTACACTGAATGGTTCCGCTTCCATTCCTATGGGATTCTTTCTTGCTTCTTCCCAATCCATATTTGCTTTTGTTTCTTTTCAGTTTTATTGATGTGTAATTGATAAATATAATTGTAATATCTTTAAAATGAAAGCATGGTGATTTGATATATGCATACATTATGAGGAGATTCCTACCATCTAGTTAATTTACATATACATCACTTCAAATATTTATCAATCCATATTTGTATCTCCCTTCTTCCATTGCGAAAACGCTGAATCTCAACATCAGTTTGTCCACTCCTCAATTATAAATGCAAATATAATAGTTTCATCTTTACCATAACAGTATCTAAGTCAAAAATGAGTTTATAATTTTTAAAATTCATTAAAATTTTAAAGATTTGAAAAAATTTTATTTATGCATACAAGAGTGGGGGTACAAGTCAGAGGCACGAGGGTGAGAGGACTCATCAGAGACAGAGCAGGTAGCAGAACAAGCAGATCGACTGAAATACATTGCTGAGGGGAGCAGCCCACGAGTCAGGAGCGGTCTGCTGTGGCATGTGGGCCACCCCCCTGGCCGGGGATTATATTTGCACTGCAGTGGCCACACGGAAGCTCCACAGTGCGGTGCTCAATCCCTTGTGCCACCAAGGAGGCCCAAAGTCATTAAAATTTTAGTGGGTCTATGAAAGGCCATATGGAGGTTACTCAGTCTACTAGAAATGGAACTACCATATAATCTGGCAATCCTGCTCCTAGGGATCTACCCAAAGGACACAAAAACACCGAGCCAAAAGAGCACCTGTACCCCTATGTTTATTACAGCACTATTTGTAATTGGTAAGACCTGGAAACAACCCAAATGCCCAAAAGTAGGAGACTGGATCAAGAAGATGTGGTACATCTACACAATGAAATATTATTCAGCAACCAAAAATGACACACTAGGGCCATTGATAGAAACATGGATGGAGCTAGAAGGAATTATACTCAGTGAAACTAGCCAGAAAGCAAGAGAAAAATATCGGATGGCTTCACTATTAGGAGGAATGTGAAAGAGCAACAACTACAAGAGGAAGAAGGAAGAAGAAGGAAGAAGGAAGAAGGAGGAGGAGGAGGAGAGGAGGAGAAGGAGAGAAGGAAGAGGAGAAGAAGGTGGAGGAGGAGGAGGAGCAGCAGCAGCTCAAGGAAATGGGCAATTACAACCAAAAGCAAACAAACAAAAGTAAAGAAAGAAAGAAAAAAAACTTAACAAGACCAAAAGGTCAAAGATAAACCAAAGGGGCCATGAGGTGGGAAGGGGAAGGAGGGCAAAGACAGGGGTGAGGGCGGAGCATAAGGGACTGAGGTGATGGTGCATGGGTGAAATGGTGGTGGTGTTACAGGGCAACCCTAATATAAAATGGGGTTTTCTGGGGAATACAAATGATGCCAAATATAATTAAGTAAAGAAATTAATTTTAAAAAATTTTAGTGGGTAATAATGAGAAATCTGGAAAATATCCTGGGCGCCCAAAAACTTTTGATCAACTATGCTAAGCCTGAAATAAAGGTTCAATTCTCAGTGTAGAGGTGGACTTTTTTGTTATTTTCTGTCTAGGGTGGAAAGGAATCTTTAGTTTTTAGAGGAGCCTTTAATTGAAGACATATTTGCAAATCCACCGTGTGATCCCAGAACTTATTCAAATAGGCATTTATGCTCAAGATGTCTTGAATTTGGCCTTGTTGAAGCATGCCAGCAGACAGCAGAACCACCAGCTACGTTTTGTTAAGGCAGACTGCCAAACTGATCACAGCAGCTTATCTACTTTACAATCCAAGGAAATAACTCCCATTCTTTCAGGTGAGACTGCAATCTGCCTGCCCTCCTTGTTCTTCAAGTAAGTAGTAAGAGCACCAAAAAAAACGTCTTAAAGTAAGCACGTGCCAAGTTCACGATCGATTCAATTCCTGCACACTCTTCACTATTTTTCCATGATGACTCGTCTATATTTTGCCTCAACTGATATAAACCCCCCTATATTTGTTGACTTCTAGCGGTGACGGCCAGAATCATTAGCACTGATGAAATGACTCGGAGTTGTGCGATAAAAGATGAGCACCTCCCAATCTGGAGCATACGATAGGGACTACTAAAAACAAAAACAAGGAACTACCCCTAGTCTGCTCAAAAACTAAACAGACTCTGGAGGCATTTGAAGGTCGTCTCAGGCACATCCGGGCAGCATCAACATGTCTGAACATGCCCAGACTTGTCCACCACCGAGCAGAAGCTAACTCAACACTTCAAAGACGCTGCGGTATGGAAAACAGACCAATCACGGCTTGACAAACTTTCCACCAATCAGAACTGCAGACAGAAACCCTGATTTGTAGAAAGTGGTATAGAAAATAGACCAATCACGGCTTGACAAACTTTCCACCAATCAGAACTGCACTGACAGAAACCCTGATTTGTAGAAAGTGGTATAGAAAATAGACCAATCACGGCTTGACAAACTTTCCACCAATCAGAACTGCACTGACAGAAACCCTGATTTGTAGAAAGTGGTATAGAAAATAGACCAATCAAGGCTTGACAAACTTTTCGCCAATCAGAACTGTACTGGCAAAAGCCCTGCTTTGCATAAAGCAGACCGGAGTGTAACCTAGTCCTGCTCTTTGTGTATATAAGCCCACCAGCACACCGCGCAGGTGTTGGTCTGCTTCCGCGCTATCTCGTATCCCGCGCTGGGAAGTGTTTTCTCTTACTGTAACTGCACGAGGCTTCCATTTCTTGGTGTCTGGAACTGAGGCTGAAGTTATGCGGTTGATGCTCTGTTGCACCACCCAAACCACTTTTCAAGAAAGAGGGACTCATCCTTCCAGCTGCAGAGAGCCTTTCCAGAAGGATCACCCCCAGCGGACAGCCCTTTCTGCGAATTGTCCTGACGAATGAAAACGGTTCCCTAGTCACATCTGAAGAGGCAGCCTGCTTCTAGTGACCTATCTATCCAACGTGGGGTAGCAAGGCTGGACTCCTTGTAGTTTGGGGAAGGTATGCGAGGTTGCTGAGAGGTGTGTGCGGGCCGCTTTCTACTCTACTCACTCCACCCACTCTGCTTTCTTTTCCTTCCACAGGCCTGAATCCCAAGACCGCTGCTATGTATTTCGTGCAGACCAATTCCAGAACGTGTCCCCCAAGGAATCTAGCTCGAGATGTGTCCATACAGGGAAAGCATCCTGGAAGAAGCCGCATTTGACTGAGTTTGGGAAGCTAAAGGTGAGACATTGGTTTATTTTAGGAATCAAAGTGAAGTCCCAGAGAACTTAAAGGACTTGATCAGATGTTCCTCTGCCCATCTAGGGCTTGCGTAGCCTTTACTGAATGAATTAATAGTGATCAGTGAGCTGTTTCTATTTTTGATTGGGGATTTTTTTTTTAATATCAAAAGAACAGGAACAAGTTTGCCAAACAGGAATAATAATGGCTATCATTTAATGAGCTTACTAATTTGCCAGACACTGTATAGTCCTTTGTTTAATTCTCATAATAATCCTATGAGAAAGATACTGTTAATCTAATTTTACACTTAAAGAGGCTTAACCATGGTGAGAACCAACTCTGGCCAAATACCTAGTGCAGCAGGGCCACCCACACTACAGACTCCCCAGGACAAGGACTGTAGATGAGGTTTGGCAGGGCCCACAGGTCATTACCTTTCTCAGATGTGAACTGGGGCTTGGTCTCACAGTAGAGCCTACCTCAGGTAGCTTGAAACTGGGAGTGAGACCAGACTGCAGCTCAGCTGCTGCCTCTTTAGCTTAGGGTAGTGGCCTTAAACAGAAAAGAATTAGTTTCTGGTGAGACAGCCATGGTACTGGAGCATCAGAGTGTGCTCAGAGTGAGAACAACTTGATGAACAGGTTTTTCTTGTCTTTGGAAAAAGAGGTACCAGCTTAAGAGCAATACTTAGAGATCAGAGTTGTTTTTTCAGGAAACAGTGTGGGTTCAAGGAGAGTAGGACTGGCAAGGTGTAAAGGAAAGCTTCTGTGTGGGTTTTCCTCACAGATGGGGTTTTGTGCAGGCAAGATGCACCATGCCTCTTAAATCTTTTGCTCATCCATGCAATCATTTGTTCAGCAGTGACCACTGGGTGCCTCCTATATGCCAAGCACAGTTTGTGGCACTGGGGCACAGCAGTGAACAAGACATTCAAGGTCCCAGCTCTCACAGAGCTCCTAACACAGTGGGGGAGGATCAGCCTAGCTATCTCTGGTTCTGTCAATTCCTGCTAAGCCTGTGGTCTCATTGCTTACTTAAAGCATGGTACCTGGGGCTCTGTATCATCATGATCAAGGACAGTGGATGTGGGAGTAGCAAGTGATCTTCTTGTGTTGGGAAGATTCGACTCCCTATTACTCACTTAATGAAAAGAGCTGATGCTGAAGCCACTGGCCTACGCTTGTAAGAAGTCCCACCATGCAGTCCTTGTCCCTCTCTCCCAGATCCCTGGAAGTAGTGAAATCAACCCAGTTTATCCTTCCAAATGTGTCAGAGGAATGCATTTTATGGCCAGCCAATATGGCTGTGTAATACAGCCAATGACCTGAACCTGTCATAGGCTGATACCTCTAGACCCTGCCCGTAAAGCTAGGTTCTCATCTATTCGTACCATTGATTTCTTGATTGGAGAAGTCTGCTCACCCTGGGATTCCTCTCTTTTAAGGAAAGAGCTACTTTAAGGCAGCTGTGGTGTTAGAAAGAGCACTGCGCTATAATGCAGAAGAGAGAGTGCTGATTTCAGGATTGCCACCTTCTCAGAATTCACTGTAGCCCGTATTCACAAGGTGATTTTGAAGACTAAATAGAACAATGTAGAGGAAAATCTCAAGCCTTTTGAAATACGTGATAAAGGTTAGATATTAAATATAAAGCAGTAATGTTTGTTTGCCACTGAGAAAACTGAAGGATGTATAAAGCAACCTCCCTGTCCTGAGGAATTTTCCAGAGTTGGGTTCTTTTCTTGCCTGCAGAGTTTTCTGATGACCTTATCAAGAACTCAGAATGGTTGATAAAGAAGTATGTAAGAGCAAGAGAGGATTTCACTTACATGTGGGGAATTACAACACTAAGCAGAGGAAAAAAACCGTAGCCAGCACAAGTAGTTTTAAGTACCCAAGCTGTATCTGGCAGGACACTTACTAGTGACACAGAGGCATTGTTCAGAGAAAAACTGAATAATGGGTGGGAGAGCTGAGGCACCTAGTCTGTGTGTTGCCATCCTCTTGCTAGTAGGGTGGTGTTTAGCAATGATTAAAAATTTTCGGCAGTAGGCATTTGACCATGTGGGTTTTTACTAGAAAACAGCTACAGATTACATGTAGTTTCTTACACAAAAAGGAAGAACAGGGGAGACCAGATTTGTGGAGGTTGAGGAATTGGCAGGTAGAATGACCCAGCTCTCACTGATTATCATTGTTTTCGCCTTGATGCAATGAAAATATGGGCCCTTGTGGACCAGCTAAGACCATAGTGAAACTTAGTGCTGCCCAGTTTGAAGGAGAGCCACGGGAGACTCACAAGCAAAACAAAAGAATGAATTGTAGAGCAGCAATAGAGAAGAGATAGCCTAAGTTACTGTGACTCGAGGTAGTGGGGCAGGCTAGGTAGTGAACACCTGGCCAGTCTGGTGATTTTAATCACATATGGATTCTTCCCTATTACAGATATTTCCCTGTTTTCAAAAGTTCGAGTGATGCCACTATGCTTTTATGAAAGACCTACATTAGTACCTGTTTTTGTTATCCTGAAGAGGATAACAAAAGTTGAAAAGCAAAAATAGGGCCTCCCTGGTGGCGCAGTGGGTTAAGCAACGCACTATGAAGCAAACCACAGCCACTGCATGAGTTCGATCCCTGCTGCCGGCCAGGGAGGGGA